>CM022672.1:353942-793942 GCA_012295275.1 Chrysomallon squamiferum | reverse complement strand
ACTTATTAAATAATAATCATTTCATACTAACAGTTATCGGATGACGCAAGGCGTACGATATTATGCAATAACGTATACGTTGTGATGCAATAAACCACACTCATTAAAAACTCATTAAAAACTCATTAAAGTTCACCGTGGTATTATAAACAAACAGCCTAAATTTACACACTGATATGATGAATTTGTTTCACACAATCAACCTTAGCTAATTATTAAGTATAATAGTAAAATTCTCGAATGTCATGCGACTGCAGTTTCTCTTTCTTGTTTAGTCATCTTAGTTTGCTTTTTAAATAAATTATAAAAAAGTCACAATGGTGTAGAGAAGCTGATCGTGGTGTTGTTCAATGTGGTAACCAACGTTAAGCAGATTTCCTGTCAGTTTCCTCTGTGTTTTCAACACGTCTGCTAACACACGTCAGACCTTTCTGTAAACATTAAACTCCTTACAGAATTTACAGTATATTTTTTTCTTTCATTTAATAAAAATGTGTTTATGTCGAACAGTTTTGGCCGGCAGAATTTTGTTCTTTTAAATGTACGTGACGATAACGCTCAAAAGAAATATTCTTGCTTCTCTCCGAACTTTTGGAACAAGTGAAATAATCACAGATTATATATATTACATTAGTTAGCACCACGCAAATGTACTTTAATAAATAATAACATGACTGAAGATTTATCTAACAAACATTTATGAAGACTTCAATTTTTCATCGACTTCGTCTTTAAGGTAGCCCACACCTCGAGCGTGAGGTCCAAGATTTTCGTCGAAAATGAAATCCCAGAGGACTTTGAGCCAGGAAGTGTGGAAGGGTTGTTGGTAGAATTCTGCAGCTATCTCCCTCACACGCGGTAGTTTGGAGTAAGCGATGTAGGGGAAATCGTGGTGTTCAATGTGGTAGCCAACGTTAAACAGAAGCGTGTTCAGAGGTCCGTAATACGAGTGTGTGGCTTGTCCGCCGTTAAACAGGTAGTGTTCTGAAATAAAGTGAGCCGCTAGTGGGTGGATGCCCAGACCGAAGTACGTGGAGACAAACAGATAGGCAAACGACTTGAACGCGAGGAATTTCACTAACGAAACGTTAACGGCGAGGACGACTGCGACGTTGAAGAGCTCCCAGCCAGTGACAGGTCTGGGACTCTTGTAGAACGGGCGAATTCCGTGAATGATCGGATGAAAAAAGAGCCAGAGGATTTTAGTGAAAGGGTTTCGGAACAGGTGAGATTCCAGTCGCGTGGGAATGTCCACGTCAGCGTTCTCTTCACCGAGGTACTTGTGGTGGGCGGCATGAAAGATCCTGTAAGAAATGGCGAAAGGAATACCAAGCGGCAAGTTACACCAGATGCTGAGAAGCCGATTCGCGATAGGATGGTGGTGTCCGAAGGCCAGATTGTGTCCGATTTCGTGAATGGCGCTGCCCAAGGAATGATTAAGAACAGCCCCTACACAGTAAGCCAGAATTAAAATAGTCGTCCAGCTTGCGTCACGGACCATCCACGCCAAACTGAACTCTACGAGGACCTCAGCGATCACTACGTACATTATGAACGGATCAGGACCCATCAGCTTTTTAATCTCTGGATATTTTTTCAGAATCGCCTGACGACGTTCAGTGTGAGGCTCCTCCGTCCACGCCCAGTCCTCGTCGGGAGTCACCGTCCTGAAGTCTAAACTCACACATCGGTTAAACCACTTGAACCGCGTCGTCGTCGTCGTCATCGTCAGCTGCAGCGTTTAGCCCTGAGTTCTGAAACAGAAATACAACATTAAAGCAAATATTATACAAATAACAGTGCAACTCAAATATCCTCAAATGAAACATATTATCTCTATGAAAAACGATGCAACTTTTTGTTTTTCGCAGTGTTTTTGTACTAATAAAATAATTTCCCATACTCACAGAAACGACAGCCTGATTTTGTGTGTTTTCCAGTAAGTAAAACAAATAAAGAAAACACTTTTTACATTCTTTTTATTAATTTTTTCCAAATATGAAGTGACCTCACGAAAGAATGGAAAAATGACAGCTACAAAAAAGGCTTGCTACAGTTTAAGTGGACGTTGTTACCAACAGTAACTGCGTAGATTAACAAACATGTCAATCATTTATAAAGAATAGTAACATATAAATTCTTTTTCAGATTACACACATATACACCCAACAGAGCAATTGTTTTTAATTTACAAAACTATGTCAGCTCTTGATTAAATCACCACAGGTATCCTGTGTGTATCCTGTATAAAAACTAAAATGATCTGAAGAAAAACGGCGCAAATATTTAGTTACAACATTTAGAAAAAAACATAATAACTGGATGTACCGGCTTTTAGGTCTAGCTTACTGTGAAGTCACGTACTTACTGGCTTTGTGGTTTAGACCTAAGTTGTCAAACTGATAGAAAGAAAAAATCAACAGTGCGAGAGAGAGAGAGAGAGAGAGAGAGAGAGAGAGAGAGAGAGAGAGAGAGAGAGAGAGAGAGAGAGAGAGAGAGAGAGAGAGAGAGATTAGTATACAACAATAAATCATTTATAAATAAGGTCGATTGAAGGTATCAAACACTAACTAAAATTAACATAGCTACTGCAACATGACTAATTCATTGCAACACACCTCAGACCTGCAGTCGATTCGATTGTTTATACAAAAACAACATATCAAACTCTGACAGTTGAAATCGTGTCCGCTGTTGCCAAGACAACAGAGTAAATAAATGTTAGCCACCCGCAACTGCAGCTGGTTTTGTCAGTGCGAATAAGACTTTGCTGATAATCATTCTATTGTCAAGCTCGTTTTAGAACATTTTATTTTATATCGATCTAATCAAATTATTTCAACGTCTTTTTGTCCGTTCTGCCCAACGATCAAAGTTTATAATGGTCCAAACCAAATTACCATCGCTTTAGCAATATCGTCGTCGATTCAATTAACTGTTATGACGTTCATCTTAAACTTTCATCTTAGACTGTTACTACTTAGTAAACTATTTTACCTGCTTTTTTATTTCTATTCTTATTATTTCTTATTCCTGTTTTCATTTTCTTTTTCTCCTTTTCTTTTTTAATTCCGTGTCTTTCTTTTTTCCAATATAGCGAGAAATCGCATTAATGCTATTTCAGTAATACACAGATTAAATACATTTATTTATTTGTTTGTTTGTCTGTGTGTGTACGTTTTATCTACCTATATGTAAATAGTTTTTCAAGGGGAATGAAAGTTAATTAATTAATATATTAATATTTAATATTTAATATTTATTACTATCGTTACTGATAATTCAGGTAGCTGTATTCACTCTGTCAAAAAAAAAAAAAAAAAAAAAAAAAAAAAAAGAGAGATTAATTTAGGAACAATACTGCAGTTTGTGACGTTGAAAAAGATAAATGATATTTCCTGTTCAGCAAACTCGACTCATATACAGCAGGAAAAATCAATTTAGACGCTTTATTTTATTTTATTTTATTTTTTCTGAAATGATTAATATTTTTTAACAGAAATTTTACAGACAATTCAATTGAAACGGGCTGCCGAGAAATTAATTTTGAAATATTTTAATATGCAGTATCTCCCGTGAGCTGAAACTGTGATTTCAGTATTTATATCATTAAATAATTTGTTAATCGTGTTTTAATTGTAATATACATTGCAATCACATGCAAATACAGATACAGTAAGAACATGTATATCAGGTGACACACCTACCACGCCCACACATACGCACATACATACGTACGTGTTTTAGATATGTGTGTGTATATATATATGTACACACGCACATTCATAAACAGACACACATACGTTCACCTTAACTATAATAAAAGCTGTAATAAAAGTCACAGAAATTGAAACAGTGGAATGAAAGTAAACACGTCAGACTGTTTACTTCAGTTTAATCTCAGCACTTGAAAAACCCTCTCGACCATGTCCAGTTTTACACACTGCGGCCTAACAGAAAAACAACAATACAAGGACAAAAAACAAAACAAAAACAACTCTTATATTCTCACGTCCCCAATTATTCCACCCCAAACAATAATTTCAGCTTTATGTCAAATGTTATAATGTCTGCGCGAACAAAAATCTAATGTGTCTGCGTGTCCCAAATAATAAACGCCCCATTGAAACTGAAAAGAAAATATCTCATCGCCTCTTTTCTAAACAACAAGCAAAAGCTCGTGTGCAGGGACCTGTATACGGGATACAACTGTAACAGAAGAATATAACTGCACAAATCAATGTACGTGAGCAATAAATCACTATAATTCACTTTTTTTTTTTTTTTTGCAAGGATTCCACGTGACTGGCCCGACTGGGTCCAAAGCATGTGGGAACCGAATGGGAGTGAAGGGTAACGGCGAATATTAAACAGTGTTTTATTGATGGGTTGGCCGGAATTTTTCCGTCAAAGCACTGAACATTTATGAATGCTGTTTGTGGCTGGTCGAAATAAGGCCTGCTCAGTGGAACGCGAACAGTTTAAATAAACACAGTGTTTGTAAGCTGTGCACGCCGTTATTTTATAATTATCTCATACATTAACATTGCTGTTCTGTTTGAAACATAATTCTAAGTGCTTTCCACTAACAGGCTACGTAAATTAATTCGAATAAGTAATAAACAGTAGACGACGTCACTATACATATAACTGAGTAGCTACACGACAGAATGTAATTATGTATTTGTTCTGAGGAGACTGAAAACATGCAGCGTAGTGAATTATTTACGAAATCACTTTGATTTTCGTTTATTAATTTCTTACTATTTCATTCAGAGACAGCGTGGGAAAGTTTAACAGTTCTTTAAAGTTCGTACGTAAACGTGATGTAGTCTAGTGGTTAGAAAGGTCGCCCAGAACGTGATAGGTTGCATTATCTGTCCTCGACAGAATGATTTTCTGTTGTAATTCCCTGCCACACCCTCTTCCCCGGTAGAAACCGGTTCATACAGTCGATCTCAGTAAATATTATTTCTAAACTGTCCCGGATGTAAATTAGCCCACAAATCGAATAATTATTTGCATTAAATTTCATCACATGTAAATAACACAATAAATGTTTATCTGTACAGACATATTTATGTAAATAGAGGGAAAATGTGAGTAAGAACATGAATATGTATATATATATATAAAATGTATGTGTGTGTGTGTGCGTGTGTAATAATAGTAATACAATGTCATGTATGCTGTTTTCCATAAAGAATAATATAATTACGTGTGTTAAATTTTAAAATAGTACTTATAATAGACTACGTATTGTATATCATATTGTTATGTTACTATGGATAGTATATAGCATGTTTATCTTTTACTGTATATCAGCAGTGTGTGTTTGTATGAAATGTAAATGAGATAGATACAGTATCAAAATGACAAGTGACACCTGAGTCAGATGTTATACTGAAAATAAGTGTGCGTGTGCGTGTGTGCGCGTGGTGTATGAGTGTATTAATAATTATTATTTACTCTTATTGCAAAAATAATTGTAATAACATTGTCAGCAAAAAGAAGAACAACAACAGAACAAAATTAATAAATGTATTTTAAAAAATATACTAAAGACAAATTATATAAAATAAAATAAGAAAAAATAAACTAAAATAAAACTAATAACTATTTTGTAACAGAAAAACAGAGATAGTGTCGGACTTGCAGCGGACAATTTCCCTGCATATAAAAGAGTGAACAATGGTAACCTAGAAACACGGAAAAACAATGTCCTAGTTGAACAATGCTTAATGTTTCCTGTACCGAGTAAACTGACCACGTACTTAACACACACACACACACACACACACAGAAACATACACCCGCAAATATACTGATAAATAAATAAACATACATAAACATACATACATACATACATACATACATACATGCATGCATATATATATATATATATATATATATATATAAAAAACATACATACTTGTATAATATCTACATTATTTATCGTAAATTAGTGATGAAAACCTGAGTTTTTATTTTTTATTTGACATATGAACAGTAAACTTGAGTTAAATGATTAGTATATATATATTCATATTTCATTAATTCTCGCATAATGTACTGAAATTGTATTTTCACACACACACACACACACACACACACACACACACACACACACACACACACGTATTTCTAGATATCAAAGCTTGCAGTAATATAATAACGTTACATCATTAATTTGGTTTTCATTATCTTAATCCCATTGTTTTATTTATGATTTCGTATTCTGTGTTTTTCAAAACAGTACGCGTCTATAAGAACACAGATGCATCAAAACTTACGTAAATGGTCTTACCTGTTGTGACGACAGAGAGAGATGCTGTGAAACACACCTGTCTGAATTTGTTTTTACCTTGTACGTATCAACATTAAATGTTTTTTCTTATATATATATATATATATATAAATTCCTGAATGCGTTAAGCACGCTAAAACTAAGTACAGCGGTCAGAAGCGCGTGATAGTTTTGTTTACACTGACCGGCAACCAGAATCAATGCGAGCTCGTTTTAGGATAAAAAAGAAAAAAAAAAAGAAAAGAAAAAAAAAAAACCCAAACAACAAACATCTTACCTGCCACAGTGGGAGGGACTTAGTCGCTGTATTATTGGCCTTCACGTGACTTCGATGTGTCGTCTCCTGTGTCGAATGTTCCAGCACTGTCGCAGTGGTTGTGTATGCTGTTGTCACTGAGCCATGCGTGTTTGCTTCTTTCTTGCGTTGTTCTGGCTGCGACGTGTAGCGAGGTGGATGCAGAATGACAAATGATACTATAATGAATATTTATACTTCACAGTTATGTATATTTTGTATATAATGTATGTATCTCTATGTGTTTTGTATGTGTTTGTGGACGATACATGTGTGTGTGTGTGTGTGTGTGTGTGTGTGTTTGTAATACATGATGGTTTTGTTAACGTTTTACAGTCGTGGAAAATTATGTTATCTACGCCTAGTTATTTAAATTCTGACGTGGAAGAGTCGTACACGTTATCAGTGATAGCTGCTGCTATGTTACAGTTCACAGCTGTTTTTATTCTATAATATATCTATCTCTTTTTTTCATTTTTTTTCATATGAATTAATAATTTAAGGATCTGGTTTTTTTCTCTCTCTCTTTCTTTCCTTTTAATTTTAATTTTGTTTTTAAATGTAATAAGGAAAGTTATTTAATGATAAAGTGCTTAACTTTTAACAAGGAATTATCGTTTAAATGCAACAAAAACAACAACAATTAGTACTACTACTACTACTACTACTACTACTACTACTACTACTACTACTACTACCACTGATAACAACAACAACAGAGAGATATATGACAAGACTTTAACTGGAGTTTTATCATTCAGTGGAAGAGGGTGAACGTGCTGTTTCCAAATGTCTGAGTCACGATGAACTGATAAAAACCCACGTCTTTTTCTTACGCAATAGTCACCCATTCACAGTCACAAGACCCGCAGTAAATTATCAAAATCCAACACAATTAGTCGCAGTCATTCGTTTGTTACACCTTCCAGCTGACAGACAGAAGAGTATCCAGATCTGTGAATGAACGTATGAAACTGTGCATTCCATCTTCTGTGTAAATAACCCCAAACACTAACACCAATAATAGTCAAACAGATTGTTTAGACGTCACATAACTTAAGATGACGGAGGCACGTTTTTGAAAAGCACGACTGACACATTAAAAAAAGAAAGCTGTTTGATACAGAAAAGCACTGAACTGAAAAACGGGGGACAAGAAATTCTTTATAAAGTTAAATGTTTGAAATCAGCCTGCGTGTAGTGTAGTTGCTGGTTTTTAATTCATTTTCACAGTTAAGTAGATCAAATAATGCTAGAGCCTGTAACACTACACTTTTGCATTTAAACTTGCAGGGCAACACGTGCCACAGAGTTTGAATTAAAAAAGAACGTGTTTGAACTCATTGAAGATAATATAAAAACTGTTTGTCAGTGAATCAAATTTTCGGGTCACGTAATAAGATTAATCCTTTGCCGGGATATCTGAAGTGAAAAAAACGTCATTATGAGTCACCGAAAAATCACTTTTGTTTTATTATAAAATTATGGTTTAAATGTGTGTGTGGTATTACTAGCACTAGTCTTCTTTCACTTTTCTACTGCTGTCATGACTACTACTACTATTAATTACTGCTGTTTCTATTAATTATATATGTTAACGATAACAGTGGTAGACATTAAACGAAAGAAAAGCAGTAACCGTAGTTCTATGATGATGATGAATATAATGATGACGAAGATGATTTCAGCTAGTTCTAAGATGTTTAGCGTTGTCATGGGAGATATAAATAATTACTGATCGTACACTGCCACAATGACGCTGCATATTCTTCAATGAAAGGTGATTGTGATGAGTAATACTGATTAAACGTTGTCGTCCACTTTATTCAATGTGCGCAGTCTTCCGTGCAAGTGCTGACCTTCTCAGAATTCCGTACAATGAGTGACCTTAAGTATACGTGAGAGAGAGAGAGAGAGAGAGAGAGAGAGAGAGAGAGAGAGAGAGAGAGAGAGAGAGAGAGAGAGAGAGAGAGAGAGAGAGAGAGAGAGAGAGAGAGACGTAGATATACTATACTCGCGAATAAATACACATTATAAAAGCAATGTTCAATGATATTCATGATAATGTATAATATTTATTTCTGAAAATTAATGAAAACTGACAAAACACTAAATGTAACTTAATCAGACAAATACATTAAATTTATTATTATTACTATTATTATTATTATTATTATTATTATTATTATTATTATTATTATTATTATTATTATTTTTATTTTTTTTTTTTTTTTTTTATTTGTTTGTTTGTTTGTTTTTTGTTGTTGCTGCTGTTTTTGTTTTTAATCATCTCTTCTTTGATAATCAATTTTGTCTAAGTAACGTTGTCGTGACGATGTTTAACAGCTTCGCGGTGTGATGAAACTCGCTGTGTTGTCAGTGGTTATGGGGTAGGCGTACTTCAAATTACGTCTAAGACGCAAACACAAGAATCGCAGGTTAGCGTAAAGAGGTTAAAAGCCAGAAACCGGGTGAAGTTTCAGGTAACAGATCTGTTGTTGTTGTCACGGATGGCCACATTTAGAGTTATTTTCTGTGAACAGAGCGAGTCCGAGACCAACATAGGAATAGGCACAACGTCTTCACTCTGTTTTGATTTTATTTTATATCAACGTAACATCTCACATTAGTAAATGAATAAAACAATAAAACAATAAATAAATAAATAAATAAATAAATAAATAAATAAATAAAACAATAAATAAATAAATAAATAAGTAGATAAGGACATATTAAAATAAATGAACAGATAAATTGTTAATTGATAAATATAGATAGATAGATAGATAGATAGATAGATAGATAGATAGATAGATAGATAGATAGATAGAAAGATAAACAGATAGATAACACCACCACACAAACAGTTTTATTTAACAAAATATTAATAATAATAATAAAAACTTAACACAGATTTTCATTATTCATTATTTCAGATTCATTTGAGATGTTTAAAACATGGAAAAGTAGTGTATAATATTATGTACTTCACGTTATGCTTTGTTTAAATCATTGTCCATGCGTTACATACAGATACATACAATAACACTGAAATTTCAGAGTTGAGCACAAAACCTAATCTGTTACTATAATATTATCTTCAAATACAAAAATCATTCATGTGACGTCAGAAATCAGATGGTCCGCCGTAAGAACAGACCATAGTGAAATGATGGCCAGGACCTGAACAGAGTTGATAACGTTCATCATAATAAAGTTTTCACGACTCGTAAACGTTTTATAATGTCGCTCTGCCAGTGTATCGGACATTGGCCCAAAATCTTTAACAAACACTGACGTCTGGGCACTGTCCAGTCAGCCCTGACAGAAAAACACGTCTCTTTTTAATATTTCACCTTTTGTAGCTTTTACGTTTGGATGAAATAATAATAATAATAATAATAATAATAATAATAATAATAATAATAATTTTCTAATTGGGTAGTTATTAACTATACAGTTAATTTGTATTATTTATATTTCTGAAGGTCAGAATAAATAAATGTTCGTGTCGCTTAGTTCGTGTGGGCAGGTGGGCCTATCAATATATATCTTTATTAAAATATATCTTTATCAATATATATCTTTATCAATATATATCTTTATCAAAATATATCTTTATCAATATATGTTTTGAACGCTATGGAATAAAGAATGCTTGGGGTGTGGGGAATAACAAAAATTAAAGTAAGCTGACTACACAAAAACAAACCCCCTCCACCCCCCCAAAAAAAACCAACAAAAGAAAGATAACTCAGACAAGAAATGTGGGCTAGTTAAAACGTAAAAAGAACATGAAAATTCAGTTTTAAATATATTACATACACAATATGAAGATATATTCTGCTGTAATTAGATAATGGCAATTTATAATGACTAGATAAATATATAAGTGTTGGGGCAGAATTGTATCTATACAGTACTATTCACGTGCATATTAGGGAGTGATGTGTGTCTATATTTAGATGGGTTTTCCCAGTTAATTTTAGACTTAAATAATGTGTTAAAATACTGGTGTCAAGAATATCTATTTTCGGGAAAGTTCAATATATATTTATATATTTATTGTTCTTGAGATTTAGGGGATTTTAAAATGTAAGTAAAAAAAATGTTCGTAAACTTTATGTGTATTTGTGTATACAAATGTTTAGTTAAAATCTTAAAAGCAATATCTAGGTCACAGAGATTCAACATCGAACCATCGTTTATACCACTAAATCATGAACTAATCTCTGTTTCATTTTAATTTATTTTATATAATTTTATGTTTGTTTTTATTATTTTTGCCGTCTACTGCGTCTGAAATTAGACACGTTATATGTTGACTAACACAAATAATAGAATAATTACAACAGAGAGCATCGGAACTACGTGACAACGTACCTCACCTATTCTCGTTCAGACTTGTTCAAAAACACCTACATCCAGCACATACACTTACATTAACACATACACTTACATTAACACATTCACATATATTAACACACACACTTACATTAACACACACACACTTACATTAACACACACACTTACATTAACACACACACTTATCAAAGTTCTATTTTCGTCCATTTGAAATCCTCTACTTAAGAAAACGCGTTCGCGTTTCACCTTTCTTGTTTCCTGTTATTCTGCACCTTTATTGAACTTTATTTTCTTTTTGACTAACATTTTATTTATTTAAATTCACTTAATGTGAATAAATATGCAAAATTAATTGCATCAAGCTGGAAACTAAAATGTAGAGGAACGCCATTTGCATTGTTTGAAACCTGACCTGCTATGAATAAATACACACCTGTTCAGAATGGAAAAAAGTATGTCGCGTCTGAATCAATGTTTATATAGAATGAAACTTCTCTGTCAGTCGCAAAAAGAATAATTTTCAATAATTACCTCATTTTCTGTGAAAAAAAAAAAAAAAAAAAATAAATAATAAAATCAAAACCAACACTGGAAATGCTTGTATCATTCTTGTGTGTTTGTGTGTGTGTGTGTGTGTTTGTTTCTGTTATCTGTACATGAACATTTGGCTTAAATGGATCCAAGGGTTTTCTAATTCTCTGAGAATAACCTCTCGATTTCAGAATAGTAGGTCTCAACAGGCATCATTAAAGTTTTCTTTGTTACTCAGATTTCTGTTGAACCTAAAGACTTGAGATTTAACGAAGTCTTTAAATGTATGATGGGGTTGAAATGATTTATAATTCAGCAGTTGGTATGTGCGTGCGTGTGCCTGCGTGTGTGTGTGTGTATGTGTGTGTTTGTGTGTGTGTGTGTGTAACTGATGGATAATTTCAGTGTAAGCATCTGTTATAAATGGGGAAACTGAACAAATTTAAGTCCAAAAGTTCATTCAATTATAATTTATCTCCTAAACAAGAAACAGTCGAGTCCTTAATGTCACAGTTTACTCTTTCTATGTACTCTTGGCTCTGTGGATGCCTAGGTCTTCTTTGGACCATAACCAAGCCTGATCACATTATTTTCAGGGAAGTGATTACACATATCAAGAATTGTAGACATTTCCCAATAATTCATATTTCCTGTAACATATATATATGTATTATTTGTATACTTGTTTAAGTGAAGAAAAAATGTACACTTTTTTTGTATTTCTGGTTTTAAGTGATGGCTGTTGGGATACGAGTTGTGCGAGGTCCTGACTGGTCAGGAGGCAACCTAGATGGAGGTGAAGGTCATCTGGGAACAGTAACGTCTTGTGCAGAAGATAAAACTTGTACGGTCGTTTGGGACAACGGAAACGTAAAAATTTTCTCAGCTGGAAAAGAAAACAAGTTTGACTTACGAATTGTAGACAATGGCCCAATAGGTGACAATTTCTTATTTTATTACTACTACTACTACTACTACTACTACTACTACTACTTTTTCTATTCTATTAATAACAGAAGTCGTAATGGAATTTAATTTTGCTACGCTTTATTGCATGGTCATAGATCTCTGCTTATGATTTTTATTTATTATTAATTATTTTTTTCTGTTTTCAGGAGTTCGTCATAAAGGTAAAGACTGTGATGGATGTGGAGAGAAAGATATCATAGGAATGAGATGGTCGTGTAAAAATGTGAAGATTTACATTTGTGTTCTTCGTGTTACTTCATGGGAAAACATGATCGTTCACACGACTTTGTTCGATACCTCACAGCGACATCAGAAGGGTATATAAATATAACTGTTGTGTATGAGTCATCTAGCATTATGTATTACAAATCTTATAATATATATATACTACATATAGACTAGTTTAAATATGGTAATTTCGTTACGTCACTGAATAACTTGTAGCCGTGGAGCTATACAGTAAAATCAATTAACAACATATAGGAATCGAAATGCATGAACACGGCAGGAACATCGATGTGAAAATGGAGAAAATGGCAATTTTTCCCTTAGAAGATCAAATTTTAATGCTCATCATTCAAAAACATTGATAAAATAAACAAAAACAAACAAAGTAAAATGAAGTGAAATTACAGCGCAGGGTAGTGATTCCCAACATTTTTACTAAATAACAAGATTTCTTCGGATAAAAAAAAAAAAAAAAAAAAAAAAAAAAAAAAAAAAAAAAAAAACGGAGGATATACTTTTCTGAAACAGAAAATAAAAACTGAAACAAATAAACATACATAAATTTATATCTGCTGACCATAATAAACAACAACAGTCTAAATCATCATAACTGCTTTCACAGTGTTATTCCTAATATTAATGTCGTACTTGAAACTTATGTATCAGTATTTTACATGTTTCTATGCAGGAGGGTGGTGCCAGAACGAAACGTTTCAACACTGATTAAAACCCATGGACTGTTCCCTGGTGCAGTCGTCGTTCGTGGAGTTAACTGGGACCAGGATGACAAAGACGGTTAAAATTACATTTATTTTTTATATTATTTCATACATTCAAAAACTCTTAATAATGGGGGGGGGGAATCGTAATTATAAAAATCATCTTGTTACCACTGGTGTTGATAACTGGTAAGTCTGAACATTTGTTTTGTATCAATTAATTCTTTAGTGGTAATAACTTAATTAGCTGTATTAATTATTCACCATTCATCCACAAATAAATAAATAAATAAAGAAAGAATTGAAACAGAGACATTCACTTTACAGGTGGCCCAGGTAAAACAGGGAGAGTGACAGGGATTATCAACCACGATTCCAAATCCTACAGATCTGCAGTGACTGTTGCCTGGGATGAAGGGGAGATAACTACGTGTCGCGTTGGTCATCAGGGCCAAGTTGATGTCCAGTGTATTCAACCTGGACAGGGACCTCAGTGTTACCTTCACAATTTGCCCGTTCTAGGTAAAATTAACAGCTCTGAATAAGTAGAAATCTCTATATCTGTTTATGTAAATAAAAGTTTGTTGAAATGTTAATCTGAGATGAAGATGTTTTTATAATGAATTTTTATAATACTTATAGATTCAGAAGAGCAGATACCAGCAGAAGCTGCAGGAGAACATCCAGCGAAGGTTTGACAAAGTTTTTCAGTAAATTTCGTTTTATGTATTAACCAAATAAATAATTAATTTAACTAGTATAACTGTACATATTTGATTTCAAACATTTTGTCTGGCTCATCTAATTGTTGTTGTAATTTGAGAATCTCTCATCCGAAATGGTGGGGACTGGAAGCTTTTCAGGTTTCACAATTTAAATATTGGAACCGAAGGAGACAAACATTTTTATATAATATTCTTATACATAAAAAAACAAACAAAAAAAAACACATTGAAAAGGTGTGATATCACTATTTCAGAAGGTCAGAAAAAAAAAAAAAAAAAAGATTTCAGATTTCAGAGTTTTCAGATTTTTGAAGGACAAATAAGTGATTCTCATACCAAAACATAAGATGAATTGTACCTATGTCATCATAATAGATTGTACAGTGAACTAGTTAATAATGTGGAGGCTGTTTTACATGTGGATATTTACAAAAGTAAAGTAAGTTCAGAACCAAATCAGTACGAATTTTGTTAATACCTGCATCAGTAGCCTTATACAAGTTCTTTTCATAACAAACCCTCCACGTAGAAATCTTGTAAACAAAAATTTAGACTTCACAATTTCAGATAAGAGATCTTCATTTTGTACATTTAAAGTTTTTCTTCATTAATACTTCCTAATGGTCTCATTTCTTTTTCTTATCATTTTTATTCTAGGTAAGGAAAGAAAGTAGTTTATGTCAGAAATTGTTGTAGAGTGAATCTGTTACTGATAGCTGTTTGTTGTTGTTTTAACTGTAGATTGAGAAAGGAAATGCAGTACGGATTGTTGATGATCTAGAAAAAGTCAAACGCTTACAGAAAGGTCATGGAGGTTGGGCATCGCCAATGAAAAAGGTTTAAATGTGCTGTGTTGTGTATTGTATCCACGCAAAGAAAAACTAAATTCTTGTAAAGTAATTTTGTATGACAGAGTGTAATAATTTAGTGTAATATGTTATATATCACAGTTAGACTGTGTCTTGAAAACTTTGCAAATAAGTAAACAAGATAATTTGTAAACCTTTCTAAGTGACAAAGTTTAATTCATTAACAAAATCATTTATAACACTGCTGTATAACACATATTTTATATATGTCACTTAATAATGAGATGTGTAAAGCTCATTTGACTGATGTTACAAACTAGTGTGTTCTCTGTCTCAGGTGCTTGGAAAGGTGGGTGAAGTGGTACATGTACATACCAGTGGAGACGTCAATGTCAGGTTTGGACTGAAAGTGTTTGTGTTTAATCCTGCCTGCTGCCTCCCAGCCTCAAAGTCAGAACTTCCATCTGATCCTTTAGGCCTGAAAGAACATTTACCTGGTGGTTTAGATACAGATATCTTCAAGTTAGGTAGAATCAAGTAGTTCTTCTTAATGTGTTAATTGTACCAATTTGTTACAGATTTCTTACAAAGTACCTTTCACACACAAACACACACATGCGCGCACACACACACACACACAGACACACATTGTAAAAATTCATGTTACTTTTTTTTTTCTGTATTTAATATTCTTAGTGTTTATAGATTTATTTGGTGTGTACAAAAATAATTATGTGACAGAAAGAGGTGACTGTATTTTAAGAAGATTCTTAATTGACTTCCAGATATTTTAAATGTGTTTTACATCTGTATATAATTTTTTACACCTGTATGTTGTATTTTATGTTCTTCCAGCATTAAAAAAGGCACTAGAAGATTTTAAAATAGAAGAAAAGCCTACAGAAGATAAACAGGAGGAGGGTGCAAAGCAGTTTTTAGAAGCAGTTGAAAAATCAGATCTTGAGGAAGTTAAGAAAATTTGTGAGAAATATCCCAAACTGGTAAGTATAGTAGTATAGTTGAACTGGGCATAAGAACAAGGTTGGTAAGTATAAGTAGTACAGACAGTTGGATATAACGTGCAATTTACATGTTAAACTGAACCATATCTACAATATACATGTTAAACTGAACACAACCTACCTACATATTACATGTTAAACTAAACCATATCTACAACTTACATGCTAAACTAAACCATATCTACAATTTACATGTTAAACTAAACCATATCTACAATTTACATGTTAAACTAAATACAATCTACAATATACATGTTAAACTGAACATGTCTATAATTTACACATTATACTAAACACAGTGTATAATTTACATGTTAATGGAACACAGTGTATGACTTTACATATTATATTGAAGACAATCTGAAGGTAATCATATACTCACTTTGTTGATTATTGACAGTTAAGACAGTTTCACTTCAAAGATGTTATTTGTTAAATATAAATCTGAATCGACTGAGATGCTGTTGAAAGTAACAGGTAGGGCTGTGTTTTGTAATGGTTGTTTGCTTTATGGAAATTTGTTTTATTTTTGTGTGTCTACTCTTAGGTTAAGGGTATTCCACCAAATGGTCTAACATGTTTAAACATAGCAGCAAAGGAAGGCAAACTGGAAATTGTGAAATACCTGCTGGAAAAAGGAAGTCAGTTGGATGTGAGAGATGCTCTTGGTAACACAGCACTTATGATTGCAATGATTAAGTAAGTGAATAAATTATGATTTATTATTATTTATTTATTTATTTATTTTGTATTTATTTAATTTATTTATTCATTCATTCCTGTTTATAAAAAAGAAAGACTGAGAGATATGGATGTGCAGTAGCAATGAAGAGTTTTTGATCTGCAACACAATGAAAACGTAAGCAGAACAACTTGAAAACTAAACTGATATTTTACCACTTTGTCAGAATGTTTGAACTTTATTACTGTGATCAACAGGAAACATGTTGATGTCGTTAAATTCCTCCTGGAAAAGAATGCAGACACTGAGGTTGTCAATAACAAAGGACAGACAACTCTTCATCTTGCTGTGCACACTGGAGATCAGCTGATAGTACATGATCTGATGAGAAGTGGGAGTGATGTCAACACAACTGTGAGTTACTCACAAATCTCTGTTAGACTTAAATACAGAATTAAGTACTTTTTTTTTCCAATCACTCTTCTTCCAGTTTTCACTTTCTTGTAATTATCTGTCAGTGAGTAGGATCACACATAATTTGCAAAATGTTTGTTAAAAAACCTATAAAAAAATCTCAATTTTCTATTTCCAATACTAATAGCAATACCAATAGTAATACTAATATGAATACCAATACCAATACCAATACCAGTTCCAAAACTAATACTAATACCTATACCAGTACTAATACCAATACCAATACCAATACCAATACCAATACTAATACTAATACCAATACCAATACCACTAGTGATATTAATAACAATACTAATACTAATACTATTAAGAAGAAGACAACAAAAGAAGAGGAATAACAACAACAACAATAATAAGAAAGAAAACAAAAGATATAATTTTTTCACGTGTGTAATCAGTTTGTTTGTTGTTGTTGTTTTTTTAATCTTGTAGTACATATGTTTCACGTTTGTGTTGATGTTAGGATAAATCAGGGGACACTCCACTCCATGATGCTATAAGAGAAAATCAAATCTCCTGTGCTCAGGTTCTGCTCATGTGCCCAGACATCGATCTGACCATCACCAACGAGAGAGGCTTCAACCCTCTACACTGGGATGCCTTCCACGGCAAATCTGGGTATTAATTAAATCTTCAGAAGTAACATTGTTTACCGAAAAAATCAGAAAATATAAAATATATATGTGAATGTGTGTGTTTATGTGTGTGTATGTGTGTGGATACATATTTATATACATATGCATGTGTGTGTGTGTGTGTGTGTGTTTGATTACATACACACATACATACATACATACATACATACATACATACAGAGAGAGAGAGAGATAGCTGGATATAGATATATGTACATAGATATACTATTTTTCAGTTTGAGTGGTTCAGTTGTTATGACTTATTTTTTAGCATATTAAATAATAAAATACAGGATTGTGTCCAAAAAAAACAGAGAGAAACACTTCAGTGTATATTCTAATTAACAGAGGACAACTGACAAAGAAAATTTTGGTGAGGAACAGAGACCTTGTTAATGTGAAGAAAGACGATGATGATACCGCACTGCACATAGCAGCCATAAACAACCACACAGAGGAGGCGAAGGTTCTGATCAGTCAGGTGATGTATAATCTTTATATCTCTACATTAGTAAATAATTTTATAGCCTTACACTGGTAAATAATTTTATAGCCTTACATTAGTAAATAATTCTATAGCCTTACATTGGTAAATAATTTTTTGTGTCTTTACATTAATACATAATTTGCATGCTTTACATTAATAAATAATTTTTGTCTCTTACGTTAATAAATAATCATCTCTTACACCAATAAATAATTTTTATTTGTTAGAGAAATAAATAACAGCTATCTCTTCTTACACAAGGAAATAATGCTCATCTCTTACATTAATAAATAATTTTTATATCTTACACTAATAAATAATAATTATCTCTTACACTAATAAATAATTTTCATCTTTTACATAATAAATTTTTTTTATCTCTTACATTAATAATGTTTATCTCTTACATTAATAAATAATTTTTATCTCTTACACTAATAAATAATCTTTTCTTTTACATTAATAAATCATTTGTATCTCTTACACTAATAAATAATGGTTATTGCGACACATTAAAATGTATTGGATATTTATGTAGAAATTGAAGAAGTTAAAGAAAACTGCTTACAAATTACATAATAACAGAAGATAACTCAGTATCTTTTCACTGTATTTGTACTTTACATAGGATCATAGTAAATAAGGTACATTCTTTTTATCTATTTTTTATTTTTACAAATAAAGGATTTTTGTTTATTTAAGTAGATTAATAAATTAAAATAATAAAGTGAATTAGAAAACTGTGTCAATAAGGATTAGAATGATTATGAGTATTTAACATGAGAATTTAAGACATTGCGAGTGTTTTAGAATGTTAAAAACTGGTTTCTTGCTGTTACTAGGGTGCAGATGTTAACATGAAAAATGATGCATCGGAGGCCACTCCACTTCATCTTGCCTGCACTCGTGCATTTCTAGACACAGCCAAACTTCTCATATCTGAAAGTAAATTTCCATTGTCTCTTTTTCTCTCTTTAATGCAGGTTATTTCATGTCTGTATCAATATTTTGGTGCGTACAACACGTTTTACTATCAGTATGAAATAGAACATCACTGGCTATGTTTTTGTTTTTTTCGTAATGTCGGAAACTAAAGAGAATTTAAATTTGATTTGTTAATTTTTGAAATTATATTATTTCTGTATTTTAAGAGGCATTGTTGAATAAGACTTGATCTTTACATACTTGATCTTTATTACTCTTAATTATTTTTGAGAAATATATGGATGTGATCTTACATGTATTTTGCATTTTAACTTCCATTTTCATTTTCTGAAATCTGATTTTTAATCACATTTACTTAGAAGCAGACATTAACGTGGGTGACTCCAACAAAGACACACCTTTACACCTCGTGATGGGCAAGTATGAGCAGGTGCGTTTCTCGAATTCTCTCTCTGCTTTTCTTTATCACTGGAAACTTTCATTACAATTTCTAGTATAAAATTTTATGACAGGAACAAAGAGTATATGTTTTTTTGTTTTTTTTTTTGTTAAGAAATTGCGTAAGGAATTTTGGGGGCCCACACAAAGTCGTGTTCAGGTGGCAAAGTTCCTGATAGAAAGTGGAGCAGACGTCAATCTGAAAAATGAAGACGGAAAAACACCGTTTGAGGTCTGCACTAATGAAACACTGAAAAAGTCTGTTGAGAACTTTGTAGAAGGGTAATTATCATCATCATTATTATTATTATTATTGTTTATTTATTTATTTATTTTTATTAATTTTATTTTATTTTATTTTTTTTTTTATTTTTTTTTTTTTTAGACACAAGTGAGTGAATTATGTGCAGAAGGTGAAACTACATGTTACACAAACTGTTAGTCTTTTATCTTCGTTTCCAGATTTTGCTCAGTTTCTCATAAAGAAAAGTTTTCTCTGAGTTTTTCAGTTCTTCACATTGTGATTTAAAAACCAGGTTGTTATAGTATTGTCAGACATTATTATTAACAAAGATTGACTGGTAACACACACACACACACACACACACTGCAAGTCTCTTACATTAACTACACATTTAAAAACAAATATTGTTTCAGGAGAGACGACTCTACCAAGGCACCTTCAGACACTCTGCTTTGCTGTGAGTGTTTTACCCGGCAAGTTGACGTCACATTTCCCTGTCAACACACAATAGTCTGTTCAGAGTGCTCTTCCAGTATCACTGCATGTCCACTCTGCGGAGCTAACATCTGACAACAGAACAGAGAAAACATTTGTATCCTTTACTTCTCTTACCTGTGTGCTCTATGTGAGACATACCTAACCTTGTATCAATGTGTATGTGTAACCCAGCAGTCAGGCAGATCTTTTAATATGCTTTGTATTTGTTTATTATCTTTCTTAAATAATATCTATTCAAAAATAAATCCATATAACTATAAAATAATTAGGACATGTACAGTATATATATATATATATATACACACACACACACACACACACACACATGTATGTGTATATATATATGCATGTGTGTGTGTGTGTGTGTGTGTGTGTGTGTGTGTGTGTAGTATGAATATATAGATACTCACACATACATGTAAACTTACATACAGTGTTTATATTAACTAACAAAACAGATGTTTGTTTATCAGAACAAATATACACGTACTGGTGAATGTCATAAGTTGTATTACATTTCTTGCTTTGCTGTGGGATTACACATACACTTAATTAGATATTTAGAGAAATAGATAAAACTACACACGTATATGCTACTCTTTAGTGTTGCCTTGCTTCTGCTGCATTTTAATCTAGCTACTTTCCTTTTATGCAATTTTTGAAGGTTATTAATTCGAACTCTCATATTTGTTTTATTCATTCATCAGTTAGAGTGAGGTATAATTAATACAGTGTTATTTTAATGATAGATGTTCCCTGTAGTGGTTGTTGCAATGTTGGTGTGTTGAGTAGATTTCTGTTGTGAGAAACGTGTAATGAATCAGATAGCACAAACTTAATGACAGTTGTTTGATAATTAACCTTTCCACTTACGTCAGTGTATTTCGCTAAAATAATTATTTGTAAATTTCTAGATTCCCAGTTCAGAGTCATCACTAAATTAATGGGTTATATGTTATTAACTATTCTGATGAAAGGCACCACACAGTCAAAAATACTCTCTTTTTTGTTCATGTCTTTTGTTGTTTAAGATGTGTTATAGTGCTTATATGGAGTAATAGTTTTAAAAACAAAGTCGTTTGGTAAAACATCATACTGGTTTGAGATGGAACAACAAAACAGAATGTTCAACTTATAAATAAAAATGTCACAGTATTGTCATCAAGAGAAGAAAATGTTCCCTAGATTATGACATGTTAGCTTTAATTCCATTTCTTGCGTTATCCTGGTTGTGTTAATAATGATGTGTTAAGTGTTTAGTGGTAAAAGGTTTTGACATCGTGATGTAATTTGTTTGAAAGAACTGGTAGTGAAGTGAAACATGACGTATGTGTTGTAGGTTTCAGTTTGTACACAGGACAATACGTGCTGCCATTTTCTTAAAACTTCACACCGAGTAACTGAAAACAGTAAACATACATATATATATAAAAATAAATAAATAAATAAAAATCCACTAAAATATTGTAACAAATAGCTGTTTCAAAACTTGTGTAAATCTAAACACTCTTTAAATGGAAAACAAAATCGCAGAAAGAAAATCCATAAAATAGACTCGTTTCTAATCACACGTTTGTTAATGATACATTTCATTCTGATGACAATCAGTCAGTTTTATTTCATTATAGTATCTTTACGTTTTCTCTGAGTTATAATCAGGGTGAACGATACTTATTTGGTATATAGTATCTTTATGTTTTCTACGAGTTGTAACTGAGGTCAATGACATTTATTTGGATATGGTATCTTTATTTTTTCTGGGAATTACAAATGCATGCTTTGAAAGATACTTTTTAGAGTGAGAAAGTTACTGCAGTTTCAGTAAGTTTAACATCAGTGAGCAGAAAGAGATGTGAGAGAAAAATAAATCTCGCTTTCTGTTAATCAACATTCTTTCTTAATCTGTAGATTCTTCATAGCATTGCTTGAACGAACACGAGCACTTCTCTGCATTGCGTTTTCACGCTGGTAAAACACACAGATATGTTTCTGACTTTCTCCTCTTTGATGAGAAATATCCTACTCATGATTATGTAATCTAGATATGTGTTTCTTTTTGTTCCTATTGGTTTAAATATTGAAGTATAAATGTATGCAAGATGTATATTTAGCTGGTACTCATATGTGTTTGTTTTTGCTCAGAAATAGAGTTTAACAAACAAATAAATTATTAATAAATTAGAAGAAGGAATGAAGAAGAAATAATTAGTTTTAACATTAAACAGAAGATACCAGTAATTTTCTATTTTTATTTTTTTGTTTATATAGTTAATTGTTTTTAAGTAATCGTTATTGATGTCCTCACTTTAATGTCCATTAAATAGTTTATGCGTTACAATATATTATTAGCATCTGGAGATAAATCATAAATGTATACTATATAATATGGATGATTTTTGATTTATGTAATTTTTATTATTATTGTATACTTATATTTTTATTTATGTAATATTTTTAAATATAAAAAGGCATCTAAATGTAATTTTATGTTAGTGCTTATTCATATTGTTATTTGATTTAATTAAAAATATAAATATGTATACATTTATCCAACATCTTTAACTTGAAATTTGTATTACTTAGTGAATTAATATTATAACAATATTTTCTGATTTGCAATTTCTTCTCTTATTCTTGCCCTGCTTTTAAACTGTGTTGATGTGGCTTGTTTTAGAAATAAAAGAATGAAAAAATATATATTTGTCTTGTTTTCTTACAATTAGTGTTTAATTATCAGCCGGCAGATTTGAATCAGGAAGATCGTGTTACGAAAATGGACTGTAACAGATACAAATTGACAGCATGAAAAAATCCCTCCAACGTTTGTGAACCGCATGTCCAGAAAAATTAGAGAAAAGCTTTCAGCATTAAGCTGAAACAGACATTGATTCCAACATAATCATGACAGTCAATTATCACAAAGTCTTCAATACTTCACGAGAGAGAGAGAGAGAGAGAGAGAGAGAGAGAGAGAGAGAGAGAGAGAGAGAGAGAGAGAGAGAGAGAGAGAGAGATCTAAAAAGTACTAATCTAATAATACAGAAATTTCTTTTAAAAACACATGATTTTAACTATAAATCACAAATATACCCATCAACATCATATAATAATAATAATAATAATAATAATAATAATAATAATAATAATAACTATGATGATGATGATGATGATGATTATAATGATGATGAAAATAATGATAATAATAACAACAACAACAAAAGTAACAAAAGTAGCAAAAGTAGCAAAATAAATTAAAAACCCCCATAAAACTCTTTATAATAATGTGACTCTGACTGGCATAATATTACATACACAACAACGTGATCTCACAGTAAGAACGTCTGTGTTCGTAGGTATGTAAACATTTATAAATCTATGTATGAATGTATGTATATGTATGTATGTATGTATGTATGTATGTATGTATGTATGTATGTATGTATGTATGTATGTATATGTGTATGTATATATCTATAAATAAATAAACAGTCTGTCTATTAGCTTCCGGCCATGGCATGGCTATATTTAGATCAACCGACGGGTTTCCCAAGTTTCACAGCTTCAGTTCCAATTTCCTCAAACGATTTTGAACATACATTTTGTTGAGAAATTTCATACAGGTAAGCACAAATATGATTTAGACAAAAAATTATTTACAAATGTGTTTTGTGTAGACGTGTTTAATTTCTGATATAGTGTACAACGACAACATAGCAGTAGTAGAAAAGTTGATCTTAAATTTAAACCATTAGAAGGAAGAGTGTTTTTAAGAAATAGATTTCAGTGGCCATTTTCAGTTAAAAACATCAATCAAATCTGATTTCACCAGATGAAATTGTCAGTTAGAAAATACCTTTATTATTTCTGACATTTCTGAATCAAAATAATAATCAAAATAAATAAAAATTAAAATGTTTTTAATTGTGAACAAGGAAATATTTTGATTATTTATAAATCAAAATAATAATCTAAATAAATAAAAATAGAAACGTTTTTAATTGTGAACAAGGAAATATTTTAATTACCAGATTGTAAAAGTTTTAATATCACAGTATTAACTTGAACAACAGTAGAATTGCAGTAGATTTGTTTTAGGAATGTTATCAAGAATTTCCAGTGAAGTGTTATTCAGTTTCCATTTCCTTGGTGATCACTGTCAGAAATAAATAACATTTAAACATTTTTCATAAACAAACTGGTTATATATGTTTTATTTGTTTTGTATTTTATTAAAAAAGTTAGACATTCAATATATATGTTACACAGTCGTGAGTATTTTATTTCATGCTGAAACAGATAACATGGTGGCTGTTGGGATACGAGTTGTTCGAGGTCCTGATTGGTCAGGAGGAGACAGAGATGGAGGTGAAGGTCATCTCGGAACAGTAACGTCTTATGCAGAAGACAAAACATGCACAGTCGTTTGGGACAATGGAAATATAACAATTTCCTCAGCAGGAAAAGAAAACAATTTTGACTTACGAATTTTTGACAACGGCCCAACAGGTGAAACATTTTTCTTATTATTTTAGTTTTACACATATTTTATTTATTTTTACTTTTTAGCCTGGAATGTGTTCTTAAATTTAGTAGTGTTACTTATTTATATTACCTCTTTTGTTGCATACTTAATTACTTCTTTTAATTAATAAGACAAGTAAATCATTCTTGGAGAGGTCTATCATAATACTCTCTTCATTTTGTAATTTAATTTAATTTAAGTTTATATTATATTATTTTATATTATTTTATTTCATTTCACTTCATTTCATTTCATTTATTTTTTGTTTTCAGGAGTTCGTCATAAAGGTAAAGACTGTGATGGATGTGGAGAGAATGGTATAATAGGAATAAGATGGTCGTGTAAGACATGTGAAGATTTACACTTGTGTTCTTTGTGTTACTTCATGGGAAAACATGATCGTCCACACGACTTTGTTCGATACGACACAGCGAAATCAGAAGGGTAAATAAATTATAGAAATAAATAAACCATGAAAGCTGAAGAATAACTAAAGCAGAAAATATTTTGATGTTATTATTTAAAGTGTATTTCATTTATTTGTACAGCTGTCGGGTACCTGCACGGTCTTCCACGCCTAAGATTCAAACTTACGGTATCTTTCCTAGCGCTGTGGTTGTTCGTGGAACACACTGGAACCAGGGTGACAAAGACGGTGAATATAAATAAACTGTTTTGATTTAAACGTACAGCAACAAATAAATTAACAGGCGTTAATCGACTATTCTCTGCTATAATTCATCACCCTTCGTTTTCCTCTTATTTAAGATATCAGTATTATACTGCTTGGCTTATCCATTCTGAATCGGGTCTCTTTACCTTTATATCTACATGTGTGATTGATTTAGAAACCAACCAAACATTAATTATAACGAAATGAAACACGGACAAATACTTTACAGGTGGACCAGGTAAAACAGGGACAGTGATAGGGATTATCAATCACAATTCCAAATCCTACAGATCTGCAGTCACTGTTTCCTGGGAGACAGGGGAGACAACTACGTGTCGTGTTGGTCATCAGGGTCAAGTTGACGTCCAGTGTATTCAACCTGGACAAGGTCCTCAGTGTTACCCTCACCATTTGCCCGTCCTAGGTAAAATGTCTTTTTAGATGTTAAACTATTCTAAATAGCACTGATATTTATATGTTAAAACATTCTAAGTAACACTAATATTTATATGTGTTAAACAGTCTATGTAACACATACATATGCTGCATACATTCTAAATAACACTAAAATTGACATATACTTAAAACACTAGTATTTACTTGTTAAAACATTCTAAATAAAACTAATAATTAAATGTTAAAATATTCTAGGTGACACTGATATTTACATATTGAGACATACTAAGTAACACTAATATCTACATTTTTAAATATTCTAAGAAACGCTAGTATTCACATATTAAAATATTCTAAGTACACTAATATTTACATTTTAAAACATTGTAAGTGACATTAAAATTGACATATTATAACATTCTAAATAGCACTAGGATTTACATGTTGTTAAAACATTTATATAATATTGTTAGAAGTGTTTTTTAAAGACCTTCTGTGTAATATTATTTATTACTATCAGATGCTGCTGTTGTCAAACTCTGGAATGAATTAGACGCAGGAAAAAAAGATTCATCGAGTAAAACTAAGGTCTGATACTAAGATATTTTGTGTATAATTATTTTATTTGTAAACATGAAATTAGATAATGTTTGTCCGTTGACAAGTAAATTAATTACTTGTAATAATCGTTATAATTATTTTAATTTCACGTTTCTCTGAGTAGAATTAGTTTCCATTATTATTATTAAGTTTATTGTGGTTTTTTATTTTGACGTTGTTCTTTATTGTTTCGATTTGTTTCATAATAAGTCAGTTAATCACTGCTGATTGTTAAGTTTATTTGTTATTTTAATTACAGTTAGTGAAGAAAGTTAGTGTTTAAGTTTTTTTTGTTATTACAGTTCAAAAAAGGTGATGCGGTGAGAATTCTTGATGACAAGGAGACGGTGCAACGCTTACAGAAAGATCACGGAGGCTGGGATAATAGCAGGACACGGGTTTGATTTCTCATTATAGACACTGACAGATAGCTTAGTATTTCAAATACGTTGTTATTTTAAAGATTGTGTCAGTAACAAAATTAATATGTATTTAGTGTGTCTTTCTTTACAATAGAATATATTTGTGTACTTTTATAGATTTGTACATTATATGTGTACGTGTATGTATGTTTTTATGCATGCATGTATGTATGTATTGCTTGTATTTATGTATGCCTGTATGTTTGTATGCGTGTATGTATGTATGTATGTTTATATGCATGCACGTATGTATGTACGTTTGTAATTAAGTATATAAGTATATTATTATGCATGTATGTATTTATATGTGTATGTATTTATGTGTATTTAATGTGTGTATATATCTGCACGTAATATATGTCTGTGTGTGTACGTACAAAAAACGGGTACAAGATGTATTGAAGTAGTTGTGTATGTGTCTCAGCATGTTCGTAAAGTGCAATACATTTAATAGTGTCGCAGTTTTTATGTTTTCAATGATAAATCTGTAATTATGTTTTAATAATTTATAGTATTGCAGTGTCTAGGTAAAGTAAATCAACTTTTTAATATTGTGACATTCTGTTATTTGGTAACAGCTAAATTGTCAAATAGTGTTTGAAATGTTTGTGTGTTTCAGCTTCTTGGTAAAGTGGGTAAAGTGGTCGAGGTTAAGGAAAATGGTGATCTCATGGTCAGACTTGGATTGTTTCCTGTTTGTTTTAATCCGGCCTGCTGCCTTCCAACCTCGAAATCAGACCTGCCTTCAGATCCTTTGGGCTTCAAAGGACTTTATCGCAGTGAGAATTCAGGGAAAGGTTCATCTAGTAAAACTAAGGTCTGATATTAAATTAATTTGTGAATAATTATTTTATTTGTAAACATGTCATTTGAAATTAGATAATGTTTTCTTTGTCAAGTAAATTAATTCATTGTAATAATCGTAATTTTGTTTTAATTTCATGTTTCTGTGTAAAATTATTTTTCATTAAATTAAGTATCATTATTAAGTTCCTGGTTGTGGTGTTTTTTCGTTGTTTTTTTCCGTTTTTCCGTTTTTTTTTTTTTTTTTTTTTTTTTTGTTGTTGAAAATGTGCTTTCTTCTATATAATAAGTTTGTAAATAACTGTTGATTATTAAGTTAATTTCTGTTGTTGTTTTAATTACAGTTTAAGAAAGATAATGTTTAAATTTATTTGTTTTGTAATTAAAGTTTAAGAAAGGTAGTGTTTAAGTTTATTTGTTGTTATTACAGTTTGAGAAAGGTATTGTTTAAATGAATTTGTGTTGTTATTACAGCTTGAGAAAATAGTGTTTAAGTTTACTGGTTTTATTAGTTTGAGAAAGGTAGTGTTTAAGTTTACTGTTTTTGTTATTACAGTTTAAGAAAGGTAGTGTTTAAGTTTACTGGTTTTGTTATTACAGTTTAAGAAAGGTAGTGTTTAAGTTTACTGGTTTTGTTATTACAGTTTAAGAAAGGTAGTTTTTAAGTTTATTTGTGTTGTTATTACCATTTGAGAAAGGTAGTGTTTAAGTTTATTTGTTTGTTATTACAGTTTGAGAAAGGTAGTGTTTAAGTTTTTTTGTTGTTATTACAGTTTGAGAAAGGTAGTGTTTAAGTTTACTGGTTTTGTTATTACAGTTTGAGAAAGGTAGTGTTTTTAAGTTTTTTTTGAGAAAAGGTTGTTGTTATTACAGTTTGAGAAAGGTAGTGTTTTGTGTTGTTTACTGGTTTTTTATTACAGTTTGAGAAAGGTAGTGTTTAAGTTTACTGGTTTTGTTATTTCAGTTTGAGAAAGGTAGTGTTTAAGTTTACATGTTTTGTTATTACAGTTTGAGAAAGGTAGTGTTTAAGTTTATTTGTTGTTATTACAGTTTGAGAAAGGTAGTTTTTAAGTTTATTTGTTGTTATTACAGTTTGAGAAAGGTAGTTTTTAAGTTTATTTGTGTTTTTATTAGTTTGAGAAAGGTAGTGTTTAAGTTTATTTGTGTTGTTATTACAGTTTGAGAAAGGTAGTGTTTAAGTTTATTTGTGTTGTTATTACAGTTTGAGAAAGGTAGTGTCTAAGGTTATTTGTGTTGTTATTACAGTTTGAGAAAGGTAGTGTTTACGTGTATTTGTGTTGTTATTACAGTTTGAGAAAGGTAGTGTTTAAGTTTATTTGTGTTGTTATTACAGTTTGAGAAAGGTAGTGTTTAAGTTTACTGGTTTTGTTATTACAGTTTGAAAAAGGTAGTGTTTATTTTTATTACAGTTTGAGAAAAATAGTTTTTAAGTTTACTGGTTTTGTTATTACAGTTTGAGAAAGGTAGTGTGTAAGGTTATTTGTGTTGTTATTACAGTTTGAGAAAGGTAGGATGGTGAGGATTGTTGATGAGGAGGAGACAGTGAAACGCTTGCAAGAGAATCACGGACTTTGGGAGGATAACATGACAAAGGTTTGGTTTTGTCTGTTAGATACTGACAGACATTTTAATATGTGAAATATGTTGTTATTTTTAAAATCCTATTTAAAATCAATTAAGCAGATGAAATGTATTTAGATAATAATTTCTCAATAACAGAATGCATGTGTGGTTGAGGATGCGTACCCGATGTCGGGAGCGCAGTAAGAATTTTCCACAAAATCCACAATCACTTCTAGACTCAGTCATTGAGGAGCAATGGATTACGACTGCAGATCACGACCCACATAATTTTATACTCGCGATAGATTGTGGAGTAAAGCGTTAGGTTGGTTCAAATGAAACATTTACCTCCATTCCGCTCCTGTTCCATCAACTGGGAGTATCGTCGATCAGCTGTGTATATACACTTCCATCCAACAAGAGCCAATCTACGTATCTGAAGAACTGCTACAATCTATCCAGGATAAGAGCAAGGCGCTGGGTTTTCAATTATCGACTGCGTTTGACATCATCAACGCTGAGTGTTGAATGTTCGGCACACACACCAAAAGACACGACTGACGCAGAACATCTAGAGGAAGATTCAGAGTCTGGGATTTGTACTACGAAAGAACGACGACGTAAAACCTTTGTGCGGCATGTTAGATGGTTTGGCATGTTTGCCAATAGGTGCTGTAATTTCCTGAATCCAGTACGTGAGGGGAAACAGACCAGATGGACTCCAGCAACTAATCCACTTCTTCGACAACACATTTACCTCTAGTCAGTTTCAGCATATTCCACTGCCGACACAATCAGATGTCACTGTTCAACCAATCAAGAGGGGTCGATTGCCTCCACCATTTGCTCCAGAACTCTGGAATATCCATGACGTCTCACTGTCGAACTGACAACATTTGTGAAGGCTGGAATAACGCTTTTGTCAGTCTTATCGAATATGCTCACCCAACCATTTGGTGTACCACAGACAATCTTTGAAAAGATCAGGCAGTGGCATCCACGCTGTTATTATGAGACAACAGGGATGAGCCCCTGCAAAACCTGTACGCAGTAACACTGTCAAACTGTAGTCGAACTTCATGAATTTGGGTATCAATTACTTGAATAATATTTTGTTATTTTCAAAACAGGGGATTTGAGAGGAAGGTGATAATGACTAAGGGGGAGGGGGTTGACTGAAAAGGTTTTGATTTAAGGTGTTTAGGGTATATTGACCGGTTACCGGTATGTACTTATATGTATACTACTTCAATGAATCTTGTACTCCTTTTTGTACAAACAGACGTTCATGCAAACTGCACCCACACACACACACATATATATATATACCTGCATGCGTACATATATTAGTACATTCATCCAGAAATCAATATATTCGTACGTAAAATACATGCATATATATATATATGTGTGTCTGCGCGCATGTGTGTGTGTGCAGTTTGCTTGAATGTCTGTTTTAATACTGTATAGCTAAATTTTCATATAATGTTTGAAATGTTTATGCGTTTCAGTTTCTGGGTAATGTGGGAAAAGTTGTCAAAGTTCTAGACAATGGTGATCTCGTTGTCAGATTTGGATCTTCACAATTAATTTTTAATCCGGCCTGCTGCCTTCCGGCCTCGAATTCAGGCTTCAAAGAAATTTCAGATATAGGTAAACACTGATTAGTATTTGTTACTACTTTCTAGTTTATTGTTTCTTTTATCAGTTAAATATATATTTTCATTTTTATGAAGAATATATAACTTTTTTCAAAAGTTTTAATTAATATATATGAAGTCATCTTTCATTTTGTCAAATTAAAGTGCAGTTAAAAATAATCATATTCTTTGTTAAATCAGTGATAACAGTGACGCCACTGAGCAATATTTGTGAAGAGTCTATGTTGAACTATATGTAGGCAGGTTCAAAGTATTATGTAGACTGAAAATCTATTTTTCGAAATTTAAAAGCCTCGATAAACAGCTTACAACGTAAAACATTATTGGTCACTTCTCCAGAATCTATGAACGCTCTGGCAGATATGTCTGCAATTGAGACAGTGGGTGTAAGTGAATTAATACCCGCTCTTCAAAAGTCTGATGTTGGAGAAATCAGGAAAATATTGGATAAATATCCCTTTCTGGTAAGTCAAATAATTTCAGTATTGCAATATCACATAACAATAATCATAACTTTTGAACATACCTGAAAGCTGCAATTAAAGAAAACACGGAAAATGTATTTTATTAGAATTTTCAAATATCTCGAGGTTTAATTTCAAAAATACTTAAACATATTTTATGTATTCTTTAAGAAAAGGTTTTAAACTGACAAAACAAATCTGTCTTTAATTCCAGATGAAATGGCAAATGCCAAAAGCCGTCAGTATTTTACATATTGCTGCTGGTCTAGGAAAACCTGAAGTTGTTGAACTTCTTTTAGACAAGGGGGCAAACATTAACGCGAGAGATTGGATGGGTAACACTCCGATTTTCCTGTCATTCCTCAAGTAAGGTTTATTAAATTATACTAAATTACAAATAACTGCTTAATTATACCATGGAATTAATTATAATATATAAAAATGAGTTAACAATGAGACTCAGTACAAAAGTCGAATCTGAAGACCTTAAAATTTGTTTCTGAAACTGTCACTATCATTACCTGTCGTGAATATGTAGAGTTTACAAATGAATCAGCAAAAAGATTTATTTATTTATTTATTTTATGAAATTCTAAACGTCTACACCTGTTTAACGTCTCAAACTGTAGGAAAAACGTGGATGTTGCTAAATTTCTAATTGGAGCTGGCGCGGACCTAGAAGTAGTCAATAAAGACGGTCTAACACTTCTACACTTAGCCGTAAACGCTGGAAACCCGCTACTTGTACGTGACCTGATGAGGAGAGGATGTGACGTCAATGCACAGGTAACCTTTACAAAAAATAAATAAATAATAGACATATACATATACAGACAGACAGACAGACACACACACACACACACACACACACACATCCACACATACATAGACACATTGACTCATACATACAAATTCATTTATACATACATACACACATTACACATATACACATACATACGTACTTAAAAACATACACATATACATACAAATACTGATGTGATAATATCAAACTTTCCAGTACTCGTTTTAATACCGATATTAATATCGGTATTAACAAAAATTATGCATCTTTCTCACAGATTCAAAAGTACAAAAAATAAAAAAAAATATTTTTTGGTAAGTGATCTATTTGTCTGTTTGTCCTCTATCGGTAAGCTTCAACGATATAAGAAATTTTTTCAAAAACCAGTCATTATTTCAGTTCAGTAAACTCTAATCTTAATGATGATAAAGATTTTTGAGATAAAAACAAATTGTATTAAAGGAGAATTCATATAAACTTTTTTTTAGTAAAAAAACTTTATTCAAACAAAAAATAACGTTATAATGGTAAGAAAATATGGTAAGCAATATATGTGTGTGTGTATGTACATGTGTATATATATATATATATATATATATATACACACACACACATGTATGTATTCTTAATTGAATATATCTCTAAATGAAAATAAAAATGTCTTAATAATAATAATAATAATAATAATAATAATAATAATAATAATAATAATAATAATAATAATAAAAACAAAAATCAAGACGTCACTGATACAAAAGAAATAACAGAGGTTTTTTTTAGTGGAAATGCAAATAAATCAGATTATTTTTCATTTTCAAACACAGAAAGATTTGATCTCAATAATTTCGTGAGGTATAACCCTGCTGCTGAAAACGCCCTTTCAGATTCTACACTTGTAGGCTTAATTGAAAGTAATGCATTAAAGGGTTTGTCTAGATTTTTTGTTCCTTTTAAATTTACTTAAATTTCATGTTGACATCAAAAGTTGTTGAAGGTTTTTTCTAAGTGGAATCGTCTCTAATGGTTCTGTTTCTTGCAAATATTCTGCGAGCAACTGGTCATCATTTCTCCTTTTTCCAGCTGCTGTTCCGGTGTATCTTTGGAGCAGTCATGGGCACAACTTTCTGAATGGCCCGCCGACTTCATCCATTTACATAGTAAATTAATACCCGCGGCCCGTTGAGAATGAGCAATGGCTCATGTGGCCCGTTTCTCGAAAAAGGTTGCCCATGCCTGCTTTAGAGCACCAGGTTCGTGTTGGCTTACACTTTATTTGTCGTGTTGATCCAACTGTATATTATTTTCGGAGAAACGCCTTTCAAGACGTTTATCTTCAGTTTTCTTCGGTACAACTTTAGAAGGAGGTGAAAAAAGATCATCATCCTGATTTTTCAAAGTTCTAGGGTCATGAAGGTATTTAATAAACCTACAATTTCTATTTGTCCTCTTGAGGAATAATAATTACTCGGGTTTTTTTTTAAAAATGAATTTGATAGCAGAGTATTATTCTCTGAAGGTTTCTTTATAATGAACTTGAAGGTGTCTTCAGCAACGAAGCATGTTACTGACGTCTTCCAAAATGTCCCACTCTTTTGATGTGATTGTCTCAGCGGAACGACATATTCTCAGAGCTTAGGGGATGCATTGTTTTAGCTTAAAAAGTCTATTCCATCTTGTCTTCCAGTCTGGGATTAACCTGAGTTCTTTTCCGTTAAAAATCCTCGAGCTTTTCGTTTCTTAGTGGGGACTTCCGAAGAACGCGACTTTATTTATTAGAAGCTGTCTTGAAGTAATGGAACGCTGAGATTTATTCGCAGTTCTATAAGCAAGATTTAGAAAAAGGACTTTTTAATTCTTCACTTTCATTTGAAATTTCAGTGGATGTGACAGTAGTTTTATCTTCTTCCTCCCCCCTTCTTCACTTTCACTATCTTCAACTGATTCTCCAGAGTCTTCACCTATACCCTTCTCATACTGGTTACTGTACAATCCCTTTTTGTACTAAACCGAAGAAGTAGCTTCACGAAACACTGTTGATACTCTGATACGATTTCTTTTCCAAACTATAGGATGACTAAGGCACCGTCAGTTGTACAGGTTGTTATGTGTTTATCAAAATCAAGACCAATATCAGCTAATCTCTTTTTTACAATCTCGATGATTTAGACACTATTAAGACTTCCAAGAATTTTAACCAAACCCAAGGACGAATACTTTTATTTGTGATGCACATTGATATTCATGCTTCTCATATTTTTTATGGATGTGCATTCATCAAGAGTGGCACAGAATCGGACCTCTTCACTAATCAGTGTTTGAAAATTATTTACCAGTTCACACTTTTTCTTGTCATAGAAAATGATCACCATGTTTCTTACAGACTGTCTCCGAGCTGGAGATAGCACATCGTATTTGTTTTTAGCCAAGTTTTCTCGAATGGTTCTGCTTGAAGGAACAGAACTGAAACTAAAGACGTCAAGGGCGGCGAGTTTTGTAATTTCTTCTTCGTTAGATTTTGGAGTGAGAAAAGATGTCAATAGCTTTTGTCTTGTAACTGCTTCACCTTTATTGTTCGAGTCAAAGTCAGTAACTTTATGCACGGCTTTTAAGTGAACAAACAATCCAGTTGTAGAAACTCCGCCACATTTGGTATTTTGTTTTATTTTAAGAACTCGGTTTCGTCTTTACCTTTTCTATAAAAACAATTCCAAGCACTTGATTTTTTTCGACACTATATGTTAGGGATAAAAATGCTAATTGTTTCTAAAATATATATATATATATATATATATCTAAAAAATTAAAATGGCGACGCTTAATGTTGGAGGCCAGTTAGATGAATATAGACTCGTGTGTATCATGCAGGAATATGATATAACTCTACCTTGCAGTCCTCTGTTGTGCTAAAACGTTTCTAATTCATCTCACCTGTTAACGTTAACGTTTTATATTCGCCTAATTATAGCTTTACGGTTTAATATTTAACTGCAATGTGTGTGTGTATGTGTGTGTGTGTGTGTGTGTGTGTGTGTGTGTGTGTGTGTGTGTGTGTGTGTATGTGTGTTTGTGTGTGTTTGTATGTGATATATAAGGAAATATAAATGCATATGTGCCCGCGTCCAATACCTGTATTGTCTCTTCGGTACTGATACTGATTTGTTATATTTGATACCAGTATAATACCAATATTTCAACAACATACATACATACATACATACATGCATACATACATACATACATACATACATACATACATACATACATACATACATACATACATACATACATACATACATACGTATATACACACATACAAACTAGGTTTTTATGGCCGAACGGTAATGTGTTCCGCCTTCGGAGTGTGGGCGAATGAACGTCTTATTTTAATTCTCGTCAGTGGCATCTGACGGGTTTGTGAGGTCGTGATTGGACTTTGTCTCCTGCACCAGTGCATTCCCAAATATTGTCTATGAGCAGAGTTTATTCAGACGTACATAAGACAGAGAATATTCAAATCCTAAAATACACATACATATACACACATACATAAACAGACACATTACACACATACATAGATACATACACTAAATTCACTTAATTATCAGTTTTGCAAGAAAACAGATAGAAATGAAAAAAAATAAAACATTTTTCTTTACATAATTTTGATTTAGGATAAAAATGGGGATACACCATTCCATTTAGCTATATTAAAAAATGAAATCTCCTGTGCCGAAATGCTTCTTACTTCAACAAACCTGGATCTCACCATAACCAATGAGAAAGGATCCAACGCTTTACACTTGGTTAAACTGGTTGGAGAATCTGGGTAAATCTTCTTCATACTATTTTACAAGCCGTTAAATATTATTAGTATTACTTACATTTAATTTGATTCTACAAATTTATTCATATGATTTCAAAATTTAAACCTATATTTATAATGTATCTTGAGAGAGAGAGAGAGAGAGAGAGAGAGAGAGAGAGAGAGAGAGAGAGAGAGAGAGAGAGAGAGAGAGAGAGAGAGAGAGAGAGAGAGAGAGAGAGAGAGAGAGAGAGAGATTATGAAATAAGTAAATTTCACTGAAAATTGAAGATATACTTGAAGATACAGTTGAAAAAAATCATTTTATGATTATTTTTATTAACAGAGGGAAATTGGAAACGAAAATTTCAGAAAAAATGAAAAAATCTCTTGACGTAAAGAAACCAGATGTATTGACAGCTCATCATAATGCTACCTTAGCTAATAATGAACAGGAATCTGAAATTCTTATCAAAGAGGTATACATAGACACACATACATATAAATACACCTACCACAAAGCAGACATAGATAAACATACCCATATATATATATACACACACACACATACATACACACATACACACATAAACACATACATACATACATACATACATACACACACACATACATACACACATACATACATACACACACATACCTACACACATACATACATACACACATACATTCTTACACACACATACATACACACACACATACATACATACATACATACATACATACATACATACATACATACATACATACATACATACATACACACATACATACATACATACACGTAAAGACAGACACAAAACAAACACGGAGGCTCTGGCTGGTATACACAGAACAAAAAATAATACAGAGAAAGAAGAGAGACAACGAGAAAGAGAGAAAGAGACAGAGAGACAGAGAGACAGAGAGAGACAACGAGAAAGAGACAGAGAGAGAGAGAGACAGATTGAAAGCAGAATATTATTATTATTGTTGTTGTTGTTGTTGTTGTTGTTGTTATTATTATTATTTTAAAAGGGTGCGGATGTTAACAACAAAGCTGGAGAAAAGAAGACAGCTGAAATTTCTTCAGGATCTCTGCTCTGTTGTGAATGTTTCAAACGAGAGGCCGACTTCAAGTGTCCATCATGTAACGCCAAGATGATGTGTAGCGAATGCGCTGAAGTCATCAAAACGTGTCCTGTGTGTCCAGGTAAATCATCACAAAATAAAAGTTGACAGAATCAGTCGACATGGTGTAAATAGCCGACAAATAATTAGTTATATGAATTACTGACTTTTAATTAAATGCAGGTATCAACATGAGATGTAATTACTAATGCTCTGTTGATATATAATAACAAATGTTCTATTGCTATATAATTCTTGATGTTATATTGATATACAATTACTAATGTTCTACTGATATGTAATTACGAATGAAATAGAATTACTGATGTTCTGTCGACATGAAATAAGTTGAGTTATGTAGATTTGTTATTACTGATTTTACTTTCAGAAATTGGGGAAGCTGCGGCTCCTTCGTCGACTATGTGAGCTGAGAGAAAACAGAAGAAATATTACTGTGATTATAATTCATTGTTGAGATCCAGTGTATAAAAGAGACGAGTGTGTAGATACTGTTGTTATCTCAAGTTCGGTTCAGTTCTGTTTTTGTATTCAGTAATACATCGTGAGAATATACATCAGTTTTATCTTCTAATATTTGGAGTTTTTGATTATTTGAGTTTTTGTGTTTTAATGATTATTATTCCTACATCTGTGTATATATATATAGTCAGTAAATATTGCTTAAAAGAATGGTGAAAAATTCTGCATGTTGATGTAAAACAAAATATTGCCTATTCTGAAGAAAAAGTATACTGAATGGAGTTTTCAGTGAACCTTTTTTGAGCCTAAACATTTAAGAGGCCAAGCGTTTTCACAGACAAGCAGACGTTTCTGACTACTTTTGCTTTTATTGTATTTATATAGTTTTATTGTTGTTGTTGTTTAGATAGGATTCATGTGTCTTTGTGTGTTTTATATGAATACGTTTAAACAAACATCTCCTTTTTAAAAATTTTATTATAAAAATATGTCATAGAACTATCATTAATTATTCACAAAATGTTGTATTTACTTTAAGCCAGATTGACACATCCAATATTTTTATCGGTTTTTATGAAATTGGATGTGTCGCTCCAGTTGCACTTAAAATAATTTTTCCGGAACATCAGTGTTTTTAAATTGGTTTATTTTCTAGAGACGATAAGTAGAATAAAGAGAATGTATGTTACAGTGCCACTGTTACAATGACTTCTGTGTGGTCCGTTCTGTGTATATCTACGAGGCTATTTATAACTTGGACTACTAATAAAACCGCAGAGATGAAAGTGTATGTACTAACAAGTCAGTAACTTATTGGTGAATATGATGTAATATTTTGTTGTTTGTAGTGAGGTATTGTTTAGTAATATTAATGAATGCTATGTTTATTTTGATTTCTACTACTAAAGGTTGTTTATAAATATGTTAATATGTTTTTGTTAATAACTAATTAAAACTATTTGGGGTTTGAATATATATATATATTTTTTTATAATAGGAAACATCTGTAATAATACCTTGTCAGTACAACCTTTACTTAATTTTGATCCGGTGAAAATATCCATTTATTCTTGAGTCGTCGAAAAATTAAACAAAAAAGAGTGACAGCTCAGACTGGGAGTTTACTACTTGTAGCTGTGTTAAATGTAAGAAAGGAATTTGTTGTGTAATCCTAGTGTTTCAAGTAACTACTTAATAAAAAAAGTAATAATAATAATACATTTTAAAAAAAAAACATAGCTATTATAAGGTTTATTATAAGAAGAACATATTGTTTTATTGGGTGTTTTGAGTTTTCTTTAAATAAAATCATTTTCGCAGTGTGTAAAGTGTGTTGTTACTGTGTGAGTAATTTATGGACAATGATTATATAGTTTTTATTGTTGTCTTCTGTATGTTTATATTAATCGGACCATACTAGCTTATTGTTATTATTTATTTTGTACATACGTTCGTAGATACATTAATACATACATAAATTCATACATACGGTAAGTACATACATACATACATACATACATACATACATACATACATACATACATACATACATACATACATACATACATACATACATACATACATACACACATACATACTTACACTGATGTTTCTGCAGTACTGAAACAGTCACTACAACAACTGATACAGTGATAGACGAATTTAAAAGTAATATTACTGTACGGGGTATTTTCTGCAGTACTGATATAATCTATGCAACAACTGATATACTGATAGACGAATTTAAAAGTAATATCACCGTTTGTAGTGTTTTCCTGTTACTCAGATGTCTCTGATGCAACGACAGGCGAATCTAATGTTTTTCACTCAAAAACAATAAAACAGGGTTTACTATATACTTAATGGACTACCTTCATTATTTCTACCCTAGGAATACGATACAACTGATTTACATGCACGTATAATAGATACATGCACATTAATATTGTTACTTCTCACAGCAGTTTATCTCTTCGTCTTATTTCTAGAAATAACGTCAAATATAAAATGGAACTTTATTTAGGTATACACGTGTGTCGTGCGAGCTTTTCTTTTTCTCCGCTTCCTGCTTGTTTAGAAGACCTGTTAGTTTCTCCGATTCCGCAAGAAGTGTCATTTCGTTAATATATGGTACAGTTATGTATTTCTACAAGAACCAGAAGAAATGGTTTATTTTAACAAGAAATAACAGAGTCATATACATTGGTATTTTTGTTTTGTGGCGCGTTTTACACATAATAACTGCAATGCTACAGGGTTTGTTTATATAATACATCATTTCCCCAATTGTTGTGTTATAAAATTTAGATAGTAGTCTTCCTTTATACAATAGCAGTAAAACAGACTTTAATATGTGCTTAAAGGATTGGATATGTTATCTCTACAATAGCAAACTAGTTTTGTTTATTAAAAAACAACAACAACAAAAAACAAAAAAAATAAAAAAAAAAGAGAAGCAAACAAAAACAAGCAACTAAACAAATAAACAAACAAACAAACAAACAGATAATTAATAACTAACTAACTAACTAAATAAATAAATAAATAAAATTTAATAAATAAAAATAAATAAATAAATGGTATACAACGACAACACTGCTGTTAACAAGGAAGCTAGAAGCTTTTAAGATAAAACATGTTTGAAACTAAACTTTAATTAGTTTTACTCATGTGTAAATGACGGAAGTAAAATTATAAACTGAAAACTATAATTAGCAAATGCCAACCCAGGAAATATTATAAATATAAACAAAGGTATTAATATTCGCTATTTTTATTTGGATCATAAAATCCAACATTTTTAAATCCTGAGTTTCAAATTTCCTAGTAAAACTATTAGAGCCAAGAAAAAGAAATCGATAAAGATAAATAATATCTAAATTTATTAAATAAATAAATAAATATAATAATCTATTAATGTCCTACATCATTTGGATGATTAATTTTGGAACACAATTCAAGTTATATTTGTAGATTATACAGTAAGTTTCAATTTCCTCAAAAGATTTTGAAAATACATTTTCTTGCGAAAATCTGTTAATTTCACACAGGTAACTAACATATGATTTAATTATAAATTTTATTTATAAACGTGTTTTGAGTTGAAGTATTTAATTTCTAACCTAGTGTGCAACGACAGCATAATGATTATTAACAACGACGCAAACTGATTTTTAGATAAAACGTAACCGAAACTAGACTTTACTTCTTTCATTTTAGCTAAAATATCTCAACTTTAATTATTTTTACTTTATGTCTAAATGTCTGAATTGAAATAATAAGGGAAGAGAATCAGAAATTATAACTTAAAGCATTCTCATTTCTAATTGTCATTCGAGGAAATATTTTAATTATATGTTTATAAAATGACACTATGATAATTCTGACAAAATATCACTGTTACCCCGATACAAGGATAAAATTACAAGTTGTTTCTCTCCTAGGCTAAAACGACAAAACAACTGTTATCAAGGAAGCTAACAGCTTTTTAGATAAACTTTAATTATTTTTACTTCTGTGTAAATGTCGAAAGCAAAATTATAAGCTGAAAACTATAAAAAAAGAAGTAAAACAATTAAAACAATTAAAAAATTAAATTAATAAATAAATAAAATTTAAAGCATCACGTTAGCAACTGACAAACCAAGAAATATTTTAAATGTAAACAAAGGTACTAATACTCGCTATCTTTATTTTGATCCCCAAATCCAACATTTTTAGTTTTCAGGATTAGCTTAATAGTCAGTGATTCATTCGCCATTATCAAGTCAAACTGCTCCTGAGTTTTAAATGTCCTAGTAAAATTGTTAGAACGATCAAATTGGAGCCAAGATAAGAATAATTGCATTCTTATAAATTTTTACTACGAATTTATTACTTGTAAAAGCTTTAATATGAAGAAAATGGCATGCACACTGAAATAATCGGAATGAACTGGTAAACAGTAACATCTAGCTGTATTCATATGTGTGTTGGTGTGTATATATATTTGTATGTGTATATATATCAGTGTATGTCATTATGTATGTTACTGTGTTTGCTGATAAAATTATTACTGTAATGTTATATAGTTGTTATTATTGTATTTTTGTGAAATAAATAAGCTGATCCAATAATAATAATAATAATAATAATAATAATAATAATTATAATAATAATTATAATAATAAAGTAAACGAATAATAATAAATTAGTTATAATAAATAAATTAATTAATTAATAATAATAATAATAAATGTACTTTTCTTTCTCATCATTGAAACTGCAGTTTTCCAAGGTGCCCCTAAAGCTGATCATTGTGAACAGGTGCTAAAACTAACCTGAACGTGCACAATAGAGAAAAGATCAGACATGATACCTGACACCGGATTAAAACTCGAGATTACAGATCTTCTGTCAGGTTTGTTTTCCGATCTTATGACGTTTTACGACAAAACTGTTCCGCCCAGGTGCCCCTCAAAGTGACTATGAACGTGCAGAATAAAGAAAAGAGGAGACATGATACCTAAGACAAGATTAGAACTCGAGATTATAAATCTTATGCGATGAATCCAATTTCACATTAGGTCACGTTTTTAAACTGTTTTTTCTTCTTTTTTTCCTCTGAGCTTACCATCTTTCATTGGTGCGGTTGTTTCTCTAATTTTATATTTCTTTGACTGACATACAGATACCTGTTCAGACACACAGACAGATCAAGAAACAATGTAAAAAAAAAAAAAAACCCATTAAATTTCAAATGAAATAATGACAGAATAATTGTATTTATCATTATATGAATATTTTAATGCAGTTTTGTTTGATTGATTGCACTGAATTATGTACAAGTCAATTTTAAATATCACAACATTCTTTGAAATAAACTTTACAAAATTATAATAGAAACCTTTATTTATCATCTTCAGTCTTTAACATGAAACAGAGAGAGAGAGAGAGAGAGAGAGAGAGAGAGAGAGAGAGAGAGAGAGAGAGAGAGAGAGAGATAAACGACCACACTGTGTTAACGTTTTAAAAGTAAATCAGCTATAAAAAAGTTAAGGTGAAACTAACTCATCAGACAGGTTTCAGTTTACCCTTTACACCAAGTAAATATTGTGTGTGTGTGTGTGTAAACATAATTTTAGAAAGTATGTATATATTAAAAAAAATAATAATAATTAAATTAAAAACAAATAAATTTAAAAAATTAACCTAGAATGCAGCAATTTTTAATTCGGAGGCAAATCAGACAGAAATTGAAAGTTACATTTTTAAAATTCTTATATCTGTCAAAAATCAGTAATTAAATTATCATAATCAATAATAAAATATAAATCATGTTAATATAAGATATCAATGGATCAAAATAATATCAACAAAATCACTGCCACAAAATAGTAATAATTGCAACAATTAAAGATTTTTTTTTTTTTTTTCGAAGTATCTCGGCAGAAGATTTCAGATTTCTCCTAATGTACAACGACAACACAATTACTGACAAGGAAACTTAACAGCTTTTTAGATAAAACGTGTTTGAAACTAAACTTTAATATCAACAACAACAACAACTACAACTACAAGAACAATAATAATAAATAAATAAGTAAGTAAATAAGCTAATAAATTTATTAAATAAATGAAATTAGCAAACACTCAAACACCTGCGTCATTTCGCTCCCTAAATTTAGAGCAAACTGATTTGTTTTGCAAGTATTATTTACAGATTACATTTGAGTATCAGTTGACCCCTCAGCACAGCATACGTAACTCCGCCCCCATAAAGGGAGGTAATCTGGTTGATGCTAGGTCAGACGAGCTTAAACCAATGGTGGACCAAATAAGAAGTTAATTGAAAAAATAAGTAAATAAATAAAATTTAAATATAAAATGTAAAGATCCTGTGGTGATCCAAGCAGTGCACACTTTGAAATAATTTGGGCTGCGGCTTTATTTTTCTTAAAATTAAAAGAGAAATAATGATAACAACAAAAATAGTGAGATATCAGCAACATGTTAGTGATTTTTGTATATTTTCATGAGAAAATACCTGTTCCCTAATCTTATTAGTTCTATCAGATGTTAATTCTGCTTAGTTTTACAAAATGAATCTTCCATTCCATATTTTATAAAAGTTCTTGTAGACAGTAGTTTTTATGAAGTACGAAGTTAGTGGAAAGAAAAATTGCATTCTGATAAAGTTTAGTATGAATTTATTACTTATGAAAGGTTTAAATTTCAAACAAGTACATAAAGTCAACTAATCATCACCATTAGAAGCGCTATTTTTTATTACATTTATTTATTTGTTCATTTATTTCTGTTTATTTTTATTTTTATTTACTTAATAAAATAAAACTGCGATAGCTTTAAAAGTCGAAGAAAGATGCCTAAACTTATATAATAATAATAACAATAATAATAATAATAATAATTATTATTATTATTATTATTATTATTATTATTATTATCTTTTTATATTTAACTTGTCGTTTTTCTTTCAATTATATACAAAGCTCAAACTTTTAATCCACTGCATACTTCCTAGATTCTAAAATTACTGCTACTGAAAACGAAAGAGAAAAATACTTTAGACATAAAAATACATCTTTATTTTAAAAATAGTTCTTCTTTATAGTGCTTCTTTAAAATATTCTTTTGATGTAACTTAAAAATGTTATCGTCATGTTTTTTATACTCCAGTTATTATTATCATTATTGTTGTCGTTGTTTGTGTTGTTGTTGTTGTTGTTATTTTTATTATTATTATTAGACAGCCTGCATGCATCATTAAGAGATATTTATTTTCTTGTCATACTTTATGACTGTCAAAGATCCTTTCCTAGACTCACATATAATGCTACTGTTTTAGAAATGCAGTGCTTTTATTGTGTTTAGACAATTGTTTTAAATGATACCTATAATCTATGAAGGAGACGAATTGTTTTCGTGGGTTTTTTAGCTAGTATGCACACACTATCAAAGGAAACAAACACTATTAAAGAAACACTTCAAGATGGAAACAATTTGTGATTAAGTTGTATGTTGTTATTTATCTCTGGGTGTTTTTCAGAAGTTTTGTTTTCTTTTTCTTAGTTATTATTCTTGTATAAATGTTCTAGTATGATGAAATTTAATGTGGAAATAATTTCATTGTGTTTGTTATATTTTTTGTAAAGAATTGTTATTCTTTTTAATAACATTATTATTATTTAATTTCTTCTTCCTTAATTGTTTTTTTTTTTTTTTTTTTAATCGGTTATAGTAGTGAAATTTTGTACATTTGTCGTTTATTTCTTCAAAGTAAAGCAAATAGATAAATAATAATGTTTGATAATTTAATCCTGATTTAATCATTTTAAAATTTTGTTTATTCATGCAAATGAAATCAAACAAATAAATAGAAAAAAAAAAGTAATAATAATAATAATTAATATTTATCAAAGTCAAGTAAAAATGTTTCCTCCATGTACATTGATCATTTTCAACAAATGAAGTCCAGATTGCTTATTTTAATGAAATATTTGTTCTAAATATATACCGTGGATTTATTAAGTAAGTGATATATAATTTTCATTCAGCAATTGAATTAATGCATTTCCAGACTTACTGGTCAGTTGAATAGCTTTAACTTTTGTTTTAGATACCTGAAAACAATGACAAATAAGACAATACTGTATGAATTATATAAGATTTTTTATTTATTGTTTTTGTTTTTCTTTTTCTTCTTATTATTTTTATTTATTAATTTTTATCATTCGAATAAAAAAGTGGTAACTGTTTTATTTATAATGTTTTAGTTTATGTATTTTTTTTTATCAAAAATAAATAATGAAATAATGAAATAAGTAAAATAATAAATAAATAAATAAATCAGTAAAATAAAATAAAATTATATAATGTATTACCGTAAATAAATAAATAAATAAATAAAGAATTAGTAAAATAAAATAAAACAAAACAAAACAAAATAAAATAAAATAAAATAAAATAAAATAAAATAAAATAAAATAAAATAAAATAAAATAAAATAAAATAAAATATTAATGTGTCTTCATCATTTGTATGACTAAATGTGAACACACTGACCAGTTTTTCAAGTATTATCTACAGATTACATGTTAAATATCAATTTCCTCAAAAGATTTTGCAAATACATTTCGATGACAGCATCTGTTAATTTCATACAGGTAAGTACAAATATGATTTAGACAAAAACTTTATTTATAAAGGTGTTTTGTGTAGAATTGTTTAATTTCTGACAAAGTGTACAACGACAACATAATTTTTGTTAACAACGGCTCAAACAGCTTTTTAGATAAAACGTGTCTGAAACTAAACTTTACTTCTTTCATCTTAGCTAAATATCTCAACTTTAATTATTATTACTTCTGTCTAAGTGTGTGAATTGAAATAATAAGCTGAAAGAATAAATAATTATAACTTAAAACAATTACGTTTCTAATTGTCATTCCAGGAAATATTTTATTTATATGTTTACAAAAATATCTTTTCTTCTTTTTTCTTTCTTTTTCTTTTTTTTCTTATTTTTTTTTCTTTTTTTAATTATTTGTCTTATTTTAAATCAGTGGTGCTAGGTATCATTTGGGATTTACCGCTGGGTCAAATATAAACAAATATACAGTTGTCTAGGTTTACTTTAGATCGTCAAATCAAACATTTATTTTATTTTCATTATTATCTTACCAGCTAATGGCTCTTTCGGCTTTATCCATTCAAACTGCTCATGAGTTTTACAAATTCTAGTGATATAATTACAAGTCACCGTTACAATAATAAATTAGAGGAATAAGTAAATACATAAATAGAAAGGAATAAGTAAATAAATAAATAAATAAGCATAAGGAAAGAAAAGAAATAAAGAAAACAGACAAAGATATCTATATAATGAGGAACGTTTTTCCCAAATTTAAACCAAAAGAAAATAAATTGTTTTAAGAAATAGACTTCAGTGGCCATTTTCAGTTTAAAAAGTCAATCAAATCTGATTTCATTAGATTATTCTGTCAACTTGAAGATACCTTTATTATTTCTTAAATTTCTTAAATAATAAGCTAAATAAGTAAAAATAAAAATTTAAAACAATCACGTTTTTGACTGTGAACCAGGAAATATTTTAATTATCAGTTTATAAAAGTTTTAATATCACAGTATTAACTTGGGCTTTATCGGCAGCAATAGAAGTAAAAGCAGTGATCGTAGTACTAGAGGTAGTAGTAGTAGTAGTAGTAGTAGTAGTAGTAGTAGTAGTAGTAGTAGTAGTAGTAGTAGTAGTAGTAGTAGTAGTAGTAGTAGTAGTAGTAGTAGTAGTTGTAGTAGCATAGTAGTAGTAATAGAAGTATGATTATGATTATTAGATAGAGTGGTAATAGTGGTAGTAGAAGTAGTAGCATCAGCAGTAATAATACTAGTCGTAGTAGTAGTAGTAGTAGTAGTAGTAGTAGTAGTAGTAGTAGTAGTAGTAGTAGTAGTAGTAGTAGTAGTAGTGCTGGTAGAATTGTTTTAGGAATATTATCAGGAATTTAAGGTGATGTGTTATTCAGTTTCGATTTCCTTGTTGATCACTGTCAGAAGAAAGGGAAATATGTCTCACATGCAAACACTTCTCGTATAAAAAAAAATGTTTATATACACTTTATTTATTTAAAAGAATTTGTTATCAGTTTATTACATACACTTTATTGTTATCAAGAATTTCCAGTGACTGTTTTTCTTTCGATTTCCTTGGTGATCATTTTCAAAAGAAAGAGAAATATTTATTTTTGTCATGTGAAAAAGCTACACATTTAGTCTATAGCAAATAAAGTTTTTTCTATTTCAATTTTAGTCTTAATCAGATAACATGGTGGCTGTTGGTTTACGCGTTGTGCGAGGTCCTGACTGGTCACAAGAAGAACTAGATGGAGGTGAAGGTCATCTGGGAACAGTAACGTCTTATGAAGATAAAACATGTACAGTGATTTGGGACAACGGAAATGTAACAATTTGCTCAGCTGGAAAACGAGAGACGTTTGAGTTACGAATTTTTGACAATGGCCCAACAGGTGAAACATTTTTCATATTATTTTAGTTTTACACATATTTTATTTACTTTTATTCACTTTTTAGCCTGGAATATGTTCTTAAATTTAGTAGTGTTACTTATTTATATTACCTCTTTTCTTGCGTATTTAATTACTTCTTTTAATTAATAAGATAAGTAAATATTTCTCGGAGAGGTCTATCATATTACTCCCTTCATTTTGTAATTCTATTTAATTTAATTTTATTAGTTTTATTTTATTTTTAATTTATTATTATTATTATTCTTTTTCTGTTTTCAGGAGTTCGTCACAAAGGTAAAGTTTGTAATGGATGTGAAGAGAAAGGTATAAAAGGAATGAGATGGTCGTGTAAGAAATGTGAAGATTTACACTTGTGTTCTTTGTGTTACTTCATGGGAAAACATGATCGTTCACACGACTTTGTTCGATACGACACGCCGACATCAGAAGGGTAAATAAATTACAAAACAAAATAAAGATAAAGAATAACTGAAACAGCAAATGCTTTAATATTTAAAATTTGGTGTTAATTCTAAAGTTTAATGTTATTATTTAAAGTGTTTTTCATTTTCATTTTCTTGTGTAGCTGTCAGGTATCTTCACGGTTCACCACGCCTAAGATTCCAACTTACGGTATCTTTCCTAGCGCTGTGGTTGTTCGTGGAACACACAGAAACCAGGGTGACAAAGACGGTGAATATAAATAAACTGTTTTGATTTAAACGTACAGCAACAAATAAATTAACAGGCGTTAATCGACTATTCTTTGCTATAATTCATCTCCCTTCGTTTTCCTCTTATTTAAGATATCAGTATTATACTGCTTGGCTTATCCATTCTGAATCGGGTCTCTTTACCTTTATATCTACATGTGTGATTGATTTAGAAACCAACCAAACTTTAAATATAACGAAATGAAATACGGACAAATACTTTACAGGTGGACCAGGTAAAACAGGGACAGTGATAGGGATTATCGATCACGATTCCAAATCCTACAAATCTGCAGTCACTGTTGCCTGGGAGACAGAGGAGACAACTACGTGTTGTGTTGGTCATCAGGGTCAAGTTGATGTCCAGTGTATTCAACCTGGACAAGGTCCTCAGTGTTACCCTCACCATTTGCCCGTTCTAGGTAAAATTTCCTTTTAGATGTTAAACTATTTTAAATAGCACTGATATTTATATGTTAAAATATTCTATGCACACTAACATTTATATTTTAATTATTTAGTGTAACACTAATATATGTATAGAATTTACCTGTTCAAATATTCTAAGTAACACTGATATTTGCACGTTAAAACATTCTATGTACACTTATATTTACATTTTGAAACATTCTAAGTGACACTAAAATTTACATTTCATAACATTCTAGTATTTATATATTGTTAAGATATTTATATAATAGTGTTTAGTAGTGAGTTTTTTAAATACATTCTGTTAATATTACTGTTTTCATATGCTGCTGTTGTCAAACTCTGGAATGAATTAGACGAAGGAAGAAAAGATTAATCGAGTAAACCTAAGGTCTGATACTAAAATACTTTGTGAATAATTATTTTATTTGTAAACATATCATTTGAAACTAGATAACTTTCTTTGTCAAGTAAATTAGTTCATTGTAATAATCGTTATAATTATTTTAATTTCACGTTTCTCCATGTTAAATCAATTATTATTATTATTAAGTTTATTGATTTATTTTCTTGTTGCCCTTGTACTTCTTTCTGTATATTTCTTTCATAATGCCAGTACGTATTGATTCTTAAGTTTATTTGTGTTGTTATTTTAATAACAGTAAGAAAGGTAGTATTTATGTTTATTTATATTGTTATAATAGTTTAAGAAAGATAGTGTTTAAGTTTATTTGTGTTGTTATAACAGTTTGAGAAAGGTAGTATTTAAGTGTATTTGTGTTGTTATTACAGTTTAAGAAAGGTAGTGTTTAAGTTTATTTGTGTCGTTATAACAGTTTAAGAAAGGTAGTGTTTAAGTTTATTTGTGTCGTTATTACAGTAGAAATAAGCTACTCGTTAAGTTTATCTCTGTTTATATTTTGATTACAGTTCAACAAAATTCATTTCTATTGTTATTTTAATTCACAATTTAAGAGAGGATGTGTTTAATTTTTTTTATTATTATTATTACAGTTTAAGAAAGCTATTGATTATTTATGTCATAATTACAGTTTAAGTGAGCTACTCTTTATGGTGTATTTGTTTTATATTTAGATTACAATTCAATGAAGGCAGCGTTTAATTTGATCTTGTTATTTTAATTACATTTTAATGTTTAAGTTTATTTGTGTTCTTATTACTGTTTAACAAAGATAGTGTTTAAGTTTATTTGTCTTGTTGTTACATTTTAAGAAAGGTAGTGTTCGAGTGTATTAATATTGTTTAATTTTATTTTTGTTGTTACTTTAATTACAGTTATAAAAGGATAATGTTTAAGTTTATTTGTGTTTCTATTACAGCTTAAGTAAGATAGTGTTTAAGTTTATTTCTGTTGTTTTATAGTTACAATTTAAGAAAGATAGTATTTAACTTTTTTGTGTTGTTATTACAGATTAAGTAAGGTATGGTTGAATTTACTTACAGTTTGAGAAGGGTACTTTTAGAATTTATTTGTGTTCTTATTACAGTTTAAGTAAGGTATGGTTGAATTTAACTTACCTTGTTATTACTGTTTAAATTTGTCTATGTTGTTATTACAGTTTAAAAAGGTAGTGTTTAAGTTTATTTTTGTTGATATTACAGTTTGAGAAAGGTGGTGTTTAATTTTATTTGCTATGTTATTACAGTTTATCACTTTTTAAGTTTATTGTGTTGTTATTACAGTTCAAAATAGGTGATGTGGTGAGGATTCTTGATGACAAGGAGACGGTGCAACGCTTACAGAAAGATCACGGAGTCTGGCTTAGTAAACTGACAGAGGTTTGTTTTGTCATTTTAGATACTGACATACTGTTTAGCATGTTAAATACGTTGTTATTCTGAAGGTTGCGTCAGAAGGTTCTGTATTTAATTTCTCTCTCTTTACAATAGAATATACGTGTGTGCTTTTATAGACTTGTACATTATAAGTGTGTGTATATATGCACGTATGTGTGTGTAAATGTACATATGTATCTTTGTACGTGTATATTAATGTATGTGTATGTATTTATTGCGTGTATATGTCTGCGTCTATTTGTGTATACGCCTAAATGTGTGTCTTTGTGACTGTACGTATTAAAACGGGTATAAGATTTAACTGAAGTAGTTGTGTTATTGTCTCAGCATGTTTATAAAATATAATACACTTTTAATAGTGTAGCAGTTTTTATGGTTTCAATATTTTTGCTGTGACAGTGTCTTGGTAAAGTAAATAACAAATTTAATTTCGTCACATTCTGATATTTTGTAATACCTACATTTTCAAATAATGTTTGAAATGTTTGAAATGTTTATGTTTCAGTATCTTGGTAAAGTGGGAATAGTTGTCAAAGTTGAAGACAATGGTGATCTCATGGTCGTATTTGAATCATATTCTTTTTATTTTAATCCGGCCTGCTGCCTTCCAGCCTCGAAGTTACACCTGCCTTTAGGCTTGAAAAGACTTTTTTCACAGTGAGAATTCAGGGGAAGGTAAAAATTGATTAGTATTTGTTACTACTTTCTGGTTTATTGTTTCTTTAAAATTAGTAATATACTGATATAACTAATTTTGCAATATATTTCGTTTTACAAAGTTAATGTTCTATTGATAAAAATTAATTTTGTAATATATTTTTCTAAATAAGTGACAAATATGTTGAAGTATCTTGTACGTAGGCAGGTTTATGGTATCATAAAAATCAAACATCTACTGTTCGAAACTCGATAAGATTCAAAAACCAATTTGTTTCATCAAACATTATTTGTATATTTCCCAGCGGATACAGAACCTATGCAAAATCGGCCTGTATTTATGCAGGTTAACCCAGATACTACAGAAGAATTTCTGGCCGCTCTAGAAAATTCTGATGTTGGTAAAATCAAGAAGATTTTAGATATAAATCCAGATCTGGTAAGTTAAAAAATTCTAACTAAAAATAATATTAACCTATCAAGAAAATTAAAAACAAAATTAAAGAAAAAGAATAGAAAATGTATTTTATTAGAAATATTTCGGATATCTTGAGATTTAACTTCACTAATTCTTAAATTTATTTAAAACATTACATAACAAGATAAAAATAGAATGTTCCAAATTATTTTGTAAAAAGTAATGATAATATCGATAATGCTATAATTGACTAAACCACATTTTTGTTTTTAATTCCAGCTGGAAACTCGCACACTCGAGAGCCTCACTCCTTTACACATGGCTGCTAGAGGAGGAAAACTTCAAGTTGTTAAATTGTTTTTGAAGAAGGGGGCAAACATTGATGCGACAGATTCGAACGGTCACACCGCGCTTTTCTTGTCAATCTACAAGTACGGTTTACTGTAATATACTGAATTATAAATTATTGTTTAATGAAATTGCTGGAGGAAAAACTGAAAATATATGTGAATATTGATGAAAATTAAATTTAGGCACATTGTAAACAGATCTGTGAAACTATCATAACTTGTCATAAAAATTTTGATTTTCCAACTGGATAAGCACATTTATTTTCTTTGAATCTAAATATCTAATCGGTATATATCTACCTATCTTTCTATCTATCTGTCTGTCTCTCTATCTTGCTATATATAATATTTTATTAAATGCTAAAGTTCTACACTTGTTTAACATATCAAAATATAGTAAGCACGTGGATGTTGCTAACTTTCTAATTGGAGCCAACACAGACCTAGAAGTAGTCGACAGGCAGGGTTATACAGTTCTACACTTCGCGGTCCACAGTGGAGACCCGAAACTTGTACGTGTTCTCATCACGAAAGGATGTGACGTCAATGCACAGGTAATGTTATCATCATTCTGAAACATTACAATAATTAAAGTTCTAAATGAATAAATCAGTCGAATAAATAAAGAAAGAAAGAGAAAGAGGTAACATGTTCAACAAAACACGTATCTCAGGCTGTAGATTGTTTCAGTGGTAGAAAACATGTATATCAGATGTTCTTGGTGATCTGCGAAAACAAAAATCTTACAACGTGCTTAGTGCCATTATTTAAAAAATATATTTAGAAAAATAGTACAAAATGTGTAAACAAGTGACTGACTTTTGTCTAACATTGTGTTTGACATCAAACAAAATTTCTTGAAATCGGTTATGAAGAGGAACGTTCATATTGCAGTAGTATTTTAACTGTTAGACCATTAAATCAATTATAACGTCTGACTATCAGTGTTTGTAAAGCTTATGCCAAGAAAATCGTTATAGGTTTATCGAGTTAAACAAAGTACTGAGAAACAATAGATTCTTGCTATTACATATTATCGAAATATCCGCGAGTATTTGGTATTTTATAATTACATGATATCATGAAAATACTAATAGGCTGTTTGATCGATTTGATTATATAATTAAAATCTCTGTGATGACATCAAATTACACAAACACACGTACACGCACACATCCATCAACACCAAGTATACGATCATATTTTGTTCCGCTAATTTCACGTAATCACGAGTGTTAAAGCACAATAAAGAGAAGGTTTTCATTGATGTAATGTTCATTTAGGATGCAAATGGGGGAACTCCGCTCCATTTTGCAGTACTAAACAATAAAATCTCCTGTGCTGAAACACTTCTCACTTCACCAAACCTGGATCTGACCATCACCGATAAGAATGGATTCAACCCGTTTCACTTGGATGCTCTGCTCGGAAGATCTGGGTAAAAAATGTCTCATAACATTTCAGACAATCTGTAAGCCGTAAAATAATATTCATCTTACTTAAATTTCAGTTCATTTTATAAAGTATATTCTTCATATCATTTCAAAAATATAATAGAAACCTTTATTTATAATCTTCACTCTTTAACATGAAACAGAAATAAAGAGAGCGAGAGAGAGAGAGAGAGAGAGAGAGAGAGAGAGAGAGAGAGAGAGAGAGAGAGAGAGAGAGAGAGAGAGAGAGAGAGAGATTATGGACTATATTAATGTCACTGAAATGTAACTGACGATAGAGTTAGAAATTCAATGATTGTTTACAGGGGGAGATTGACAAAGAAAATGTTACTAAGAAACAAGGAACTTCTTAATAAACAGAGTAGAGATGGACACACAGCTCTTCATATTGCAGTATTAGCCGATAATAAAAAACAAGCTGAAATTCTTATTAAAGAGGTATGTACAGATACACATACATACATACACATAGACCTACATACAGATACACACATACACAGAAGCAACACACACAGACACAGTGTCAGAGAAAGAGAAATTAATTAAAACCTATTAACTAAGCCATAACTAAGCTAATACTGATTTTCTCAAAGTTTTCAGTTATTTATTTTATTTAACAACAACTACTACTACTACTACTACTACTACTACTACTACTACTACTACTACTACTACTATTAGTACTAATATTATTATTATTGTTTTGTTGTTGTTGTTATTATTATTATTATTATTATTATTATTATTATTATTATTATTATTATTATTATTATTATTATTATTATTTAAAAGGGTGCAAATGTTAACATCAAAAGTAGAGACAAGGAGATTAGGCCACTACATTGTGCTTGTCAGAATGGATTTATTTCGTTAGCTAAAACGTTGTTATCAGCAGGTAACTTGTTTTTTTTTTTTCATTTTGTTTCATCCTTCACTTTCACAGAATGTCTGTGCATATACATAAATATATATAATCCTACCTGCAATAGTATCTACATAAACATATACTTTACTACATACATCTTTACAAATATACATAGACATACACCTGCTTCAGTATATACAGATACATATATTGTACATACATACATATATATATATACATACATACACATATATATATTCTACATACATATATTGTACATATACATACATACGTACTTAAATACGTATATACATACATACATACATACATAAATGTTTGTGTGTATGTACATTAATATCTGTATCGCAATTAACCAATATAATCAATAAATTTAACTAGAAACCTGTTTTGTTTACTATATTTGTCTTTATTATTATTATTATTATTATTATTATTATTATTATTATTATTATTATTATTACTGTTATGAAGGAGCCGAGGTGAACGCTGAAGACATTGATAAAAACACACCTCTGCATGTCATCATGACAGTCTCTGAAGATAAGAAGAAATATGAAGATGATTCAGACGATGATATCTCATCACAACTTGTAAATAAAATATTTTTTACTTATCATAATAATAATAATAATAATAATAATAATAATAATAATAATTAATAATAATAATAATAATAATAATAATAAGGATAATCATAATAATAATACAATTAAAAAATCATTAGATATCTTATTTTGAAAATTATGTATTTTACATTTCCTTAGTGATATATCATGATTATCACTTTAGTTTTACTTACGATCGCTGTAGATATTTAGTTTCAAGAAAAATAGGCAGGGAACTAAGGAGCAATTAGCAAAAACTAACAAGTACATGTAACAAGTCGAAGTAAATACAGTTCTGTCCTCAAAAGCTATATTTTTTTATTAGTGCATAAAAATATGTAAATGCATGACAGATGTTAATGATCTGATGACGAAATTTTTAAGGAAAAGCTCTTAAACATTAACACCAGTCTACACCGTCGTACTGAACTGGCCACTCTCCTCTTAAAACATGGAGCAGACGTCAACGCGAAAAACAAAGAAGGAAAAACACCACTTGATGTCTGCATGGACCAAACTTTGAAGAAAGCTGTAGAAGATTTTCAAACAAGGTTGTAAAATAAAACGTATTTATTTATTTATTTATTTATTCGCTTAACGATCAGAAATCAAATTTGACTGGGAGGCACGACTATAATAACCGAGACAGACACATTTATATAAATATAGAAACACAGAAGAAGATTAACATTTACGAGAGAGAGAGAGAGAGAGAGAGAGAGAGAGAGAGAGAGAGAGAGAGAGAGAGAGAGAGAGAGAGAGAGAGAGAGAGAGAGAGAGAGAGAGAGAGAGAGAGAGAGAGAGAGACGGAGATGAAGAACATTTGTATAACTTTGGAGACAAGACGTTATTTTCTAGTTAATATTTCAGAGGACAGACAACTCAGTGTCCTGCAGGATCTCTGCTCTGTTGTGAATGTTTCAAACGAGAGGCCGACTTCAAATGTCCATCATGTAACGAGAAGATGATGTGTAGCGAATGCGATAAAGCAGGCAAAACGTGTCCAAAGTGTCCAGGTAAATCATCACAAAGATAAAAGTTGACAGAACCAGTCAACATGATGTAACTGACCAGTAAATGATTATATCACGTTATATACATTACTAACTGTTAAATAAATGTAGATTAAAAATGGATATATAATTACCAATCTTCACTTGATATATAATTACTAAACCTCTGTTGACATATAATTACTAGTGTTCTATTGATATATAATAGCTGATGTTCTAGTGATATATTAATACCAAACTTTTATTTACATATAATTGCTATTGATGTATAATTACTGGTGTTTTATTGATGTATAATTACTGATATCCTGTTGATGAATAATTACTATTATTGTTGATATATAATTACTGATGGCCACTGATATAGAATATACACATGTTCTGTTAACGTGTAATGTGTCGAGTTGTATAGCTTCATTATTACTGATGTTCTACTGATATATGAATCATGATGTTCTATAGATTTGAACTAAACATAATGTCTAATATATATATATATATATTTTTTTTTTGGTTTCAGAAATTGGAGAAACCGCGGCATCCACTATGTGAGCCGAGATAAAACAGAAGAAATATTACTGTGATTATAATGCATTGTGGAGATCTAGTGCATGAAATAGACGAGTTTATAGACAATGATGTTATCTGAAGCAGAGTTCAGTTCTAATTATGTATTCAGTAATATATAACAGAATATATACCAGCTTTTCTCTTCTAATATAGCTACATTATTTAGAGATTTGTTATTTGACTTTTTATATATGTTTCTTTATTAGTTTAGTATGAGTATGTGTGTATATACAGTGAATAAACATTGTTTAAACCATGGTGGAAAGATCGTGTACATTAAGGTAAAACGATACATTCTGTAGTAAAGTGATACACGTCTTTTAAATGGAATTGTCAGTGAACGTTTTTTAGGTCTCGCTTTTAAGCGATCAAGAAATTTCACACATAAGCATGCTTTTCTGACTACTTTTTAATTCATAATCATACATTTTGTTTAGAAATTCTTATCACTGCATAGGATTGAGGTGTATTTTTTATCTTATATGTTTACGTTTGTCTCGTATATTTTATTACTAATATACAATTATAGAACTGTCACTGATTATTCAAAAAAATAAGTTTTATTACTAATACTACATTATCATGTCTAACACTTTTCTTTACTTTTTATAAACTAATCATTGATGACCATTAGACTTCTCGTTCTGGATTCAGTTTAAATCCTGTTTTGATATTGCATATTTTATTAAAAGATGATAACAAAGAGGCTGTGCCGATCATGCCTAGAACGTATGTTACACTGTGTGGTCCGCTCTGTGTATATCTACGAGACTCTTTATAACTGGGACTCCTAATAAAACAAACAGATGTAAGCGTGTGTATAACAAATCAGTGTGGACCGTAACTTTTTAGTGAATATTAAGTTAAACTGTGTTGTATGTAGTGAGGTACTGTTTAGTGATATTAAATGCAGAGCTTATTTCTAATTCGTCTACAACAGATCGTTTTATTTCGCTAACGCTGATAATTCAGATTTTATAAATATGTATAACTATCTTAATATTATTTAGTGTTTGAATTTTTATTGATAAGAGAAAACATCTGTAGCAGCACAAAGTCAGTATAACCTTTTTTAATTTCGATCTGGTGAAAACATCCACTTATTCTTAAGCTGTCCACAAATGACAGCTCAGACTGAGAGTTTACTACTGGCAGCTGTGTTAAATGTAAGAACGAAATTTATTGTGTAAATCTAGTGTTTCAACTAACCACTTCATACAAAAATATATAACTATCATAAGCTTTATTATAAGAAGAACATTTTGTTGTGTTGTGTGTTTTGAGTTTTCTTTGAATAAAATTATTTTCCTAGTGTGTATAGTGTGTTGTTACTGTGTGGATAATTTATGGACAATCATTATATATTTTTTATTGATGTTTTCTGTATGTGTATGTCAGTCTGTACATAGGAGTCTATAGTTATTGTTTATTTTGTACATTCATTCATAGATACGTAAGTATATACATATACACACGCATACACTCACGTACACCCTTAATCTGATGTCTCTGCAGTACGGAAATAGTCAAACTAACAACCGAGACAGCGGTAGCAAAGTGTAAAAGTAACATTACTGTACATGGTATTTTCTGTTACACATGTGACTCTGTAGTACTTGTGGGTTGCGCTTGACGAATCCTTTCAACCAGCCATACTGAGGTAAATTGTCTTTGAATGGAGATACTCGCTTGTTTCTGTCCAAGATTTGTTTCACTTCGGCCAGGATTTCAACTCGACTCAGTGGCGCCCCCTTTTTGTGTTGTTGGATAATATGTGCAGCTAGAGTTGTCTCCTCCTCTGGAGAGAGGATGGGGCAGGGCCCACGGTTCTGTTTTATGAGAGGCAGATTCTGGTGCAGAGTGCTTACTGGAATTCGGTATTTCTGAGCTGACTGGTTAATCGTCATCTTGAGTTCAAGCACGTCTCGTATGGCTCTCTCCATGTCCTGTGGCGAATAGCTTTTATAAAACGATGGCCGGTCCTTTTTTGTCGTCTGAAAATAAAAATAATGATGATAATAACAACATCAACAATAATAATAAAAGAAAAAAGAAATAAGTAAAAGAAAACGATTAATGTTTAATGTATTGGAAACTGAATACGTTTCGCAAGCTGTTCCGTGTCTATTCAGAATTAATAGAGTGCAAAAATTATTTGTTCATGTTTTCCTCTTTTCAGATTTCATTACATGTATTCTACAATTCAATTTAAAGAAATAAAATTTAAATATAATAAAATAAAGGAAATGATGAAAGGCCAGTAGATCTCATTGTTTTTAATATATATATATTAATATTATTTTTTTTCTAAGCTATTTAAATGCTAGGTACGAAAACATGTCGCAATGTCATACGAACAAAGGGTTAACGAAAATAAACATCATCAATTTTGAAATTAGTGCAGAGTTGTTTCACTTCTCCTGTTCATGTAGTAAGCTAAATTATACGTGTACAAAATTGTCAAAACCTGAGCTAAAAATGTTTTAAGCAAACTATTAATTCTTCAGCTGTATAAATAATAAATATATTTACTTTACTGAATCTTGATAATTAGCGGTCAACTTTAAAAAGATAATGAAACTGTTTCACTAGGTGTAGAAATTATTTACAGAATTAACTCAATTCTATAAACAATGGCAGATCAATAAACACATCATGTAAGCAAAGATATCAACATTACTGAAAAAATGGCGGTCTCCACACATTTAGACATTTTCTTTGTTATATTTTCATTTTTAAACTTATCCCAGTTATTGCAGTGATCCCAGCTGTGACACTGTACAGGACTTCGCCAATGTCCCAAGACTGGCTAAAATGAACGGAGCTTCTTCACTTTAGCGTTGTCCAATATTCGTCTAGTTGAGACCAAATATATTTTATAGCGTAACGCCTAAAATCGTTATATGGGATACTTATGATTCAAACCAGTTTGATATTTGATTTTCCCTAAAACCAACATGACTCGAAAAACAACAAAATACTATTTTATTTCACTTTCAAAAATAAAATTACAGACTTTCGTATGATAATCTGAAGTATAATAACGCAAACATATGTGTTTCACATCCATTAATAAAATATATTTATATAATGCATTTCGCTACCATTACACGTTTTATGTTGACTGTCGTTCATTTCTGTGAATGTTATATTAATAATCCTGTATTATTCTTCATGAAGTTTTTTGTTTCTCTCTCAAATATAAACACACACACAAACACAAACACACACACACACACACACACACACACACACACACACGCACACACACACACACACACACACACACACACACACACTTAACAACGTTTAAAGATATCTTTAATGCACAAAAGCGTAGAACGATTTATTAAACTAATAGTTGTTCAGCGTTACAGTAGAGTTTATCATGACTTTTTAATAAACTCTTCTCTAACTTGTGGATTTCGTCTCAGAAATTTGGCCAGCCAGCGGTAAGTGGGACACGTGTTACGTGCTGAACTAGTTCTACCGCTGGCTTCGATCAGCTTCTGAGCTTCGAATCGTATCTGCATCCGAGTGAGCGGGGACCCGCTGTCGTGACGCTCTATGACCAGGCGAGCCAAAGCAGCTTCCTCATCTTTAGACAGACTCGTGGCATTTCTCGATATTCCCGAGATGACAGGAAGCTTTGCCTCCAAGGTACTGCCGGGAATTCTGAATACATCGCTGGCTTTACGAATGCTCATTGTTTTGTTAAGCACGGCGTCTATGGCCTGTCTGAGATTAGTGTCTGTGTAACACTTATAGTGTGCGCGTCGTTTTTGTCGAAACTCTTCCTGAAAAACAACAAAGCGAGTATCTAAGTTAACAGAAATTACGCAAAACACCGTACACAAGTATTGTGTATATTATAATATATAAAAACTTGAGACACGAATGTGAAATATGAATAGAAACTGGATAAAAAGACAAACATGTCTGGAATATCATGACAATGATTAGGGTAAACTCTGTTATTGCAAAACGCTGGATCAAGGAATTAAGACATTACGACAAACTTTAGAGAAAAAAGATCTAAAACAAAATGACAAACAGTGGAGGCAGAAATAATCGAAAATAAAACCTGTGTGGTAAAAATATCATCTTTAACCATCATCTTCCATCTGAACGTAACACAACTCAGTCAACAGTAAGAAAAAAATAGACGAATTTAATTAATTGTTCATTCGGACAGTAACCTGGACACAAACAGTTATTTCTCAGTTTTCTTTAGCTGTCAGGTGAACACTTGATACCAAAGACTACTTCACTCAGACATGAATAATTAAAATCAGTAGTTGTGTTCTGTCTTTTTTTCTAACTGATTATCTTTCTGTGAGGAGTTATTTTATTTATTTGTTCATTGTTGTTTTTATTTGTTTTGTGTTTTGTAGGTTTTTAATTGTTTTTTTTAATTGTTTTTTAATGGTTGCTTGTTGGGTGGTTGTTTACTTATATCCCCTTTTACTACACAAACGTTATCAAACGCTGACACCAACGAAATTCTTTTTGGGCACTTCTGGATGTCGCCTGAAGAAACATCTCAACCACCCGTACATACGTCGTCCAGCGCTGAACGGATTTTGCCTTCCAGACGGCAACAGTATTTCATCCAATTTCGCCACGATGTCAGCTTTAGTGATGTAATTTCCGTTCTTACATTTGTCTACAAAGAAGTGGGCGAGATTGCTTTCCTCTTGGGCGGACAGAAACGAATATGATTTAGGATTGGACATCAGAGGTAATTTCATGAGAATTGTACTGCGAGGTATGTTGAACGTTCTGCACGCCTGTACTGTAGTCAAAGTTCGGTTACAGATTGCCGTGATGGCCGCACTCAAATCCTCGTCGCTGTATCGTTTAGTCCTCATAGTCTGAAACGAAAAAACCCACTATCACTGTTTGCTGTCAAGAACATTTCTATTTTTATTGAATACTGATCGTTTGTAACCTGGTTTTTTCTCTAGGCTTTTTTTAAATTTATTTATTTATTTATTTATTATCTCTTTACTGTATCAGTACTGTTTATTCGAATAAAAGACAACGAATTATTACATTTTAAAACTATTCTCTGCTACAGTGAATATGCTACACAGACTCTTGCATAGGAAATGGCGGACAGGAATCCCAGTATACAGAAGAAATTACCTATCTCCTACCACTGACTCCATACACAATGTATATAAATTATCCAGGCCCAGCTAGGCTACAGAAACAAAGATAATCAAGAAAACGCGACAACCTTAAAAGAAAAAAACAAACAAATGTTGCCGTTTTGCCTCATGACTGCATCTTGTTGATAATCCCCTCTAACCAACTTTATAAAGAAGAAAACCCGATTCTGCTTCTAACTGAATTAACAAAAATAGATTCGTTCAGCCATTAGTAATGTTGGTTAAATTTTATTAATTCAGAGACAGAATCACTGTCTGCACCGAAGAGGCACAGACACAGGCACAGGCATAAGCACACGCACACGCACACACACACACACACACACACATACAAACGCGCGAGCGTGCGCTTGCAATATATATGAAACTGAATAAACTGAAGAAGATCAGCATGAGTCTAACAAATTTACCTCTGGTCTAGCAGCTTCACCTCCGTGAAGACAGACAAAGGTAACTGAGAATACGAGTGTGTATTACCAGCTTCATCACACCACTGTGTGCTACATATTACAGTACATTACCGAGTACAGTATACATCACTGTATACTACATATTACAGTACATTACCGAGTACAGTATACACCAGTGTGCTACATATTACAGTATATTACCGAGTATACTATAAACTACAGTGCTACATATTACAGTACATTACCGAGTACAGTATACACGAGTGTGCTACAAATTACAGTATATTACCGAGTATACTATACACCACTGTGTGCTACATATTACAGGACATTATCGAGTACAGTATACATCACTGTATACTACATATTACAGTACATTACCGAGTACAGTATACACCAGTGTGCTACATATTACAGTATATTACCGAGTATACTATACAACACTGTGTGCTACATATTACAGTACATTACCGAATACAGTATACATCACTGTATACTACATATTACAGTACATTACCGAGAACAGTATACACCAGTGTGCTACATATTACAGTATATTACCGAGTATACTATAAACTACTGTGCTACATATTACAGTACATTACCGAGTACACTATACACCACTGTGTACTACATATTACAGTACATTACCGAGTACACTATACACCACTGTGTACTACATATTACAGTACATTACCGAGTAACACTATACACCACTGTGTACTACATATTACAGTACATTACCGAGTAACCTATACACCACTGTGTACTACATATTACAGTACATTACCGAGTAACCTACACCACTGTGTACTACACAACTGTATACTACATATTACAGTACATTACCGAGTAACCTATACACCACTGTGTACTACATATTACAGTACATTACCGAGTAACCTATACACCACTGTGTACTACATATTACAGTACATTACCGAGTAACCTATACACCACTGTGTACTACATATTACAGTACATTACCGAGTAACCTATACACCACTGTGTACTACATATTACAGTACATTACCGAGTAACCTATACACCACTGTGTACTACATATTACAGTACATTACCGAGTACACTATACACCACTGTGTACTACATATTACAGTACATTACCGAGTACACTATACACCACTGTGTACTACATATTACAGTACATTACCGAGTAACCTATACCACATTACCGAGTAACCTATACACCACTGTGTACTACATATTACAGTACATTACCGAGTAACCTATACACCACTGTGCTACATATTATAGTATATTACCGAGTTCACCATACACTACTGTGTGCTACATATTACAGTACATTACCGAGTACACTATACACCACTGTGTACTACATATTACAGTACATTACCGAGTACACTATACACCACTGTGTACTACATATTATAGTACATTACCGAGTTCACCATACACTACCGTTACAGTACTGAGTACATATGCTACATATTACAGTACATTACCGAGTAACCTATACACCACTGTGTGCTACATATTACAGTACATTACCGAGTACACTATACACGACTGTGTACTACATATTACAGTACATTACCGAGTACACTATAACCACTGTGCTACATATTATAGTATATTACCGAGTTCACCATACACTACTGTGTGCTACATATTACAGTACATTACCGAGTACACTATACACCACTGTGTACTACATATTACAGTACATTACCGAGTAACCTATACACCACTGTGTATACACATATTACAGTACATTACCGAGTAACCTATACACCAGTGTGCTACATATTATAGTATATTACCGAGTTCACCATACACTACTGTGTGCTACATATTACAGTACATTACCGAGTACACTATACACAACTGTATACTACATATTACAGTACATTACCGAGTAACCTATACACCACTGTGTACTACATATTACAGTACATTACCGAGTACACCATACACCACTGTATACTACATATTACAGTACATTACCGAGTACACTATACACCACTGTGTACTACATATTACAGTACATTACCGAGTAACCTATACACCACTGTATACTACATATTACAGTACATTACCGAGTACACTATAACCACTGTGCTACATATTATAGTATATTACCGAGTTCACCATACACTACCGTGTACACCATATTACTGTACATATACACCATTTACAGTACATTACCGGTACGTACACCACTATACTTACATAGTACAGTATTTACCGAGTACACTATACGCCACTGTGCTACATATTACAGTACATTACCGAGTTCACCGTACACTACTGTGCTACATATTACAGTACATTACCGAGTACACTATACACAACTGTATACTACATATTACAGTACATTACCGAGTACACTATACACAACTGTATACTACATATTACAGTACATTACCGAGTACACTATACGCCACTGTGCTACATATTATAGTATATTACCGAGTATACTATACACCACTGTGCTACATATTAAAGTATATTACCGAGTACAGTATACATCACTGTGCTACATATTATAGTATATTACCGAGTACTCAATACGCCACTGTGCTACATATTACAGTATATTACCGAGTAAACTATACCCCACTGTGCTACATATTACAGTACATTACCGAGTATACTATACACCACTGTGCTACATATTACAGTACATTACCGAGTACAGTATACACCACTGTGCAGCGCATAGTACTATACTTTACAGGATAGAGTAAACATCAATGCAACAACAACGTGATGATAATCTGATCAGGAATTTCTTTTTTGAATAATATATATATTTTACACACAAAGATTTTCGTCATGCTGTACAATGTTTTGACCCACTGAACTCTTCAATAAATGTATTTCTAAATTGGAAAGAGAGAGAGAGACGGAGAAGAGGGGAGGGACAGGGACAGGGAGCTAGGGAAGGAGAGAGCGACGGAGAGGGAGGAAAGGAGAGAGAGAAAGCGAACAGTATAAATATAGAGAACGGGTGATTGTTTTGTTTTGCTCTATTTTTCTTTCTTTTTCTTTTTAATTTTTTGTCTCTTTATTATTATTATCTATTTTTCTTTTAATTTTTTCAGTCATTTATTTATTTATTCCTTTTGTACATGCACAGAATATCAAGAAACAATTCTGTTATAAATGATTGAACATATAGTTCAAAACAATCTCTACTGACAAATTTAGTTTTCAAATTTACAAAATAAAACATGAGAGAATAATTTACTTTTTATTTTTTATTCATATAAAAGTTAAAAATTCTCATGTTGCTGTCACTTCCAAGAATTACTTGTTCCAGTGTCTTCTTTCATCTATGAATTCTGTGCGGTGATTCGTAAATCGCAGCCGAATTCTTAACCTTTCTTTTTTATCTTTTTTAATTTTTTATTAGTATTTCTCTGCACAGCGCATCAGTGGGTGTCCAGATGGTCGAATGACTAGCTCACAAGACGTTTGAATATTTTGTTGCAGCCTTCACAATAAATATTTGACGATAATCACTATTAACAGATTCCATTTTTCAACTGGAAACAAGGCTGGGATTTAACGTAATCTAAGCCTTGTACCATTCATACGTGTTCTATCGAAGTATTCTGTAAGGTAAGATGTTCTGAGCATCAAGAAAAGACGTATCATCTAAAGCACGATCTCGTCCTCCTTGTACAGACGTTGTGCCCCAGCCACTGATTTTCTTGTATATATGTAACCAATGAAGCAAAGTGTTTTAATACCTGTGTTATTGCGAATCATCTCAGAAACTAAAACACAACTTGTAGTGAAAACAAAGTAGTGTGGGCTTTATGATACTATGTGATACTATTGTTGGTATTCATAATTTATGTAATCACTTATAATATCTATACTAACTGCAGGTTATAGAATTATTTGTAACATTTATATTGAGATAAATTGTTGATAGAATCCCTTGTCACACACACACACACACACACACACACACACACAAAAGGCTGAGAATCAGGTCAACATTAAGCAGATATGAACTAATTGCTTTTATATGTTTTATTTTAATCATTATTATTTTTTTGTTGTAGTTGTTTTATTTTATTCACAATTTAAAATTAAAAACTAAACTATTAACTGTATTTAAAATCCCCTCTCAAATTTAAAATTCATTTTGGACGTTTTTCTGCTGAGGTTATGTCGTAGATTCGCTCCTAATACAGGTGATTCTCTATTTTAAACCAATTAAAGGTGTAATTGTCGTAATAACCAACACTGGCGTGTCACGATTTCCTCTTTAGAAACGCATCTTGGACGCATGGATTTCTCCTAAGAAACCTGCCCAGCCAGCGATAGCCAGGACAGTTGTTCCTGAACGGATTCGGTCTGCCCGTCGCCTCGATCACTTTCTTTGCTTCAGTGAGAATCTCCAGGCGAGTCAGAGGTTTGCCTTGTTGGTATCTCGTCACGATTAGGTTGGCAAGTTCAGCTTCCTCTCTCTTGTTGAGGACTGGAGCATTTCCAGTGGAGCTCGGTATGAGAGGCAGCTTGGACTCCAGTGTGCTTTCTGGAATGTGGAATAGTTCGCTGGCTTTTCTAAGATTCATCTGTTTGTTCACTACGGCATCTATGGCCTGTTTCATGTGCTCTTCTGTGTAACATTTGTACTGGGAGGGGCGGCGAGATCTCTCCAACACGTCCTACAAAACAAAGGCGTAAATTCTTATATAAACGTCTCAGCTGTGTTTGCCTCATTCACTGCTGAATAACACAAATTTAACTGATGGCTATTTAAAGACGTTATGGAGTTGCCTAAATTCGGACATAAAAAAGGTAGGTATGAGTGGGCACTGAGATAATGATAAAGTTTGATTTTAACATGGTAGCAAGGAGTGATCATCAAGATAATGATGCAGTCTGCGATTTAACACGGATGAGTGGACATTAACATAATGATAATGTCTTGTTTTTATCACGGTAGCAAGGATTCGACATTAAGATAGTAATGTCAGGTTTTAACAGTTTGCCAATAAGAGGACATAAAAATGTCTGCATTTTCTATAAAACATGTAACGAGTACAAAAAATAAAACAACATGAATCCCAGTGTAGGTTAAATATTTATTACAGAGAATTAAATACGGTAAATCAGAATCAATCTCGAATGTATTCATTGTTGATAAACTTACTACGTTTAATGCAGCATATGTCGCATTAAATAATAACTGAGATATCACAGACAGTTCAGTTATAAAGTATACATGACAGCACAAACAAGACTGAGATTTGATAAGTTAAACATTATTCAACTATCCAATGTACAGATCAGATACACTGTCAACTCTCTCTCTCTCTCTCTCTCTCTCTCTCTCTCTCTCTCTCTCTCTCTCTCTCTCTCTCTCTCTCTCTCTCTCTCTCTCTCTCTCTCTCTCATATTTCTCTTAATAAAAAAACCAATGGTATTGACAACACATTCTACAGATGATGTCATTAGAATACTTCATGTTTATCAGGCTGACACATATTAGGAATTGTGTAAATCGGTTTTATGTTAGTATGTGAATTATTATGTTAGCGAGTTGTATATATATATCAAAAAAAAAATATATATATATAAAAAAATATCAAAAAAAATTGTGTTCTAAACTGAAAACTGACAGTTGTTTTATTAATGATTTATAGTTCTATGGATTCAGTTATCGTCTATTATTATACTTCGTAAACGGAAGCCGTTGAAATGCAATACGTTACAGAAGAAGGACGAGTGCTGATATTAGTTTTCGTTTATAATGAGAAAAACGTAATCAGCGAATCAGATATTTGAGTTACTTCAGCACACTGACCATGTTCTATAGTAACCTCACAAGTGGTGAAACTTCTTTCTAAAAATGTCTTTCGGTAAGTCAGGATTTCTTTTTAAAAAGTAAACAAGCCAGCCATAACTGGGTTGATTATCTTTCCATTTGTTAGGTCGTGGGTTGACATCTATCATCTTCTTCACTTCTGCGTACAGCTCCACCATTGACATAGGGTAACCACTCTGCTTCCGGTCAATTAACATCTGTACTAGTGTTTTTTCCTCCTGTTCTGTGAGAACCGCAGCCCCTCGTCTGCTTCCCAGCATAGGTACACGTCTCTTTAATTTGGATTCTGATACGTTGAATCTGATGCTGGCTGCGTGAATAGATATATTTTCTTCCACGACAGCATGTATCGCGGCTTTCAGATTGGTGTCAGATCTGTCTTGTGTCATTTGTGCTAGGTACATCTGTAAGAAATAAATAGACCACTGTAAACTACCATGTTTCTTACTTTGTACTCTTCTTTGCCTTTTGTAAGTTGTTGTTGTTGTTGTTATTTCAATATACGATTTTACTTATGCAAGTTTTCAGCAACCCTGAATAGACATATTGATGAACTGAGAGAGAGAGAGAGAGAGAGAGAGAGAGAGAGAGAGAGAGAGAGAGAGAGAGAGAGAGAGAGAGAGAGAGAGAGAGAGATAAAAAAGCAAACAGGAAAATGGTGAAACATTATAACAACCATAAAGATAACGCATTTAAATGTCTAAAGCATGTACATATGAAAATAGCCATATGTTATAATTGAAGAAAAGTGATAAATTATATTTGTTTCTTGTTGTTGCTAATTTTGGTTGGTTAAAAACTGCTTAATTATGATAGCTTTCAAAATCTATTGTAATAGTGTAATCAGGTTTTATGCCGTTATGTTTTTTCTTCATTTGCAATTGCTCTTATGTATTGGACAATGTATAGATTGTAATAAAATTAATCTTTTACTGCTGTAAAGATAAACGTGGTTTCATTAAAATAAAGTTATGTGAAAAACAATTTATTTTTTAACTTGTGTAAACCTGCAGCTCATGCATCATGTAACCATGATAATTCAATTACAAGACAACCAGTCTATATATGTATCATCTGTCTGATTTTGAGAGAGAGAGAGAGAGAGAGAGAGAGAGAGAGAGAGAGAGAGAGAGAGAGAGAGAGAGAGAGAGAGAGAGAGAGAGAGAGAGAGAGAGAGAGAGAGAGAGAGAGAGAAACTCCTTGAAGAATAATGCATCATTATTACTGATAAAATTCATAGAAGTGAACAACAAACAACATAAAACGTGAAATGCATTATATAAATAAACTTTATTATTAACGGATGTGAAACACATAGTTTTTTGTTATTATACTTCAGATTATCATACGAAAATATGTAATTTTATTTTTGAAAATAGTATTTTGTTGTATTGGGGCAAACAAATGTCAGATAACTCATCAGAGCTGGTTTGAATCTTAAGTATTCCGTATGACAATCTTAAATGCTAAAGAATATATTCTGCCTTACCAGCATTAATACTGGACCAATGCTAGAGAGATGAAAATGGCTCTGCATGTAACATTTAACATGTACAATATATTTAAATAAATAAAAGAAAAGTTAACATGCTGTATTGCTGTTTTCAGACAGATTTACATGGCTGATTACAGTAACAATCAGTGTTTTTTGGCTGACAAGAAGTAATCTCTAGGTATCTGAGGATTTCGTTTGAGAAAGTAGACAAGCCACGACCAGTCTGGTGCGCTCACTTTGAAGAGAGAGGCTCGTGGAGAGTATAAATCTAGCAGTTTCTTGGCCTCGCCACACACTTCACTCTTAGACAGGGGACGACCACTGTGCAGATTTTGCAACATCAGCTTCACCAGCTCGCTCTCCTGCTCCTCAGTCAGCAGTGTTCTGTGCTGACGGCGACTGCGTACAACGGGCAATTTACGCTTCAGCGTTGTCGCTGGCACACTGTACTGTCTGCTCGCACTGCTAATGGAACATCTGTCTTCTATAACGGCTCTGATGGCTCTCTGCATGTCGTGCTGGTTGTAGCTGCGATATCTACTTCTACTGTCAAAACGCCAGCCCATCCCCTGAAACAAGCGTACACAGGGTAAATATTCTACTTATCAACCACAAATAATTAGTCTCTTTCATTTTCACTGAGAAGCCAATACTCAGATAGAAAGTGCTTTGTAACCCATTGTTCTATTCACAAATACTTCTCACACTTCTAACAATGTCAGATACAGATGTTCACTTTGTTTTCAATGAGATACACTTTGCAGGTTTAATTTAAAATGTCTGATATGACTGTCTCCTAAAAATTATTGGTAAAGCTATACAGTTTAGAAACAACGTCTAATAGTTTATGATGTAGAGTTCATAGTTAACTTGTCTGAACTTCAGAATAACTTTATGGGTTTTTTAATAAGCTCATTTAAAAGCTGTAAAATCGAAGTGTCTCAAAAAGACAAATATTTATAACAGATGGAGTCAAATAACAGAACAGCTGAAGGATGTACATGTTCATTTACATTTGAATTTTCAATGGCAAAACAAAAATGCCAAACCAGAAGTAAATTATTTGAATGTTTCCTGGACTCTGTATGTACACACAAATATTAAATTAACAAAACTAACAAACTGTTTTATCTGTGCAGTATTGAGAAAACCAGCTGACTCTCAATACAATACTGTTCTGTACTGACATCAATTTCATTTCCCACTGTCAACAATCTGCTCTTTACTAATCACTGCCTTCATTACTTTTTTAATCATTACAATTCTGTTGCTTGATGGTTCTTCAACTGTGAATTATTTTATCTTACATGTGGTTTCAAACACAAAATTACCTTTTTTCAAATTTCTAGAAGAAAATTCAAACACTGCCTTAATTCCCAACTGGGTCATTTTTGAAATAATCTTTGGGTAAAGATGGGTGTCGTTTGAGAAAGAAAATTAGCCACAACCAGTCTGGAACCAGCTTCTTTATGTAATCTGACTTGCTCTCCGTTTCCTGCATGATCTTCACCTCTTTCCACACCTCCGTCATAGACATTGGTGTTCCTTTCAGTAATCTACTCATCATCATGTTGGCCAACTGTTCATCCTGCTCCCTGGTCAATAGTGATGTTTTTTTACCTGGTGCATACACCAGAGGCAGCTTTCTTTTCATGGTGGACTCTGGGATTTTGAAAACCTTGCTAGCTTCTACAATGGACATTTTGTTTTCTATGACTGAAGTGACGGCCTCCACAAGTGAGCCTCTGGTGTACTTCTTGTAATGGTTAATTTCCACCAGCTGTAACACAGCCTGCAAGGAAGGATGGGTATGGTGTAAAACAAATTAATGTTTGTTTTGTTACAAGACAGCTCTACTCATTAATTTTCTATCTGATTTTGGTAATTCTGACAGTGAAGTCTTCTGAAGAGATTGATACAATTTTCTAAGTGATATTTCACACGCACGCACACGAACACACACAATACAGACACACAAACACACAATAAAAACACACATGCAAAGACACACATACATCTGATAACCAAGATAACCAGTTGTTGATATAATGACTGCATCATTAAAATTTGTATACTGTGCTATATTTAAGTATATTGATGTGTCTGTATACCATATGCATACATGTAATTATCTTATATATGTTTATATATATGTATGTATGTGTTCTTGCATAAAGGTAAACAGGTAGATATATATTATACTGTATATTTGTATGAAACAACTCTACGCTGTTTACAAGACAACTAAGACAAATATATAAATAATAACAGCAACTGAAAAGAATCAGGACTTGAAACTATTTTATAAAAATGTACTCAGTGTTTAAGACAAAATTACAAGAAGTATTCATCAAGCAACATAACTTCAACTCATTTGTACATTAATTTTATTCACATATTTAGTTATTGCTGCTTATGGAAAGTTGTAAATCTAATTCTGTTTCTCTCAGGAAAGTATGTAATACAGCTTATGATAAGAGGTCAGTTGCTGGAATGGGAAACAGGCCACATTTAACAAACAGGAAGGTGCCATCAGGTGACATACGTAAGATGATTTCAAAGAATCTCTCATTATTTCTGGGTTGATAAGCCAGTCAAAACTTGGTTCAGAGTTTTTCACACAGTCTGGTCTGGGATTTTCACTTATTAGTTTTATTGTCTACTGACCACTGGTAACCTTGTTCTCTTCAGTATTAACACTACCAGCTGTCTCTCCTCTGCCCGTGTCAGAATAGTATCTTGACCACCTCACACGCAACACTGAAAGCTTTGCTGGCCTGCTGAACTGACCACTTATGATTAACTACTGCAACTACAGCATTGTTTACATCATCATCTGTATAGGACTTAGACCTTCCCAAAACATGAAGAATCTCACAACTTGCTGAATCCTGAAACATAGGCCACAACAACTGTGAAACTTGCTCAGCTAATCAAGAAATCAAGAATGATAAAGCAGGGTAATATTCCTTTACAAATACAATAGTATGCTGGATCACTGCCTTCAAGTTTTGTCTTTAAAATAGTAAAATATCTTACAACTTAGAAGCATGCAGAGAAGGAGCTATAGGGAAAACAGAAACACACACACACACACACACACACACAGACACACAAGCAGACACACAAACACAAACACAAACATGCAGTTGTGTATAATTAATATTCTTTCCAAACAGGCCCAAGATATTATTTAGAGAAATTATAATGTGCAATTTATATACAACGAATAAAATAATAAAATTTGAATTGTAAAAAGAATTAAGAACATTACTGCTTTATGTATGCAAGAAATACAATAAATAAGATCTTGGTTCATTTTCTCACAAGAAAACACTGGAGGCAGTATTTTAATCAGATCTGAAATGATCCTGGCATGTGTAACTTTTAGAGCTTACAAAGCTGGCAGCACATTCAGATGATGAATCTCGATATGCAACAGATGTTGACACCTCAGTTTTTTATTACTAACACTTATTTGATGTCACACATCATTTTATACATTGATTATACAACTCAGGAATTATTATGCCAACACACTGAGTGCTTTTAAAAGTTTTATGTTTTTTTTTGGGGAGGGTTTTTTTTTTTCTTCTTCTTCTACTTTCTTTTTTATATTATATAAACCATCTGTGATGAACTGGCTAAATAAATAATGGGCGTGTATAAAAAAAATAATAATAATAAAGTATTTCCTATACAGCCTCTTTATACAATTTTTATTTCCATTTTTCTATTATTTAAAAAATATTAATATTAATACATGATGATTCTTTTGTTATCCTTTTAAAATATAAATAAAGATTAAATATATTACAAATAAGAATGAACTAAACACAAATGTTTTTGAAAGTCATTGAGATGATTTTTACCTTTTTGATACCAGTCATCATCTCAGATAAAACAAAGTAACAGAAAGAATCGAATAATTGGCTTTTCTCTTCACTAGTTTTGAAAGACAACTACATGAACATCACTACAATTAATATGATAACTATAAAAACTTCTCTGGTTAACTTTAGAGTTAATCTGGCTGCTGTGAACACTTTGGTTTCAAGTAGTGCTTGGGCACCTCTGGGTGTCGCTTTAAGAAGTATATGAGCCATCCATAGCTAGGCAGGTTATCTGGGAAGTGTGTTGGTGTAGGTTTCTTATCTAGTATTTTCTTCACCTCTCTGAAGAGTTCCTGTCTGGAGAGGTGCAACCCCACCCTGGCCCTGTCTGTGATAAGTTTAACAACCAGGTTTTCTTCTTCATTTGTCAGAATCTTCAGACGATTGCACTTCCCAATCAACGGCAGTCTGCGCTTCAACGTGGTCTCTGGGACCCTGAAAGCCTGACTGGCTTTAAGAATTGTCCATTTCTGATCAAGAACTGCTTTAATAGCATTCTGCATATCTTCCTCAGTGTACTGCTTAAAGTTGCGTCTCCAGTTGCAATTCAAAGAGGAATCCTGAAAGAGAGGCATCTGTATGAATGTTTCACCAACAAAAATATTTAGTTAGCTGTAACATTACAATGTCATTCACAAGAGGTGGAAAACATTTATTATGTTAGTTTTCCTTTATCCTTAATTCTTAACTGTTAGAGTTCTTACTTACTACAGATGATGCGAAACAAACTGAAGACAAGAATTGTTTACAAAATCACATCTAATTAGCTGACTACAAATTATCAAGCTGACTACAAATTATCAAGCGACTGATCAAAGATCACAGTGTTTTGTCACCTAAAAAAAAAGTGTGTAGTGTTGAAATTTAGAGACAATATTTATACAAATAAATCCTTTTTCTATTTACATTGAAAACACAACTACAAATGAATTTGGCTATCAAAGAGAAATTTTTATTTTTTTTTTCATTAAACAGTAATTTATATATGTAGGTAAGGAAAAATATCTTCAAAATGACAAGCTACAAAAATATTCTGTTTACGTAGTTTTATTTTCTTCTTGCCAATTTAAGAATCACCAGTGTTTAACTCTGTGTCTGACACGTCTTAATCCAGTAAAGTTCAGAGCAAGGATCATAACCACTCCATTGTCTGACTGTCATGACAACTTTGAAATACCGCACATATTTACATAATCCAAAAGTCAACAATGAAACAAACAGGTTTGTATTGATTTCATTTTCATTTCCAAGCTCACAACAAAAGAAGTCAGGATTACTTGTAAATATCTTTCTTTATTTCATTTATCTGTTTTAAGACAATCTTTTATATCAGGATTGCGTTTCAAGAAGAAAATCAACCAGCCATAACCAGGCATGTTTTCCTTGAAGTGGTTTGGTCTTGGATTTGCATCAATGATTCTCTTGACCTCTCTAAACAATTCCTGTCTTGACATTGGGTTTTTCTCCTCTGCTCGCCTTCTCATCAGGTGAGCCAGACTCTCCTCCTCCTCCCTGCTCAAGACAGACTCCCCTTTTGGTGTTCCTAGCATTATCGGCACTTTCCGTCTTAGAGTCGACTTTGGGACCTGGAACACAGAACTCGCTTTGAAGATAGTCCAGTGGTTTTCCACCACTGCTCTGACAGCATTTTCCATCATCTTCGATGAGTACTTCTTAAAGACACTTAACTGAGAGGGGTCAGTGCAGTATCTCTTCTGAAACAAACGTACCAGTGTCAGTGTGACTAACATTTAACACAAAACTAAACATAAAAATAACAACATTCTCCATAAAGTGAGAGAGTTTTCTTTGTATTGACAGTGAGAAAGAGCACACTTAGTGGGTACTGTATCATAATGAGTATGAATTTGCTACTTCATGGATTTTCATACAATCATATCTTTGACATATGTTTTTACTCTGAACATAAACATACAGGTGAATGATAATAATAATGAGTAATAATAAAGGAAACATCTGTTATCTAACAGAGGTAAAATCATTATTTATTCTATTAAGGGCTGTTTATTATTTTTATTTTTTTGTTGTTGTTGTTGTTGTTGTTGTTGTTGTTCCCTCCAGTGTAATATGTTCTTATGTAATACTGAAATAAAATAATTTCAAATTGAAAGGGATTAATTCAAGAATATAATTTTCTATTTAAAACAAGAATTAAAACAACAGAAATTAGAGCAAAACCAGATACAGTTTTGTTATTTTTTATTAGGATAATCATGTTCCCTTAATTTATTCCAAAAATATAATTCAGACTCGAAGAGAAAAACAATGGAAGTGAAACTTTGACATAACATATCAAGAAAATGGTTTGTAAACTGAAAAACTGTAATGTACTTTGTTACTTTTAAATTTACACAAGCCCCTAAATTAAATACCCTGAGATATACAAATTAAAATATCAAGTAATTAACTGTTGAAGCTTATGAAATCCATGCACAATGTAATAAAATTGATACTTTCTGCATAAAGCATACAAGTATATTTATTATTACATTTTCATAGAACTGGCTTCAAATTGTTAGTATCTGTTTGTAAAATAATTATATTTTTAGCAAAATTGTGGCAGCATTTATTTGTATAGCTTATTGAAACACAAGTACATTCTATTTGAGAAATAAAGATATGATATATATTGATTTTGTGATATATAATTAATTAAAATAGATACAAAACACAAAAGGGAATGAACATGAAGATTTTTATTACGCATCTATCAGTAGATGAACAAAATGTTCTTATGTTACTGGCTGTTTGGTTTTATTTATATAGAGAGAGAGATTTACTCAGCTTTAACTGAAAATATATATAAAAAATAATAAAACATAAAATAAAAATAAACATCCATTTGATGTGTTTTAGGTATTTTTCTAATGTAAATTAAAACAACAAGTTAATGAAAGAACGCAGTTTGGAATGATACAGTCAGGCTGTTATAGAGTAACTGTGTTCACAATGATCTTGTACTGAAACATTTATTACATGTCTCATTTCTCTGCTGTCTGTCATCATCAGACACAGTTTAAGATGTATTAGAACCAGAAATAATAAAATAACACAAACAGTGGACACAGCAATACATTCCAGAATCATTAGTGATTTTTCTTTGTTTACTAGAAATGTTTTGATAAATGAATTCTAAAAATTCATCTTCTGTTATTTGACTAAGACTAATTCGTTCTATCTGCTAATTTATTACTTATATGTCTTGAGGACTTTCTGAAATTATCTATACAGGTTGTCATGCTTAATCACTAACATTCAGTAAATTAGACAAATTTTCTAAGATTTTTCCAATCAGTCTATTTAAGTGTTACATCTGGATGCCTCCTGAGAAAGTTCCTTAGCCAATGAAATCCTGGCATTCTTTTGAGACCTTTTTCTCTTGGGCTTCCCTCAATGATATTCTTCACCTCAATCAAAGCTTCTGACCTGGTCATGGGATCACCCAGCTGACTCCTCTTTAACAAGATCTCAACAAGTGCATTATCTTCTTCTTCAGTTAAAATATTGTTTGTTCTCCGTGGTCGTATCAGCGGGAGTTTGGCTGAGAGGGCATGACAGGGAATGTTAAATGTTTCAGCTGCTTCCACTATGGTCATCTTCTTGGTAAGCACTTCGTGTGTAGCAGCTGCCAAGTCAGACGCAGAGTACTGGAATCGTGATCGAGGATTGGAGGGGAACAATCGTGTAGAATCCTGTAAAAGAGGATACTTGTTTTAAAAGTCAACAGACTGGCAGGAGCTGACTGAATGAATGTGACACAACAAACTGAATTTATTAAAAACACCAGGACCTAGCAAAACATTCTGTTAATTCCAGCCAGCACACGTCAACTTCACAACACTCTTAACCACAGTTCCAGATTCCTGCATGTTATAGATTTCCTTGCTTGTTCATGAAAAATACCATTTGTTGTTAAACAAACATTTAATACCTACTTAAAATATTTTATCCATTACATATTACTTTAAAATCCAGTGAGAACCATTCATAATACTAATAAATTGTCTTGTTTGTTTCTCTCCAATACATGTTTAATGGAGAAATAATGTGTGATTAAAAACATGATGCAACTCCACAACCTTGGATTTGATATGTAGACAAAATAAAATATTTGCCAGTCACTGAATTTAGAATGTGATTTTTGACACAAAACAAACCTACTGAATGTAATAATTTTATTTTAAGTATGATGTCCAGTTAACTATCTGTAAATGAAATAACTGAGATACATTTTCACTTTTATCAGCATTAATTATTCAATAATATGCAATAATAATGTTAAATTATTTCAAACACTGTTCATTTTCTGTGAGAAGTAATGAAAATTAGGAGCAAATTATACGTCTGTTAAATAGTTTGCCTATTTTAACAAAATAAAAACAATAATAGTAAGAAGATTATTTTTATTTTCTGATGGTCCTTTATTTTATAATTGTTACCTTTAGAACATCATGTTGCTAACAAAAACTAATTCTGTCATAATAAAACTTGTATTATGTATTTTTAACAATCCAAACTTTTTTTAAATTGTTCAGTGAATGTAATATTTTTAAGGATCCTCCTTTTTCTGTAACAAATGATTATTTAAATATTTTTTTTGTTTAAACACACCGGCACAGTGGTCTCTCACACCAACTAATCATTTGCTGCATACTTTTCCATTAGGTGACTGCTGGTCTGAAAGAGACCATTGACTCTAGGATGTCTTTTACAAAAGTTTGACAACCAGAAATAGTCAGGAGGTTTCTCTGTGATCCTCTGCAGTATGGTTGATCTGACTGACCCCTGATCACCTGACTCATCAAACTTGGTGTAACACAACATTTTCACTTTCTTCAGCACCTCTATCTTTGTGAGAGGTCTGCCACTTTCATGTCTGTCAATTATGAAGTTAGCTAGCTCCTCTTCCTCAGCAGATGTCAAAATGGCTGTCTTTGCCTGCTGTTTGGTGGGTCGAGGCAGTTTGTCATAAATAGTTGCTCGTGGAATGTTGTAGTGGGCAGAAGCATCTTTGGCACTCATCCGTTTCTCCATGACAGCCTGAACTGCAGCGTTCAAACTTTCTGACGTGTAACAACCTTTGCTACCTACTCTCCTCATTAACATTCGGTTTGCTGAATCCAGCTGTAAGAACAAAGTACACCACATAAACTGTCTGACTGTCTAAACCAAGACTGGAAATACTATTTATCATTTTTCTTTAGTAAAATAAAGCAGCTTACCTCAGTATATTCATCCTGAACTTTTGTTATAAGCACTTTTAAAATGGAGCTCAAACAGTAACTCTTTGTAGGTTAATTCAGAACTGAAGTCAGTTATCATCAGTGCAATTCCAAATATATTAACACTGAACTTCTTTTGTTTTATATTATATTTCACCAGTGCATCAGGGTCGTTCCGTGTCAAATCACCCAATGAGTTAAACCTGACCATTTCCGATTTTTATGAAACTAGGTATCCTTGTTGATAGGGGTCCCACAGCACCAAATACAAAATTTTAAGCCAATTGGGCCAGTGGTGTGGGAGATATGCCACCCTCCCTCCCAAATTTTGAGATTTTTGGCCAATATGGGCATGACCACCAATCTTTGAACCCTCATATCTCAGGAACTACTGGGCAAATCTTCATAAAATTGGTATTGTTGAAAAGGCAATATGACAAGGATTCCAAATCTGCCATTATTGTTCAGTTTGGAGAATGTTGGGGGTACACTGACTGTTTGACCTTTGTTATGACCTTGAAATTAACCTTATGGATCATGTCACCTTGAGATGACCTTTCTTGAAATTTAATCTCCCACATATTAACTAAAATATACAAAAGTTTCAGAGGTGTAATCTTAGCCACAATATAGATTTAAAAAATGCACGGATGATTGATACAATGCATTACAATGTACATTTTCTACACATATACACTTCTGTGAGACCAAAAACTCTTCTTTGGAGTCAAAATCCACCTGACATCTGAAGGAGTGCCTGAAGGATATGAAAAGATGCCAAATGGCATGAGATGTTTTACACAAATAGGCCCAAAGGGTTAACAGCAAGTGTGGCTTCAGGCATGTTAGGAACTCCATGAAATCCCCACTGAGCACATGGCAATTAGAAGTTTCTATCACTAATTCTTCTACTACTCTGTCTATTCCCACCTTTTGTTCCTAACTATTTCTACTAATACTACATCTTCTTCTACTGACACTATTATCAGTGATGTCCTAGTAGTTACTTCTAGTACTGCTATTACTATTATAACTCCCACTAGGCTCCTGTTATTACCTGTCACCATCATTGCCACTACTGCTACTTTTATTATCACAAATACTGTTACTACTACAACAGCTATTTCTTATTTTGCTACTTCTGCTAGTACTACTAACTGTACTAACACTCCCTCTACATTACTATTATATCTCCTACTACCTACTGCCACTAGTACTACTACTACTACATCTATGAGACTGCTTCCACGATTTTTATTACTACTTGTAGCATTAATATTGCTTTAATTGTCATTATGATTATTAATATCATTGTTATTGTTATCATCATCATCATCATTATTATTACTGGCAGTACTAGTAATAATACTAGTATTACTACTATGGGTATTACAACACTGATACTTCTACAACTCCCAACTTTTACTATTATTACTTCAACTACTATTACATCTAATACAAGAATAGTGGTACATTTACTAGTACTATGACCACTATATATTAAAGTAATACAGTGATTATGCCTGAGATAAAACTAGTCTCAAGATCAATTCAGTTCACTGCGCTATTTTGTGACACTGATGGCTGTGCTGGACTGTATAAACATAAGAACAATTTTATTAACCTGAGCCATCATTGCCATCATGAAGAGGACTTTGGGTTGGAAGCTGAATGGAATGTTTTTGCAACAAGCCACAGGAAAAATGCCCATGATGGAACTGGGGGGGATGGTGAAGAGGTTGCTAACAAAGGTCAGTTTGCAGCATCGCTACACAGACCCAATTCTGACCAATGAGCTATCATGAACTTCTGCATCAAGAGTATTCCAGGTATTCACTTTTTCAACATCACACCAGAACACATAGCAAAGCATGAGTTGGAACTACAAGAGGTTTCAAGTGGCCAAAATGGTCAAGGGATCACATCAATTTCACAGGTTAGTTCCAGTGTCTAAGTCAAAGATGCATGCCTAAAGCTGAGCCTGCAGTGACCCACCAGAACTAGTATCTGTCCAGGATTCTGAGGATGATATGACACTGTTACCAGAGTAGCTAAGAAGTAAAACTATGTTTGTCTGTATGTCAATGAGGCATGGGTTGGGCTAGTTGAGGACATTTCAGAAAAGCATGCAGACGTCTTCATTTGTATCATGCACCCTCACAGACCTAAGTTATTTCACTGGCCAAATGAAGAAGACACTTGTTGGATTAGCAAAGGGGACATCTGTGTCATTGATACACCTTCTATTGCATCTTCTCAACGGATGCTAGAATTGCAAGACTATGGGGAAGTGGGTAACCAAATGATTCTGTGACTGTTGAAGTTGTGAGAAGGTAATGTGGGAAGTAGTTTGATATCATATGATCATAGCATGTAGGCCTACAATGTATTACTCGGTGATCAAGAGAGATGGTGATTCCTAACATCAGGAATTGGTCATTCAGGTTTTAGCTAATCTGATGTTAATGGCAGAAAAGGTGTTATTTTCATGGATGTGCAATTTATGTGTGTGTACTGCTGCTAAACAAGGAATATTACACCTCTGAAACTTTTATATATTTTAGTTAACGTGTGGGAGATTAAATTTCAAGAAAGGTCATCTCAAGGTCATGTGATCCACAAAGTCAATTTCAAGGTCATAATGAAGGTCAAAATGTCAGTGTATTTGGTGCTGTGGGATCCCAATCAACAAGTATGCCAAGTTTCAAAAAAATCTGAGATGGTCGTGTTTAAAAAAAAAATTTGGGGGTGATTTGACACGGAATGACCCATCACAATGTTTATTTACTGGAAAGTCTTCCTGCAGAAACACTTTATAATGTTACATATTAGCAAAGTAACAGTTTAGAAAAAGTTACCAGACAGTTATTATAAATATATTTATTTTGTTAGTTAAAATGTACATCAAACTTACAGGTGTAAATAATTATGTAATGTGGTATAATTCAATCTGATGTTTGCTGTTTAACACTGTAGTTTCCTATCACAACTTATAAAATCTAAACAAACAAGATGTGTATGATGTAAAAAGAAAAAGAAACATTAGAAAAAGAAGCTAGATTTGCATAAACTTTAGAGCTATAATAACTAATATTGATAATGTCACATGGAGTTCTTGACAAACAAAACTATGATTAATGGCTAATAGTTTGTTTTTATCTTTTTATTTTTCTTATTACTTTTTTATTTTCTTTTTTTCATCTTTGTCCTGAAGTAACTGTCTAACACAGCCATTTTTTTGAGGTCATCATCCTAATACAGATAGCTTTAACTGATTTTAAATCAAATAATTTATAATGTACAAGGCACATTCAACTGCTATTTGAAATAACAATGATAACAATTATTAAACAATAATAATAAATAAGAAGTATCCATACAATAATAAAGACAACTTATAACTTTCACACACTGTTTCTCATTTTATCTTCAAATGCACAGCTTGGCTTGTTAAAATCCAGTTACTTGAGTTATTTTGGAAAACAGTTCTTAATCTGAGGATTTCTCTTGCAGAAGTTAGCCAGCCAGCTATAATCAGGCAGGTTGTCTTTGAATCGTTTTGGTCTTGGTGTGTGTCCTGGTTTCTTTTCGTTTTCTCGTTCTGCATCATCCAGCAGTTTCTTGACATTCAGCAGAAACTGTCCTTTACTCAGAATGCCTCCACCCTTGCATTTCTCAAGAGCTGAATCTACAAGTGCCCGTTCCTCTGAAGTTGTCAGCACAGAAATGTGTTCTTTGTGAGCTCGGGGAAGTTTTATATACAATGTGGCTTTAGGAATGTTATAAAATCGTGAGGCTTCTTTTATGGTCATATCACCCGACATTACTGAAGTAATGGCTGACTGGAGGTTTTCCAGTGTGTAGTTTTTCAAACATACTCGTCTGTTTGCTTTCATTGACTCATTTACACCTTGCTGAAATAAGTAAATATTTAAATTCAACACTCACCTCTTAAACAATAAAACCAACTAACTTCACTGTATTTTACATAGCTTGTTTAAAAATTAATATACTTCTTTCTGCATTATTTCAAATACTGAGAGCTAAAAACTGATTAAAATATGAATGTTCATGAGCTAAGCAGGGTTACTCTGAGTTTATCTCTAACACTAAAATATTAATGAAATATTATTGTATTAAATCACTCTAAAGTGTACATTTTATTGTAAAATCATTTGGATTTCTTTGCTTTTATCTTATTTTATCTAACAGTTGCACTTAAAACTAATTTATCAAATAAATAAATAAAAATTATTAAAAAATAAAAAAAATAAAATAAAGAATACAAACTGGTATTCATATGATTTTGTGTATGTATTTTTATTATTATTTTTATCAGTTTTTAATTTAGCTTTATACATTTTACAAAATCATGTTAAACTATCAATTAATATTTTTAATTTTCTAAATATAATTCTGTTAAAGAACATAAATTAAGAAAGGAAAACGAAATCTGCATGTTTAGACACAGACAGATGAGAGATAGGAGAAACAGACAGAGGAGTTAATATTCAAATAGACTAGTTTCAAAAATCAAGGCATGAAGATCACTGTCCTGGATACAAGATAAAAGAAATACATTTTATAACATCTGAATATAGAACTATCAAGTAACAGGTAAAAAAAACAAAGAAAAGAAAGTTATTATGAGTGATATTATTTTAGAAAGAAGGTAACTTTTTGTTGGTAGTTTTCATGCAGCTGAAGCAAATATAAGTTTCTATGTGTGTGTGTGTGGGGGGGGTGCATCTCTATGTGATGTTAAAGCCATTGTTTTTTGTGCATACACCTGGGTAAATGATTTATTACAAACTGTGTTTATGAATAAATTGTGCCAAAGTGAAAACAACCACATTATTAAAAAAAAATTAATAATAATCAACACAAAACTACAACATTAATGATTTAATCTGGAAAACACTTTATGAATAAATGTGCTTACAAGTATTATACAGGAAAAAAACAACTATATAACATTGTTTTATAATTATTATGTCTGATTTTTAGCACTTGAAGTGGATACAAACATTATTTTAATATAAGATGACACAATTTCTCTGGAAACAATAATTTATTAACATTGCTAGACAACAATAGTATGCTTATTTGACTTAATTTTATCTCATAAACATCCATATCTGTTCTTTCTTTCATTTTTTTAATGATAATTCAGGTTAAATGTTTAGCAATATGGGTCTTCTAAATCAAACTCAGTTTATATATCTTTTTAAACAATTTAACACATTATATACATAAGAAACATGATGTGAGTATGTGAAATCTGCAGGTCCACCTATCTTTATACAGTTAACATATAATGTTATGGACAAAATGACAGAAGATTACAATACAAGAATAACAGACTATTAGATGTATGTCTGTTTTTAACAATAAAGATAGAAAATGATGAATTATGCCATATATGTAGTATTTGCACTGTGCCAAGACAGAGAAATTAGGGTAACACAGTTTGAGATAAAAACAGTATCATACATGGCAAACATACTGGTAGTATGATAGTAAAATAGCAATCAGTCTAGTTAGATAACTGTGAAATCATACATTTTATTGATATATTTTTTTCTATTTTTCTACAGTATCAGCTAAATATTTTTTTTATTATTCAACATAACCAGAGCAATCAAAACCAGCTAAATAAATATTAATCTGTCTCAAGTGACCCTAATTTTCTTTTTACATTTTGTAAAGTTAACTTTGTTGCTTTAATAGTCAGTATAAATATGTTACATAAAGAAGCAACAATACTGTATTAATGTTCTGATAATTTATCACTTTTTATTTCTATTTATTGTTTTTAATTATTCTTTCAGTTTGTCATCTGTAACAACCACACACACACACACACACCTATATAAATTTTCAACTAAACAAATAAAGAAAAAATAGAAAATATATATATATATATATATATATAAATGTGTGTGTGTGTGTGTGTGTGTATTTCTTTCTTTCTTTCTTTAAATTTAATATTACGTTGTACTAAACAACCAGTTCATGTATTGGGGAAATGTATTTGATTGATTTGAATAATCTTACATCACTGTGATATGCAACAAAGGACAAAAAATGGTGAACAAAATAAATAAAACTGGTAATCCAAAATGTTGACTGATTTTAACTAAGTTAACAGAAATGTGTGCACTTCATGAGTAACCAAATAGATAATGGTCAGCAGAAAGAGTAACAACAAGATGTATTGTTAGCAAGTTCAAACTGATGTTTTCTTACACTGGACAACAGCTTCACTGTCACTGCTTCTTATTCCAGCTGAGATGAATATCATGAAGAAGCCCACACTGATTAGTTATAGAGTGTTGTCCACAACAATTTAGAACAACAAGTCTGAGGTGTTCAACAAAGCCAGACGACTGCAACATTTAGAAAAGATGATGATCAGAAAGAATATACAACAAGTTACTTAACTTCAACACACACATGCTGCTCACTTCTCAGTTCTCTCTTAGTAATCTGTTATCTACATCTGTTACATTCACTGATCCACTGACACTGATGTTTTCACAACATTCTGAATACAGGGCTTTGACATGTTCACCCACTGATCTCAGCATACCTGATGTACAAAACATTCTGTTTTGTTTATTCTGTTTGTCCTAGACTGCCGCACTGTTCACTTCCCAAACAAAGTTTCAGCAATTTTGTTTGTCTCTCTTCTTCTTATAAATGTAGATATCAGCTGATTAATCAAACTTTATTATAAAACTACATTTTTTTTACTGATTTATTTTCTAAATGCTGTTTTCAATGTGTGATCTTATTATTGTTGCGTGTCACTAAAGTTTGACTGGAGTACTGTCATTTTTAACTGTGCCATCAGTTTTTTGCGTTCCCTGTAACAAACAAAACCAAACATATTTGATGAGCTTCAGACCCTTTTTCTACCTGAACATTAAATTTAAAATTTACATTTTGTTTCAATAATCTTCCTTGAAAAGACAAGTCAACAGTCTGTGACAGCAATGAAATTGTATCAGAAGAATTAATTATTTTGAACAAAGTACAACAACAAATATAAAAACATCTCATGCAGTCTTTCAGGATATCACTTTGTTAAATTAGGATTTTATTTTTCTTGTTATTAATCATCACTAATCAGGATTATATATACCTGTGTGCTTTTACTCTTAGTCTGTTTTTTTCTCTCAGCAGCCGAATTTGTTCAGGTGTTTTCTCTTGCTTGCCTTTTAATCTTGCCCCTTCAGCACTGTACATCCTGAATCGTGAATACAAGGCTCGTTCAGATTTCACTTGCTGCTGATACAGTCTGCTTGCCTCTACTGTCGACATTGGCATCTTTGGTTGAGAGATAAAAACATCCAGTAAAGCAACAATCATGAAAGTAATTTACTTTGTATCAAATGTTTAGAGAAAACAACACTTCTCAACTTTTCCAAAGTTCAGTCACTGTATGTCAACTTTTGTTTGCACTTGAAAATGATCAAATTAAATAACTTTCTTGGCACAATGACAGCTTTGCAAGGTGAAAAGTAATAAAACATCACCAAACAAAATTCCAACTGTAAATCACAGCTATTCACACACTGAACATGCTGAATTCCATCAGTGAATAACACTGTGTCAATCATTAACAAAACTTATTTAATTAGTCTTCACCTTCCATCATCACCATATTCAATAGCTTTCTTCTTCTTTTTTAAGTTACTGTTAGTTATGTTTAAGTAAAAATAATAATAGTTTGGTTGTGTGTGTTTGGAATGTTACAGATGTTTACTTTTGTTATTTTTATAAATATTGCTGCACTGATTTGAATACAAACCTCTGAAACATGAATACTACTTCCAAATAAAAAAGATTTGAACGAACTTCATATGTTCAGATTTAATATTTCACATTTTTGATGTTATCAAAAGAGAACAGGAACAAGAAAAATTCTTACCTTCATTGGTAAACATCATGCTTCCACTGACTTCTAATGATGATTAATTAAAAAACAGAAAGAAAACTAAACAGTAATATTTTTATTAAAAGGAATAGACCTTTGGAAATTATCAAATGACCAAACCATCTTTTATTTAGATTTTTTCTGTTGTTACTTTTCTCTCTCTCTTTTGTTTTTATTTTTTTACTTTTTTTACATAAAAATTAATTGTATCACACAATCTTTTTAAACAGGGGAAAAAAGATACATGGTTATTTTGGAAATGGTGAAATTTCAAATTGGTTGAACTGGTGAAGGGGACAGAAAATCATTTTGCATATATCTGCTGTGTTATTGTTGTTAAAACATGATAATGAAAAAATATGTTTTCAATTTGGTAAATAGTGGAGCTCACAATAGTAACTGCTATGGTTTTATTTCTTATCACAATACACTTCAGCTGTCAATTTAGGATGACCCAGTGACCCTTAGAAGTTACAACTGTACAAGCTCAACAGGAATGGGAGACATTTTTCGCAGCCAACAAAAAAGTTATTAAATTTTGACTGTAATTGTTGATTTAATCCAGTCTAGCAGATACCCTCTGGGTATTTTGAAACTGGATAAATAATCATTTCTGTTATATATTAACAATAATTAAGTAATAGTTACTTACAAATCAGAAAGTCAAGATTATCAGAACGTGTAGTGTATCAGATGTAATAATATGTTCAAACACAAATTACACATTACGGAAAAGCAACATATGAAAAGCAGCATGGCAAAATTTCCTCAAACCAGGAAGCAGTTCAATGTAGATACATGTCAGGAGATAATATGTGAAAAATATAACAATCTGATAAAGTGTGGAATATCTGAAGACAGTCTAATAAAATGTGAAATATTTTAACAATCTGATGAAATGTGGAACATTATAAAATAATCTAATAAAATGTGAAATATTTTAACATGATCTAACATTTGGCCCATCAGAATCAAATATAATAATTTAAGAAAAAAAAAAAACCCAAAACCAACCAGTACCAATCAGCAACTGAAACAGATAAATGTCATCCAGAATCATATCCTGTTTGTTATTTTCATTTGTTTTCTTAAACTGTTTATCTACAAAACATATTAACTGTAATTTCTGCTTTTGTAGAGAAGAATAGCTGTATTTTATAATTATCAGTGAAGCAGTATTATTTTTAAAACAATCTTCATTCAGTCACTGAACAGTCACAGAAATTTGGATACATCTGATGATTAACAACATTAAATTTAAAAAAAAAAATTAATATTAATTCACTGAAATATTGAACTTAAACAATTACATACACATACCAGTAAATATGTAAAATTACTTTTCCAATGTTAACATTACAGGAACATCTTTCTACAACCTGCTATGGATATTATTACCATACAAGAGAAATACAAATAAAAATCAAAAACAGGTCAAAGTAAACCCATAGAAAACTATCTACAATATACAAACATGAAATAAGCTTCAAATTTACAATCATTCAGTGTTTTAATTTTTGGAAATAAATATAAAATATTTTACTGTATCATGAAGCTATCATCTTTGAACACTATGCTGATCAAATGAAAGATGAAACAGTAAATTGAACTAAATGTACATGAATATTCTTTTTATGTTCTTTTTATTATTATTCATTTTTTTTTTTTTTTATCTCACCTGTCCACTTAGATTATATATACATGAACAGATGTGATTTTATGTAACTTTACTCAGATTGCTTGTTAATGTTTTAGCATCAACATATAAGTAAATATAAACTACTATAAAATCTAACTGCAATAAAAAATTATTTCCTCTGAAAACTTTTTGTCCTCACCCTCATTGCTACTCCTAAAAAAATCTGACCATCTAATTTGTTAAACAAATCTAGCATGTTCCTATTCAATTAAAATAACTTTCTTTTTTAATATCCTGATTTTGTTTTCCAAATTTATAATTGTAGATTTGTAAAATACTGTAAATGTCTTCTTGGGTTTACTTTGAGTTAGTCACAATGAGGCCTTTCCTAATCAGTTGCCATATTATTTTTTTCTTTGTAATTTTATTTTTTTATTATTTTTGCTCTCTCTCTCTCTCTCTCTCTCTCTCTCTCTCTCTCTCTCTCTCTCTCTCTCTCTCTCTCTCTCTCTCTCTCTTGAGAGAGAGAGAGAAAGAGAGAGAGAAATAACATTGTGCTGTTAGTTATTTTGCTCAGTTGTTTTTTTTCTTCATTTTTTAAAAACAAATTCTGTCCTTCACATCTGATATTAATTTAATTTACATATATATATATATATTTTTTTTTTTTTTGTAATCATGTTGTTTTATGCCATATGAAACAAAGTTGCTCCCCAAATAAAGATCTTTGTGAAAATGTCTCAGTAAGAAAATCAATAGCTGTGTTATTAGATTTTAACGAGCAAACCCATCTCTCTATTTTTATAATAGAAAGAATTTACAAGGTTTTTTGGGGGGTTGTTTTCTTTTGGGGGGAGGGTTGGTATTTTTTAATCTTTTGTATAATTTTACTAAGACCACACAAGCATTTTAGATAAAAAAAATAGGTCTAAAAAAAGAAAACGAGAAATAGAAAGATAAATAGAAAATTATCTACTGCTTTAGACTGGTCTAATTTTTGTTATCATATAAAGAAATGTTAGTAGTTGCTATTTAGCATTTTTCAAATCTGGAATTACAAAAGCTGTTACAAGTTTCTAGTGGAGGTTTCATGTAAAGAAAGCTTTCACACGATGGTCAATTTATTAGTGGCAACGGAATAAGAAAGGTCTCAAATTATCAAATCAAGGTCACCTACCTTTTGGTGGCTGGAGCTGGACTGGTCAGACATGCCTGGTAGCCCTTCCCCAGGTGACGAAAATGACATCTGCAGGCCTGAGCTGTCATACATTGAGCTGTTTGAATCATCTGCACCAAGCACATTATGAATATCTCTTACATCAGCTTCATCGGCACTGTCTATTAAAACACAATCATCAAGCTCCTCCTCTTTCACCTGTACAGTACTAGGTAAATGAACAGTGTCTGTGTATGAGCCCTGCGCTGTTGTGTCACCAGTGTCCCCATCACTTTGATCAGCTGATAAATGCGACTTGTCAGAGAACTGAGTAGGAAAACTGTGCTGCGTGCTTGTATTTTCTGAAAGAATGAATCAACTACATCACAATACTAACAACAACAAAGTACTATTTTTTTTTATATAATGTATGTATGTATGCATATAGTATTATACACACCAAAAAAACTATAATCATACAACAGAAAATACATCAATTAAGAAATTAAACTTGTGTTGAAGCAGGATAATATCTTATATGTGCACTATGCCACAGAATATTTTACAAACTTGTCTGTGGTTGTGGCAGAATAGAAATAACATTTAACTAATGACTAATATGATGGACAGTAACAAATAAGCATAAACCACCATTTATATTTCACAAAATAAGATGTATTAGACTTTATACTATTTTAAAACATAATAAATATTTAAGAAGAACATGTTAATAACAAATTACTTTCTGAATAAATATTTTTTAATGCAACAAGGTGACAAACATTTTTGTAAAAAATAATATTCCTCTAATGTATTTACCTATTTTGAGAGTCTTTGCATTGGGTAATTCTGCAGTAGATGGCAAACTACGTTTATTACTACTAGTCCGTCCTACACTGCCTGGTGAATTGAGACTCTGAACAGAGCCTATCACTGGATTCCACTCAGAATTACTCTGTCTAGGACACTGATAGTAGTCTCCTGACATGGCACTTTGATCAGAATGGTACGCCTCATCACCACGTGCAACTGTATGAGATGAAGCATTTTTACTATAACTGTTTCTTGCAGACGTCTGTTTAGATGAAGCAGCACTCAGATTTGATGTTCTCTCTTCATCTGTTAGTCTAGAACCAAGGTTTCTTTCTTTAAGAACACCACTCTCATCAGATTTATTTGGTGCATATCTGCGTTGTGTTTTAAATGCCTTGGTGCAGTAACTTTCGCTCATCACATCTCCAGTACTCTGCAGCAACTCACTGATAACAAATCTCTCCTTTCTGTAGTTGTCTATCTCTAGTGCCAGGTAGCCACTGACATCAACACATTGGTCAAAATCTAAATATTCTCTACATAACTTCTGAACTGCCTCCAGCAAAGATGTGAAAAACCTCACTGAAAATTGTTTGTCCATGGTTTGGCTGAAGAAAAATAAAAGTGATATTTGTGAGAAAGATTTTTTTGAAAGTTTTCTACATATGAAACTTCTGAATGTAACACACTAGTATAAAAAGTTTGAAGCTGCTAAGACTGATAAATACATATTCACATATTTAAAAATATACTTTAATAAAAATAATATTTTAAATTTTTAATAAACTCTTCTGATTCTGTAATATGTGAGTTTTAATTATCACTATAAAGGTTAAAGCATCCAGAAACATTTTTCGTAACATTTTAAATGTTATACCATTTTATTAATGTTTTTTTAATTCCATATAAATTACAATTTGCAAAATAAATATGCTTGATGAAGCAATATAAATTATAATGAATTCAACACAAAAGTGCATGTGAATATACATAAATTTGCAGTAAACATAGCATTTAAGTGATGCTTCGTCAAATTTGATTGCTGTAAATCAATTTGTATCAGCTTGCATATAAAACAGGAATAAATGTTAACTGAACATACATGAGTTCAGAAACTAAAATAGCAACATTTTAATATTTTTTTCTTGTTACTTACACTCTTAAAAATCTAGAATTTTTTTTTTGGAGGGGGGGCGTTGATGTTATCTACATTAATTTTTATCACCAGCCATACTGTACTATCAGAATGAATTCTGCTATATTTCTATCATTAATAGCAGCAGGATTAATGTATTACACTTTACTTATTTAATTGTATAAACAAAGCTGATCTCAAAAATGAAATGACATGTATTTATCTAAAAATAGATCAGCACCGCCCACTACAGCACCAGACTTGTTTGGGTTGCAAGGAATGTTTTTTTTTTGTGTATTTTTTGTTTGTTTTTTGTGGGGTTTTTATTAACATTGGTTTATGTGGTTATAATGAAGAATAAAACTGGTTAATTTCTGAAGTCTGATATGCAAAAGTTAGTTTTTTCGGTTTTATATGATTTTCTTCTTTTTTTTATTTACTTTATATTTTGCTTATTTTTCAGCTTTATTTTTTGTGCACTGAAACAAGAAAGTGGCCTATGCAAGATTGTATAATCAGAATATTTCTGTTCTTTTGGATGTTTCTGCATTTTTGTATTTACTTATTTTAATTGTTTTATATATATATATATATATATACACACACACACACACACATACTGTTTACAAACACATAATATAGTCCTATACTAAAAAATATCCATGCTGCATGCAAAATGATTTGTCATATTTTATCACCTGTTTTTGCAAATTCTCTTTAAACATGGGTACTAATTAATTCAATAATGGTTTTTGCTTGTACACATGTAATGTTACATACAGGAACATCTGTAAGCCATTTTTCTTATCACGTTATGATAGCCACTAAACTTCATGACATTTATATGCAGTGTCTTACCTTTTTCCATGTATATTCTGTTGAACAGAGGCTGTTTCTTACAGCTTTGAAATGTAGCAAAATTAACAACCATCATATAAAAAATGATCAATGTTCCCCAAGTGTTGCTGTTCATCTGATTTTAATTTTTCCAGAATAAAACCACCAAAGTTACTTTATAATGTCAAAATGTATCACGTATGAACTGTTTCTTACCTTCTGGGGGTAAAAAAAATCATATGATTTGGCAGCATAGATTATTACCTTATGCTAGTTCACCTATCAAAATACTAACATTTGATTGGATGTTTATTTTAATTCAACTTCAGAGCATTAAATATTTACTGTATATATATGTACATAGTGTAAACAAGAAATTGCCCATTTTCCTACAATTTGGCATATTTTCAATATGTTACCTCAAGCTTTTATCTCAATGATTTTTTATTCTGTTACATTGTTCTCGTCTGTAGAAAATTAACTGTAGTTACTTTAACTGCTAGTTTACCCACAACTGGTCATACTTTTCCTTGTACATTTGTAATTTAAAAATATAATAATAAATAATTTTTTGATTAAATTAAAAAAAAAAAAAATCATAACATATCATATGTAATAACTGACCAATCAAACATTTTGGTACCATTCTAAATGTCTTCTCTTTTTTTCTCTTTTTTTTTGAGATTATAACTATATGATTATCATTATGAGTATTGATATAAATTATAATCAGAATAATTTCAGTATTACCGAAATCAAAAGAATAAAGCTCGTCCATACATTTCTTTTAAATCTGTAATTTATAATGGAATTTAGCATATATTTTCATTTCATTTCAAAAAAAGAGAAAAAAGAATGGAAACATAAAACTGTAAGAATGTTTAGAATCACAATTCTGAATTCGTCAAGTGCTTTTTAGCTTTGTCCGACACTTTGCGTCTCTTACCGGTAAACTGAAAGCCCCCGTTACTTTCATTTGATTTTCTTTTATGAAAACGCCTTTATAAATATCTAAGATTAAATTAAACATCAATGCTTACCTATCACAGTTAATTCCTGTAGTTAATATCAGTATATGGATAGTTAAAAATGCATTTTATGATAGATCATTTAAATAGGTCATTTAGTTTTGTTGTTGGCGCTAATGTCACGTGACTGAATAATAAATGAGTTGTGTCCCTTTAGGTACCAAGTTCCTATTTGATTTCCACAATGAAACTAAGAAAAGATTTGTTTTATTTCTCCTTTCTTTTTGTTGTTTCCTTTTTTCTTTCTTTCTTTTCTTTTTAGATCATGAAATTCTAATTTAAATCCTGCATATTCCAGTATATAAATAATATTTATTTTAAAGTAAAATATATATTATAGTATAATTTAAACGAAAGAAAACTCATATAACCAGTGGCGTGCAGAGGTCTGGTGATGCCCGTGGCCGGCGCCTTCGTTGCTTGCCCCAAAGACTCTAGTATAAGGCCTTCTACTGAGAAATGTTGTGAGACACGAAGATATCTGAATATGTAAACACAGATAAAACAAAATAAACACTTTATTCGATTTAAATATAAATCAACCAAATTTATTATGTTCTTTTCTCTGATTGGTTGCCCCTTTCGCCCCCCCCTCTGCACGCCGCTGAATTATTTTGTTTTTGAGTAAATTAAATAGCTATTAATCTTTCTTCTAAATATTGGTTTTGAAAAAAAAGTAAGAAAGAAAGAAAAGAAAAACCCCACTAAATTTATGACATTATTTGTTAATTTAATTTGGACTGTGGCAAGTCTACTTTTAGTCTCGATAAAACTTATTCAGATCTTGAAGGCTGGGGGAAAACAAGCGAAACTATGTAATTAAAACGCTTTAATTATTTTTTTTTATTTAAAAAAAAATTAAAAAGCAGAAAGAAAGCATTGTTTTGGTAAGGAAAGAATACATTTCCAGATTTTTAGATCATTATTATTAATTACAAAAGATTTAATTTAATGCAAAATACTTGTTTTATTTTGTCATCTAATAGTGTTCTTATTGTTCATCGTCAAGAACCACAAATAGAGTAAGTAGATGTCGCCCTAGCACTTCAAGTAATTTATTCAATTTTGAAATGTGGTTCCACATTTGTATTATATTTGTAAAATGTTAAAATTATAACATTTCTTATGTATTACTTTTAAATGCACACGCATTCAAAAAGTTTATAGAATGTTTTTATTATTACTTGAATATTTTTAGATTTTCTTGCAGACACCATGGCTAAGCAGTATTCAGCAGAATTCTTTTCTTCTTTACTGGAGGCAATTCAGAAGTTGTGTCGAGAACATTTAGATTTTGACCATTGTGTTGACATTAGTGGTTATCTTGCATTGGAGATTGACAATTACAAAAAGGAGAGATTTGTTGTGAGTGAACTTTTACAGAGAGCTGGTGATTTCATAAGTGAGAGTTATTGTACCAAAGCATTTAAGACATCAAAGAAGACACCTTGTGGAAAAACACGGAAGGACAGTTTTAACATGGAAGTTTGTCTCACACCGTCACAGGTTTCCACAGATTCTTGTGCTTCACAGACAGACAGTGAGGGGAATATTTTTTCGGCTCAGACTGACAGTACCGCAACACAGACTGTCAGTTCATCAGTGATAACAGCGACATGTTCTTCTCAAACTGTTGTTTCTACAGTGAGTTCAGAATCTCAGACCCAAGCAGATGCCACTAGCTCTCTGACAGCACCATCAGCAAGTACTACATCTTCACAGACAGAGACCAGTAGCACAGTGTGTCCAGTCTCAACCACAAGTTCAGCATCACAGACATTCCCAGATACTAAATTTCTTGTGAAGTCAACTTCAACTGCATCTCAGACTTCCTGTGAAAGAAACACTTTCATCTTATCTCAAACATCCATTAACAATGACAGTTCTCTAAACCAAGCTACTTCTCCTGCAAATATTACTACACAAATGTCTAAAAATAATGATCATTCTGTTAAACCAGCCACTTCACAAACACCTGTTTCTACATCAGCATCTTCAGTTACTTCACCAGAAGGTGACATTTTGAATAAGTCATCATCACCGTTTCCAACTGTTTCAACTGCAAGTGCAGCATCTCAGACCAACCTTAGCGGAGAATATTCTGTGTGTTCAGGACCCTACATGATATCCACCCGCTCCACCTCTAAGAGAGTGGATGTGACAGCAAGTACAAGTTCAGACACATCAAAGACTTCACAACCAAGAAGAGTGACAGTTGGTTTGTTTAAAAATCGCTTTGAGAATCCGTTCAGAGCAGGAAGTAAACGAGTCAGTGACACAGCGTCTGATGTCACACAACAAAAAGTTTGTAAGTCAATGTCGTCTTGAAATATATACCATTAACTTTTATCCTGAGTTTAATAATGGTTAATGTTAAAAAAATTATTTAAATTTTTCTGTAAAAGGAAACTAATACTATGCAAATTAAGGTTAATATTTATTACATTAGATAGTTCAGATTCTTTTTCTTCTTACATAAATAGATAAATAGTGTACATCTTTTATTTATTTTTTTATTTTTTATTATTTCTTATATCAGTGCTCACATTACAATTCAGTATTGCTTATTTGTTTTATGTCACTAGGAATCAGTATTCTGTAGTGCCTTCTGAAAATACTTTTGAACAGCCCTGACAAGTATATAATATTTATTTGTAGGTAAAACCAGTGTTAAATCAGCTGAAGTTGAACAACAAAATCAATATGTTACACAAACTACAGGTTTTTCATGGGACATTGATACATCAGAACTAGACAGTGTCAGTATTATTTTGTAGTCTTTATTTTTATAAATATATGTTGTTTATTTGTATACATTCTACATTTTCATTCATTTATTAATTTATTTATTCTAACTATTAATTCTTTTTTATGTGTTATTTTATTTTTAAATGTAAACAGATGTATTTTGTTATTTTTATAAATTTACATATACATTAATTTATTAAATGTTCGTATTATTATTTATTTTTATTAAAATATAAATAAATGTGTGTGTGTATGTATGTATATATATATATATATATTGTATATGTTTTGTTTATATATTGATTAGTCAGACAATGTAGTTTAAAACTGGTATATATATCTGTTTTTATTGAACGTGAATCAGATGATGATATTTCTCATCAATTATATCTGTTTCCATAACTAAATTTAAAAAAGGTAAAACTAAAATTTTTGTGCAACTATACTAAAAGTATTCAGAAACACCATTCTGCTAAATGTTATTAAACAGCTTCTAATGTAAATTCATTTTGATCTATTTTAATGTTTTATTTAGAAAAATAAATACTTTATTCATTTTCTGTTGACAGTCAGTGGGAAAGGACTCAGAAAACCAAAAAACACGTAAGTCTGTACTCTAGTCTGTAAAGTTTTTCTCTGTTTTATTTAATCATCTATCAATGTTTTTATTTTTATTTATTTATTTATTTTATATTAAAATAATTTATTTTAAAAACATTTTAAAAAATGGTAAACTTATATACATTTAGAGATCTATAACAAAATGTGTTCTTTGTTAGAAATAAAAGCATCATTTCATAATGAAACCAGTAAACTATTTAAATTAAAAAGTATGTCTGCTTCACTGTTCTGAAAATGTCTTTTCACTCACCTTGAATTAGGATAGTGAACGAAAACTTTCTAAAACAAAGAGTTGTATGTTTCCATCCTTTTCTAATAATAAAGTGTAGCAATTATGTAGCACTTCTTTATTATATATTGTGACATCAGTATTTGAATGATGTGTAACTAAAGACAAATTACATTAATGCAGACAGATGGATAATTTTTTAATGTTAAGTGAAAATATGCATGCCATATGTCAGAACATATCCTGTGCATTACCACTGTGTCTTTAAGACATAGAATTAACTTATAATTTTAAAAAATCAACCAGACATTCATTATATAAGTATGGATCAGCGATGGATGGGAAATATTACTATTAGACTGACTGATGATAAATAAGAAAATATAAATAAAATCAATGATAAAGTTGATTAATTTATTATTTTATTTAATTTTTTTTTGTCTGTCCTCTATATATTTAGATAAGAAAAACAGATGATAACAGGTTTATTAATTTAGTTTTATATACAGAAGTATACAAAATATGTTTACCCTTCATAAAAGTGTTTTACTTTCAGAGGTGTATTTTACACGGGGGACTGAAGAGTTTGCAGAGTTCTCAGTAAGCTGTAATATTTTTTATTATCGATTATAAAAATAAAAATTGGGCTTTAAGTTAAGAACTAATGTACAGGGGGTATATATGATTTTGTGTATGTAAGAGGGAGAGAGATACCAATACTGTATCTGTAAAATAAAAACATTTTTTTAAAAATGTTGCCATAATAAAATAAAATGACAGTTTATAGTAAGGGTAAGAACATGTCATGTATTAGCACTGATTGCCACATGCACACAACACGTCAGATTGATTTATAGGTTCCAATAACTGGAGAAATGATGATTTCAGGAAGAAACAAAGTTTTTTTTATTTTTCTTTCAGTCTGTGCTTTCCTGAGATTGTCTGTTATGTTACAAACATTTAAAACTCTGTCGAACACATACATAAACTGTGTAATGGACCATACAAATATACATTTTATATGCATTACAAAAACACACACTTAATCTGATATATTTTCCTCTTTTTTTTTCAGAAAGTTTCACTTTGTGCCAGACATCGGTTTCCTTTTAGTGGACTCAAAGAACATCCTAATTTTCAAAAAGCAGTCAGTGCTGTAAGTTTATTATGGTGTTTTTTTGTTTTTCCATTTTGTTCATATTTAATATTATTAATTATTATTATTATTATTATTATTATTAAAAATCTATTTAGTTTGTTTACTAATTCTGTTAGCTGGTTTAAGTACAATTTATTTTAATAATCAAACAAGTCTTTTGATCTATGTAATTATTTCAGTTTTATACATGGTCACTGATACCTGTTACATTAATTTTATTTTTTTATATCAGTATTTGACACTGGAATGCTTTTAATATTTTAGGGGTCACTTTGTGGTATATTTTATGTTGTATTTCACTTCATTCAATATTGAACAATATTTCTTGATTGAATAAAAAGAACTTAAGAAAGAATAAATTCAAAATAAAATCATTTGAAACATGATTTTTTATTTTTTATTTTTTTAAAGAGATGTTTAAGTATATTTCATCATATATTATTAAATGGGTTAAAAGTAAATTCAGTAGTACTCTCTCTCTAATTAATATTTTAAAATAATTTTTCAGGTTCTACAACAAATTCCTTGTCTGACTGCCAGTAGAAACAAAGTTGAATCACTGATGTTATCTGCAGACAGGGAGAGTAGAAAAAGGTCAGTTATATATTTTTATAATCTAAATGTTCTGATTTGAGTTAAATCTTTTCATATTATGTTTGAAGTAATCAAATCCTCTCTCTCTCTCTCTCTCTCTCTCTCTCTCTCTCTCTCTCTCTAGTTATATTTTTGTTTGTTTCACATTAACTTTAATAACAGCAGCAAGTAGTTAAGACATAGGTTTACACTTACAACTATTGTTATTTTTATTTCTTTTTAAAAGTTTACCTCTCATTATGTCTACTAATAGCCTAATTTAGTTTTGTAAATTGATTATTTTATTTTTATCAAAAAAATAATAATGACAGTAATTGTAAAATTGTAACGAAGTGTGTTTAGGAGTTAGTTACAACTATTAGAGCTAAACCTTAAGGAAAACATTTATATAAACAGTGACTGGTCAGTTGAATTTCACATTATCAACAGGTGATGATTTGGTCATGTGCTAGTCACATTAACAGTCAAATTATGGTAACTTCACTGGAATACCTTCATCAACCTCTGATATTACTCTGTAGTGTGAACTTTCAGCAGCAATAGTTAAATTTGTTTATCATTAACTGACTTAGCAAAGATTGAGATAACAGTTATTTGTCAGTGTTAATAATATTTGGTAATCTGTGAACTTTGAATCCAAAGAATTCCGTTTTGTCAGTCAGTTTTCCACTCCAACCATGTTCATTACATGTTCTTTCTTGCTTACTTGAATAAATCCATTGTTGTTGCTTCATTTGATTTTTCATGTAAAGCTAGAAACATAATAACTGTTAATGCTAATCAGTGTTTATGTCTTTAAATATTTATTTTATGTATTCATGACATTAATATTTTCTTACCATTTTTATCTTTTTTTTAAAAATACACAGATTTGTTTTATCTTACAGACATATGACTAAGAAAACTGGACCAGGTTAGTTCATTTTGAAATAATTTAATTTTTTATTTATCAGATTTATTTGTGTTTTATTTTATTTGATCTCTCTCTCTCTCTCTAAATTATTCATATCTTCTAAAATTACTAGGTCTGTTATGAAAACTAAGTAAGAAGGAATACTTTAGTGTTATTACATTTATTATTATTAATTACTATAATTATCATTTTATAATTAAAATGGCTTATGCTCACATAATATATATATATATATATATATTATTTTTTTCTCTTCTTTTTTTTTCTTGTTAAAAATATTTTTTAGTTTTTAGTTTTTTTGTTTTTTAATAATGATTATTATTGTCAATCATTTGTATACATTGGTTTGTACAGGTATTTCCAGAGTGCGGCTGTTTCCCAGTGACATAGAGAAATCAAAATCTGACTGCATTGTTCTGGCTCAGGTCTGGTACATTTATTTATAAATAAATAAACTGCTCGAAATAATTCCTAAAGATTTGTTCTTTGATTAACTGTGATTATTGTGCCTCTAAATAAAATGACAAAAAAATAAAAGTAAAAAAATACCAGAATAAATGATATAATAATACAAAAACATTTTTTTTTTTTCTCACTTGTTTTAAATAATTTTGTGAAATATGTTTTTATTTTCACATTATAACATTGAAACAAATGTGAAAACAGGTTCATATGCATTTTGTAAATTTGGCACACTGTTTTCCAGGACCTTGAAAGTTTTTGAAAAATCAGATTTTGTTACCATGGCTAGGAAACATTATGGAAAATTATGTCCTTGCTGAAAATAAAATGTATGAAATTTGTTTTGTTTCATCAATATTTAGCCTGAACCTAATGCCCCATTTAAGTCAATATAATGAATGAGGTGCCGTTATAGCCTAGCCAATGAAAAGTTTTGACTAAATCTAATAGTTCAGGAAGACTGTAATAGCAAAATAAAACCACTTGAAATTGAGGTTGTAAATTGTAAAATAATAAAATGAAAAAAAAGTCCAATTGATAATTCAGACCAAAACACTCATAAGCAATAGGATTTGGGGCATATTAAAGGTTTAGGTTATTAATTGAAAAAGAAGAAAGGAACATGACAACTTTTTGTGAAGCAGTACTTCTGTAGTATATTCTGTCAGTCTGCCTTCCAAGAATAAAACTGTATTTTTGAAATGCCAAATAAATTACATATATGTTTTGTTACTAGTAATCCTACATGTATACCATGCAGTTTAGCTATGGTAAAAGTTTTAACTTTGACAAACATGTCTAATAACTGCCAAAAATCCCCACTTTGTTGTTATTGAGTTTGCCTGGAAATGGTTTTGGAAATTTGGATTTGTGGGCTATGGAAAGTTTTGGAAATTTTTACAGCCCAAGGTGTATGAACCCTGGAAAAATAGCTATATCATGAGTAGATTTTGTTTTCTTTTATTTTTATCTGTTTTTTTGTGATTTATGTCTATGTACCTATGAGTAAAAGAATGAATTATGGAGAGACCAGTTTTATTTAGAAAATTTTCAGATTTTTACTTATTTCAGAATGATGCACCAAAGTGTCCTGTGTGTAAGACAATTGGCACTGACAGACCAGTTGTGGTGTGTAGTAGTTGTGATGGAGTGTATCATGAAAACTGTCTCGTTCATCATGTCAGTGGCAGTAAACCCTGGGTGTGTCCTCTCTGTTCTGACATTGTGAGTTTCACTACTTCATCTCTAGTTATACTAAAATTACAATGAGAAAATTCATATAATTATTTCTTTTCATTACTTCATTTTTACTCTTTAATTTAATAAGACAAATTCAAAATTATTTCTTTTAAGATTCATCTTTAGACAGCAAAATTACTCTTCTAAGAATTGAAAATTCAGATAAATGTATACAGTTTTTATTTATCTTCAGTTTATATTCTTCAGGATTAATATTAAAGTTGGAAAGATGGTGAAGTGCATCTTTTATACAAATTTGGAAATGTTTCTTTACTAACAGGGTGAGGATTATATTAAAACTGAGCCATTAGATGAAAGTGAGCTGACTGAAGATACTGCTACAACAGTGTCAGCAGAAGCTGCCAAGATGAGTGAAGATGATGAAGATGATGATGATAGTGTGGAGGAAGAACAGCCAATTGGCACACAGAAGCAACTTGAGAAATTGTTGAAAATATTTGACTGCAAGTCAAAAGCTGAGCTAGTTAAACTTGCACAGAAAGGAATCCCCCGACACAAGCTGTCCGAATCACAGAAATCTCTCTTGGACTCACTCTTCTACACAGCTTTCAAGTCTGATCGCAAAGTAGCAGGCGAAGTACAGGAAGAAGTAGGATGTTCAAAAATAGCAGCAAAGAAAATTATGTCGGCTAAGAAAATATCACAACAAACTAAACAGTGAACAACTGGGAAAACATCTGAAAAAATAAATAAATAAATAAAGTTTTATATTAAAAAATATAATCAAAATAACAAAAATATATTTAAAATTCCACAAATATTATTGCAAAGGAATGGTTTAAAAAAAAAAAAAATGATGATTTTGTACAACTGGAAAATATGAAAAAAGTGAGATGAAAACTGATGAAAAATTGTTTTAGAAGATCATTGCAGCAAAAATAGTAAAAATGTCTTGATATGTTTTTGGGGTGGGTTTTTTTGTACTAGTGTTGAGTTGTAATAGCAGTTTATTATTATACATCCAGTGAACATTTTTTAATATGTAATCTGTAAAGTTCATAAAAAATACTTATTTACTGTTGTGATATATATATATATATATATATATATATATATATATATATCCTTTTTCATTTCCTTTGTCACGTTATTTTTATTAAATTTTTATTTTAGAAGTAAAACGAATGGAAATTTTACTTTTTTACTTTTTTTTGGTTTTGTTCAATTACAGATTTGTTAAAAATACAATTAAAAAATAATTTGGGGGGTAATTGTATCAGTAATTAATTGGGGTTACCTTTAAATACAAATAAAATTATTTACAATAGCAATATTATTTTATTATTGTAAATGTTTTTTACTTTCTTTAATTATTTTTATTTTTGGAAGGGTGTTTTATTGTTTTTTCACTGGTTGGGGATCATATCTTTTATCATTTTTCTTTTTGAACCATGTATATGACATCTCGCCCATATTTTTTTAAATGTTAGTGAAATATGTAAACTTGTTTTCAGCTTATTTGTGTTTGCTTTAATAACATGTAGCTTTGTAGTTTGAATCAGTAGTGTTATATTAAAGTGTATTTATCACAAGTTTTTTGTCGTAGTGGGATTGGTCATAAATCTGTGTGTTGGGTCCTCTGTACAGTTTAATAATTGCATAGCACTTCATTACAGATAAAAGAGACATTATATCAATATTAACAATAATAATAATAATCACAGTAATGTAATAAAACAGCATTAACTATAATAAACTATTATAATTTTTTACATTACTAGGTATCTAGTACCTGATTAAAGAAAGCTAAGTTGTAGTGATGTCATTAAATTTTAAACTAATAATAAAGGATAATTATAACTAAATATGAAATACTGTTATACATAATTAACTACAGATCTCAAAATTCAAAGAAAATGTTGCTAATGTAGAACAAATATTTCAATACAATAAGACGAATCAGTGTTAAACATTATGTAGTTTCCAGGTTTACTGGGGAGAAAAATATGCTTCAGATATAACTATTTTTGTAAATGGACATTGCAATGTCCCTAAACTTCATACATTGATACAAAATGTTGATACTAACATTCATGTTTATATATTTTTTACATTACCAGTATAGCATTCATTACACAATCACCATTATTAAAATAAATGATTTTCATCATTATCAAAATAGAATCTATTGTATTGTATCAGCATAATGAATTAAAATACATTTTACATGTTTTATTAATTAAATACTTGTAATCTTTGGGAATGTCAGTAGAAAGTGTATAATGTACACACATGAAGGGGATTTTCTAATCCTTCATCAACATTTCTTTTTATAAATGGCATCAAAGCATCCTGATGTATGTGTGGGCACTTTCTACCACACTGAAATGGATGCATTTAGAAAACCTAAGTTTATTTGTTATTTATTGAACATCATGTGCAGTTTGTAACAATTCAGTAAATAACAACACAATTTTTTATTAAAATGTTTTAAACATTTCATTTATAGATATAAAAAAAAAAAAAAAAAAAAAAATAAAATAAGATTTGTAAATTATTATTCATGTCAGATGCTTATATTATTGTCCTGATTATACACTATTTGTAAAGACATGTTTTTTGGGGGATAGAGTATTTTCTTGTATTTCCGATACTTACAATTTTACATAACTGTTTGAATGATTTATATATTTTTTCATCTAGCTGCATAATCAGACTAACATAATTCATATAAAACAATTGTATAATTATATGGACATTAAACAAATAAACACATTTTCATGGTATTTGTATTGTAACTGAACAATTTTTGTTATTTACTTTGTATGTTCTAGCCAGTACAACAACTGGGGTAACTAAAATGTAACTGAAGGAAGTCATTTATAACTAACGCTCTGTCCGTGCAATGGTGCATATCATCGGTCCCATGTTGCTAAATGGAAAGAGCAACCCATGAAATAGGCAGCAACAGGTTTCCACTTCCATTATCCGAGTGATTGTTTTTTTAGGTGTTTTTTTTTTCCCCACTGGCATTGAAAGAACCATATAATTTTTGTATTTCCATTTTTGTTTTTTCTGATCTGCTACACAATTTTATTGGAAATAATCTGACAATAAGAGCAAAATGCACATACACATTGTGTAGCCAGTGTGTTGTTTTTCAGCAAAAAGCCTCAGCATTTATGTTTCTACATTTTCCAGTCTTATCCTGTTGTCTGCCAGGTGGTTTCTTTCCATTACACTTCCAGTTTGTCCCACTGATCTTTCTCTCAGCTGTTTACCTCCAGATGTCTACATCTACCTTATTTACTCAAGTGGCATTGTTGATGTCATTTTAATATCCTGAAAACACGAATGGGCATAACGTTAACATAATAATGTCTCTACCTTTGTTTTGTCTTTCAAGTAATTACTTAAACTAAATCTGCAATTAGTAAAATTTTATTCAGATTTCAGTTTAAATATTTTAGATTTTTTTCTTTCTTTAGTGCATAATCATAATTTCATATATGCTAATATTACAATTTTGGGGACCATTTATAGTTTATTGTACTTGTATAAAATTATAACAAATATTATTTTTACTAAATTTTAGACGAGAGGTTGTAACACAATAATTAATATAGGTAACATTTCAAAAATTATCAGAAATGACTTTATGCTACGATATTTTTATACATCTGTTATATACTCTTTCAGGATATTCGCAAGAATTCAACCAAATCATTCAGGACATGTACACCAGTCAGAACAATCTAAAACTTTGTTTCCTATGTTAGTAGTTTGTTAATGAATTTTAATAGCTGTTGTTATGTTTGTTGTTGTTTTTTAGTTGTTTATGTATATATATATATATATATATATATATATATATTTTTTTTTTTTTTTCTCACTCAAAAACATGAAGCTTATTTATTAAATAGATAAAGAAAGAAAGAACTAGTTTGTAGGATTCCACAAAAATTGTTACTGTTAGCATTCCATGTTAATGAAATTAATAAATCACAATTGAAAGGTGAGTGTTAAGATTTATTTTTTTCTTTCCTTTTCTTTCTTTTTCATTTTTTTTAACCTTATTATTTATTTTTTTAAATTACTTAGCTAATTAGTTGTAGTTGTATTTTGTGTTTACAGGTTTCAATACTACAATGTTACTCTAATTCGGTTAATTTTGAACTTAAGAAGAAGAAGGAATAAAGAAAGAAAAAAATGGTCACTTTTTTTTTTTTTTTTTTTTCATCATTTCCAGGTCATACTAGCTACATAGGCCTAATATTTTGGCCACTACGGCTAATTCATAGCTCAAACATCAAGGGTGTTTTGGGACTCTGGTTAATGGGTATAGAGCATTTGATTTGTCAGAAATTTTACACAGATATTTCATTTTTCCATGTTTTAACTGATTCAGTGAGCAGCTGTTGTTATGTGGAAAACGTTTGTTTGGGTTTATTCATAGTACTGAATTCAGGATGTTTTGAATGGCCCAACTCACTAAAATTCATATTAATATATATTTTTGTATATCACCTAGAAGTTATTATTTATTTATTAATTTTTGTTTTAACTATGCCACCCAGCTCATGCCCAGTAATTATAAATCTTTGATTATATTTTGGGATATATATCCAATTGGTCTTCGAATTTGGGATATATATCTGATTGGTGATCCAAGTTAACAAAACTCAGACAAATGGAGTTTCAAGAATTTAATTTGTTCAGGCACATTTGATTATTACCGGTATTAAGTTTAATCTACAAAACGAAAATAATAATAAGTATTGACTGGTAAATAAATAAATTAAATTAAAAATAAATAGTTATTATTAATTTTGCATATCTTTATTTGTTACACGCTACATTCAGAATCGAACGGAAATGATATCATTAAAATATCACGTGACAAAATGGTCTCCTGGAAAGACAAAGCTTCTTCGTGGAAGATGTCTTAAAAATAAAGATTTTGTGGGGAAACAAATATCTTAATTAATGTAGGTATGATGTTATTATGTATAAAATATTCAATAGTGATTTTAACTGATCTGAATACGGCTAATTTATCATTACAAGCGATTATCTTTTATGTTAAAATATGATAGAAAAACGACTGGTACCTAATAATATTAGTAACATAATTTGTAGCATGTACCAGTCTAGTATATTAGTGCACTGTCTGTATGATGTATCTGACGATGTGTAGTATATCTCAACTATCTGTGTTCAATTTTACACACGCTATGATAAAGAAATAATTATATGAATTAAAACAGTTCCTGATTATTACAAACAAATAAATGATGTTTGCTTTGATGAGACTAAATTTATTTTGAATTCGTTACGAATTGCATCTAAAAGACTAAAGGGAAGTAACTTAGTTAACTTGTTCGTTACACTTACAGTTAATCATAATGAGTTGTGCTTAAAATTTGTATAAAGTCCACAAAAGAGAGTGGCTACAATGAACAGGGATGCCCACTTTTCACGAAAGTAGCACACATTGTTCACTTTTTTACCCACCAATTTAAAAGTAAAACTGTTATTTTTACCCTTTTCATAATTCTAAAAGAACATTTATTTCTACTTCTAGTCATAAATTATTCATCATTTTATGGCAGTGGAATGGACAAACAAGATTATAACGACAGCATTTAATTTACAGTTACAGCTAAATCCAATGAAATTTGTGTGTCACATTTCCTCTTTTTTATGTAATAATGTGGGGTTGGCTTATAAAGTTTTACTGTGAACAAATTTGGCATATGACATAGTTAAAACAATGACACAAGCAAATATGATTATAAATCCCCTCATTTCAGTTTAATTTTTATTTAGTTTATAAAATAGATAAATCTTGAATCATAGGAGATAAACAGAAATAACATTCACTTGCAGGATAGGATAAGATAAAGCAAAATGCATTAGCCAATCAAAACCAAACATATATAGCCTCTAGCTTGTGTTGAATACAACATTCTGACTTGTTTCACTGCAGTTTAAGTACTGAAATCTGATTTTCATAAATAAAAGTATCTGTTTTGCATTCCTTGCAGAGTTGCCTATTACAGATAGAAACTTCCTAAAATGTTTCACATATAATTTTATTATTAGGTCTTATTTTTTTCCACATCAAAACAAATAAAAATATCACCAAACATAAAATATAGTCAAATTTTCAGATACTAATTAACTTCATAGAAATTCACTTGGTTAATCAATTGAATGTTTTTGAAATATCTCCCTTTCTTGGAAAAAGCTCTTTGCAGTATATTACATTTAAATCTGGTCTTTCCAAATTAATTTAAAATGTACATTTATAATGTTTTATGCAACAATTGTTAATAATTTTCTGAATTGTTACTGAAACAAATTATTATTAAAGAAATGGAGAATAATTTGCACAAATATATTTAAAATCTGAGATACAAACATGCTGTGTACATTTTAAGCTTACTAGTAGAAAATAACAGCTATTATATTTGAAGAAAAGAGATGAAATATATCATTAGTCCATGGATGATGATGATAAAAGTTTACATCCAATTAAAAAAAATCTATGAAAATATAAATACATGTTTTTCTATAAAGTTGAAATCTGGATACCATGCAACAAAGAATATAAATTCTACAGAATAATTACACAGACTTCAAAAGTATTGATTTATAATTAAGAATTTTCAAACTATCTCTTTCAAATAATGATTAACATTCTTTTTTTTTTATTAGGGCTTTATTCTTTTCTTTCATATTTTATCTTTTCTTTAAATTGTATAGATATTATTTAAAAAAAAAAAAATAATGTTTTTATATATTTTGTTTATTTATTATTTCTAATTTTTTATTTTTTATTTTTTTTATTTTATTTTTTGCAGTGCACACATATTTTCATAATTAAGGTAAATGTATGTATTTATATATTATTTAAAGTAGAAACAATGAATGAAAACATTTAAAAATGCATATTTTAATTTTCTGTTCTTAAAGTTTATAAAAATTAAGGTTAATCATTTTAAAAATTAGCATTGATAATGTGTGAATGTTTCTTTTCAGATTGCTAAATTAAAACTTCAACAGGAAAATGGAGAAGCAATACTCTGTTCAGTTTTTTTCTTCATTTGTTGAAGCCATGCAGAAGTTGTGTAGGGAATACCTGGAGTTTGATCAAGGTGTGGAGCTCAGTGGTTACCTGGCTGTGGAGATAGACAATTTCAAAAAAGAGCGTTATGTGTTGAGTGAACTGATACAGAGCACAGGTCATGTGATTAGTGAAAGTTACTGTACAAAAGCATTCAAAACTCACAGAAAAGAGGCCAACACATACGGAACTGAGAATCGGGCACCACAGACAAATCGATACACAAGTAACAGAATGTCCAGTCCATGTCAGACAGAGTACTCCCCACCCAGTGAGGACAGGCTGTCTGGTCGTGTGTACAGCAGTAACCGAATTCGTCCCAGACAGAACTTTTCACATCACAGACGTCCGACAAGAACATCAACATCAGTAGCTAGTGACAGCAGAGTAAACGAAACAATTTCATTAGTTGATGATTCTAGTCCAGTTAGTCAGTTTGATGATTCAGCTCTTTCTCAACAGCATGAAGATGATCAAAATCGTATATCCCATAATTCATCATTTTCTAGTCAGCAGCCAGCTTTGGAAAGCTCATCTCAGCTGTCGCACACTGTGATGTCATCATCGTCCATGTCAACTACTCATAAGAGAATGTCCTCTGTCTCTGATGATTTTACACCAAGTAAAAAAGGTAACAGCAACTTTATTTTACTAATTCAATATCTCCACTCATTCTTCTTAATTATCTTCTCTTTCCATTCATAAAAATTTATTTTTAAAGATAAACATCACAAAAAATGTCATATTATTTTGATGAGTAATAAAATTAGAGACAAAAGAGATTATTACCTAAATATGTAATGTTAATGTTTTGCTAACTGATATGCTCTGTAGAATTATATTATTAAAAAACAAATATCAGAATTCATTGAGTAGATTTAGTTTTAAACATTTGTTGTTTTCAGAAAAGCTGGATGCCAGTTTGGATGCTCTTTATGATGCAGCAAAGGACATAGCATCTAGTACTCAAAGTGATATAGACTCGATGAGTAGCAGTTACCCTTCTAAATTTACCAGGACTTCAGTATCAGGCAGTGACACAATAACAAGTAGTGCAGATCAAGGTGGGACATCATCAGTTGTAGTGAAAGAGGAGAAACAGGACGATGTTCCATACATGGTGTTAGATGACCCTAATGTGCTGGACCCCGAGGTGCATGTTAAGAGTCTAGATAAACCTATGTTTAGTTCAGAACAGAGCAACTCACAAACTTTTGCTTTAGACAGTTCAACTAGTTTTTCAAGTGATGTGCCAGGTTCCTCAACATCCTTCACTGGCCTCCAGGTTGGTAATGAAACAGAATGTATAGTTTTCAACAGTTTCAGCTATTCTGTGGGAATGTTAACACAGGACAAATCATTTGCACCTTGTCAGTCTAAGATAAGACAATGTCTAATTGTGCTATGTGCTGCTATAATCTTTGATGTAAAAGATTGTTTGCTATCGATGGAGAAATGTTGCTAATCTGTAAAAATTAAATAATGTTTGTTTTCTAAGTATCCTGCAGTGAGAAATCAATCTGTGTGTTTAATTTTAAATGCTTAAATAGTTTAATTATAGTCAATATGATACATGTTTATCATTTATATAGAAATAAATAAATATTTAAATTTACAAGCAGTCTTATTCAGGTGCCATTTTTTTTCACAGGAAACACTGCATTCTGGAAATACAACAGATGGTGGTGCATCTTGGGATAATCAGTAAGTGTTTTTACTTATTTTGGTTGTTAGTGTATCTGTGACAGCTAGACAATTAGTAAACTGCAGTTTGACGTTCTATTACATCCATTATTTTTACCCTCTTACACATAACATCAGTCAGAGCCCATTAGGGTGTATGAACACAATTTTCTAAAGGTCATTTTAAATTTATTTACCAGCTTAGCATTCACCTATTTTTGAACTGAGCTTGTTATCGTGTAAATGTGGATTGACATTTTCTGTACATTAATAATGTACAAACAATACCAGATATCTTTCTTGTTTTCCCATACTAGGTTTGTTGAAAAGGATTCAGTCAGTCTGAGAAAAATGTAGTAAATAAAATGTAATGGGTAAGGTTTTGGAGATCTTGTAGTTTGTCACGTGTAATAGCTGATAGAAACTTTCATTAAAAACTTGACATTGACACTGAAAATTAGTGCAGTACTTGTTGTAACTTTTTTTTTTTTTTTTAGAGCTTTTGCTCTTAATATAATTGCAATATTTGCAGATATTCTAATGTGATAATAAGTAAATTTGTTTAAATCTCTCACAAAGCTGAAGTTCAGTCTTGCTGTCAAGCTGTTTGTAAAATTGTGCCAGTCTGTCTCATAGACGCCTAAGTTTTAATGTGAGGAAGTTATGATATTTGAGTCACTGTACATCTAAAATTGTTCAGGATATGTTTCTGGTTAAAAAATTTGTGTTTTATATTCATCATTTTGCTCAGGAAATAAAAATAATTATTAAAAGACTCAAATTTTATAAGATAAACTATTTCCACTGCTGTTATTTGTATGTTAAAGGTGTCAGTAGTTAAAATTACAACAAAAATAATAATAATGATATAATTTATAAGTAAACAGGTCACATGTTTTGCATATTTTTATTGGTTTATGTTATCCTGTTTGCACCAGTCAGATTGTTTTGAAATAGAAATACATATGCAAATGCTTGCATATCCTTATTTGTCATGTACACACAGTACTGACTTGACAAAGTTTAAGTAAGACTGACAAAAATGTCAGTTCAGAAGCACTGAATACAACCCAACTGGTAACCCAGAAAAAAGAAAAACAAATACACAGTAACACACAAATTGAAACTAACTGCTGTTCAGCAAGATACATACTCTGTAGGTAACCACACTGACAAGTAGGGGAAAGTTGGGGGGAAATAGAAACATGCATTCAAGCTGAATATATTTAAAAAAATAATAATTAAAGTATGCTTATTCAAAAGACAATTTCAAATCATACTAGACTAATAGGAGGTATGGTTTAGATATTTCTGAGGTTTTTTGCCATTTAACTTTGGAATAGTGCTGTAGAAAACAACCTGCACATTAATTAAAACTAATTTATTTTGCAAAATAATGCTGTAGAATCTTCTAAAACAGCTCTTTGTCTTTCTTTTATTAGTAGTTTTTAATCCTTACAGTATAGTAGAACAGTTTCGCTATCAAACATGTAGCAAAATCGCCAAAAAAAAAAATGCTACAAACATAAAAAATTAGTTTTAAAAAAGAAAGATGTAAATTAGTTTTGCAATAATTTATGCTTTAGTTTTTGAGTGAATAATGTCTGCGAATTAACATTTTATCATCTAATATCTGTGAAAGTTTTAATAAGAAATATTTTCATTAAATAAAAATGAACAACCTTACAGACAAAACATCAGTAGACAGACATCACATGCCTAGTCAAGCTGCAGTTAGTTAAAAAAAATATGACTTAGAAATATTTTAAAATCTGCTTATGAATGTACAGCAGTAACAGTCTGATAGATGAATAGCATATTTTGACCTTTACTTGTAAAAAATAATAAAATGTGAGAGAACAAACTCTTTGCTATGTCTTAATGAGACTTATAATACTGCCTATTGCTAAAGCAGTTTTATTTTGTAGTTCATAATTTGTTTTGTTTAAAATTTTGCTAGTTGTCTCAATTTATAGAATTATGCTGCAAAACACTAAGAGGAAAATTCTAATGAAAAAAGTAAATGTTTTAATACTCTTCTGTCAGCCAACAAGGCCAGTGTTCTGATATATCCTGTCCATTAATGTAGCTGTTAGAATAGACAGATCTTAACATTATTTTTTAATCTTTCAGTTTCACTCAGTAAGTCTATTCTTATATTGATTTGATAATTTGTTTTTATTACTTACAAGAAGTTAAGATTTAAAGCAGTAAATAAATGAAAAATAGATTTCCATACTTTATCAGTGTTGCTTAAAAAGTGCACTATTCTTTGCTATCTGTTACTGCTTCCATTGTTAGTTTTGCCTTTTGTGGTTCTTTTGATTTGAAAAAAGGAGTCAGATGTCACAGATATACTAGAACAACAGTATACTGCATGCTTTGTTTTTAACATATTTCAGTTGTTAACGTGAATCAGCTAGACACTCATTAAAAGAATAAGACAATATATATTTCAGCTTAGTCAAATACTGTAATTTAAAACATACTTAAAGCAAAATAGAATATTTCAGTTTAACCAAATATTGATGAAAAACAAAATCCCAAGGAAAATGCCATTTCAGTTGAAGTTTACTGACATGAGTGTTGATACAATGTACAGGAAAATGTATTGAATTGTTTACTTTAGCTTTTTCAGAGTAATAATAAAATTAATCTTTATTAAAATTGTGTTAAGGATTTGAACTGATGTAGTCAGGTCAGATAAAAATGAACAAATGAATTCATATTGTTAACATCTCAGCTGAGAAAGTAGCCCAGAACATTTCACTAAGTCTGAAAAGATTCTTCATTTGTCCAGCGTGATAAAACCATATGTAATAAATGTATTTATTTTTCACTAATGAGTGTCTGCTGCACATTTATTTTATTTATTTAAGCCAAGTTCAGTCAGTATTTGTGTTTTTCAACATGTATGTTTATTTGATGAATTTATAAAACAACATAGTACATTAAAAAAATAAAAAATACAAAAACAAACATTGTCAGTAACATCTGTCAGAAAACCAGTGTGGATAAAAATAAATCATAAACTTTGTACCAACAGTTTACCTTTTGAGATCATAAACTATATATGACAGTATTTAAAAAAAATGCAAACTTTAAAAATACAGCTTATTTTATCTGTTAATTGAATTTCACTATTGTATATATTAGTAAATTATTAGTAAAAATGCCTAGTGAATTCAGTTATATACTAATTTACTATTTACGATATTGTTTGAGAAACATGTGGCTACAGTTATTAACAGTTATTTACTTTGGTACACAATCTACTTTTTTTTCAATCTTGTGAATTTATATTCATAATTAAACTGATAAATAATCTGCAACTCTTGTCATGATGAGAACATCTGGTTTTATCAACATATTTTATTTAACTGAAAATTGAAGAATTTTATGTTTGAATAATGTTTAGGACTGGGCAAGTGCACGTGTTTGTGTGTGTGTGTGTGTGTGTGTGTGCGAGAGAGAGATCTGCAGTATTATCAGACAAAAAATAATAATAATCTACAACAATTCTAATATTTATAATCATAAAAGTGTTGTTTAAAAATATTCCTAAATACTAAGAAAAGATAACTATAAAAATATTTATGAATATTAATTTTATGAATTACTAATTGTAGATGGCAGCAAATTGATATAGATAATTATGTGGGATGTTTATTATTATTATTAGTAGTAGTAGTATTATTATTAGTATTATTAGTATTATTACTACTGTTGCAGTTTTTTGGTACTTTATGTTTTTGTTTGTTATAAGTATCTGCTGTTTGTAAATTTAAAAAGCAATTTATCAAAGCTGTACAACATTTACAGATGGGCACATACATAAAAAAAAACAAAAAAACAGTAGTCGTCATTAGTTAATTGATTCTGTTTATATACATTGGAAATTACAACCATCTTGATTCTGTTTATATACATTGGCAGATACAACCATCTTGATTCTGTTTATATACAATGGCAAGTACAACTATTTGTTGTTACATATGTTTCAAGTAGATGATAATACATTGGAAGATGTACACATTAAAAACAAAAAACATTTAATTTTTTATTTTTTTTATATTTTTAATTTTTTATTTTTTTTTTTTTTGTTGTTGCTGTAGTTACTGTTCATAAGGCCTTTCCTGTTACCAATGGCAATGTCAAATTTTAAACAAACTGACATTAAGAATTCAGTTGTATATAGAGAAATAACTAAAGAGATTAGAACAGTGTGTTGATAAGTAAAAGTTTTTGCAAATATTTGTTTTGTTGTATACTTTTTAACTGTTACTGAAAATATATATATATATATTTCTTACAAGCCATATATATATATTTCTGATTGATTATAAAATGAGACACTATACGTGACTTAGAGCTAAAGGAAAAATATTACAAGGGGTAATCCACACCAAGTTTCCAGTATAAAATGAATTGAGCTACTCATAAATTACAGGGTTTTTTATTTTAAACAATACTCGACATGTTATTTCACTTCAGAGGTTTGACAGAAACAAAATATAAGTATCTTGATTTGTTGTGAGCAGTGTATTCAGAACACAACAGCAAATTATACTATGTTTTTAGCTGTCTTATAACTTTTGTGCAACAGACTGGAATTAGATTGTACCTGTGACACTGTTCATTGTTTATTGCAGTTAACTGAAAATAACACCATCTTTGACATATCTTGATTTCTAATGAGACAAACATTTATTTTTCATAACTTAGTATTAATGTAAACAAAATACTTTGGATTTATTTTGATGATAAACTTTGTTTTCTATACAGAATGTTTTCATAAAAATGAGCAAATATTCAACTATATTCACACAAACACATGTTAATATTAATAAAATTCTTCTAGTACAGTGTATTTATTTTTATTTTGTTTCTTTCTGATGCCTTATCAACTACAAATTATTACTGCAAGTCTGAAACAAACCTACTGTTCTCCAAACAAATTGTGAATATGCTTGTATGTATCATATTGTTCAGTTTGTAGACAATCATACACTGCTAAAAATAATCCAGGTAGCCTCGTTGTGTATTTTAATACCAAGTAAAAGTAGAAACAAATCCCTTGGGAAGAAGGGATGAGAATAAAAAACAAAACAAATATAGAGAGAAGCATGGATGAAGATATACAGGAATTTTACACCATCTGATGACAGCATAGATGGTGCAGGGACAAACAGACACAGTACATGGAAGTTAAAGAGATATAACAAGAAAGTGAACTGAAAACATGTAACTTTTGTAAGACAGGAACAATTTATCTTTAATAGTAACAGAGATAAACATGTTAACAGTTTCAAAGACCTAATAAACAAAATTCTTCAATTTGTTGAAACTGATATCTTCTTTATTTACTGCCAAGAAAGAAGACACAAACCAAACCTCAAATAAAAAAACCCCAAGAAACTCCCAACAACCACCTAGAAAGAAAAAGACAATTAATTTCTGTACAGTGATGTGATTCATAATTTAGCTTTAATAGAATATTTTGTGAAAAGAAGAGTGCTAAACTTTTTGACAGTAAAAAACATAAAACTTGCACATAATGGGTATCTCATAACTTCATTTCTGTCATTTCCTTCAGTCTCTGTCTCGCTCTGTGTTGGAGAATATTAAAAAGGGAATAAATGAGGAAAATGTTGTAATTAAAAAAACCTCTTAATCATTTCAAACTTCACTTGAGATAATGGAAAGAGAAAACATTTAGAAAGCAGATTAATTATTAATCCATTCTTACCATTAATGTCATTTATCGATTTTTCATTTGATTAGCTTAAAGGTGTATCCTCTCTGCGGAATACAGTCAAGAAAGATTTTAGAACCACCATTAAATAACTTAATCACAGTATATATTAATAATGGTTTATATCTCAGTTTTAGACTTATTGTCAAGAACACTTGCTGTACTTGAAAGTTATGGTTCATTGATTCAAATAATGGTTGCTAATAACTTATAAAAATTAAATAACTTGATGTGTTTTGTTTTTTTCAGTCAGCAGCAAAGATTATTTTAATTTCAATCGAGAACACGGGCAGAAATGGGAAGATTTGTAACAGTGATTTGTTGATATATTTTTTTTTTATACCTCAACCGATGACAATTTTAAAAGTTAATACCATCATATTTCAGTAGTAATAATAATTTTACAAGTGAAAAGCCTTTCGTCACACTGTTGTTTTTCTGTTAGAAATCTTCCTAGATAATAATAAATACTACTAAATAATGCAGTATGTTTGTAATGAAATAATCTCTGTTGTGCTGTGTTGTTGTAGTTTTATTACTGTGTAGACAAAAATCTGAACAGCCCAGTAAATGTCAGTTCTACTGATCACTTAAATCAGTCTTAACTTATTAACTTTGGAATTCATTGGTTGTGGCATACCAGATACTTACATTTGGTTTAACAGTTAATAAATACAAATAAAAACCACCACCAAATCTTCCATTCAAAAAAAAAAAAAAAAAATATATAATGAATTTTATGATGGTAAATAATTTCAGAATGAATCAGAAATGTGAAAATGTAAGCTCATTATCACTTTAGTCTTATATATTTATTGAGGTTTTCATTTTGTTTGTTTTTTATTTATTTATTTATTTATTTATTTATTTATTTATTTATTTATTCTTTTTTTATTTATTTTTTCATGTCATCAGCTTATTACTTCCTTTTTGCTATACTGAGAAGTGAAATGTGAATACTGACCTCACTCTGGAGACTTACATAAGCAGAGTTTTGAATAGATTTGAGCAGTGGTTAAGATGTGGTAAATAGTGGACTGAGTGAAACAATCGCCCTTGTTGTACAGACCTTTCAACTGCAATTTGTTTTGTTTTCAGAATGACCTCAAAAGCTGATGCAAATATTGATATGACAGGAGACTTTCGATTTTCCATAAAATCTAAGAAAGATCACATTTGTGAAACTTGCAACAAAAAGTTCACATATAACTGGACTCTAGTACGACATCAGCAGAGTGTGCACCAACGTCTTCTGCGTCACACATGTCCTCTCTGTGGCAAGAACTACAACAGGAAGGATGTTCTCGCTCAACATCTCAACTCACACCTGAAATCAGCAGGTCACTCGTCATTTCACATGTCTGACCAGTTTAGTGAAAGCAGTCCACAGCTAGACACAGCAGAACATCCTCATCTGACTGTCCTTGATGACTTACCTGTTAAAAAACATGATGAAAAATAAGATGGTGTGCAGATGTTCAGGAGATCAATATCAATCTGATCAACCTGAAGGACTTGAAAAAGATGATTAAAAATAATAAGACTAGTGACCAGTCACTAGACCAAGGTCAGAATGTGACCAGTTTCAGTGATTTGCCTCGTTAAAAAAGTGATATAAATCGATGTATTAATAGAACAGTTTGTTACTGTGTTCAGGGATCATTTAATGGGATTTCTTGATTTCAGTTCTGAAACAATTTTATTTTTCATTTATTGAAAATGGTGTATTTGACATTTTTGAATACTGCTAGAAGGGCATTAGTTTCTTTTACAATTGTGGTTAGTGTTGTAACAGTATGTGTGTGTCATATTTAGAACTGCAGTTGTAGGTCAAACAAAGAAGACAAGAAGACAAGTTTAGAAAAAACTGTATGGACTTCTTGAGTATCTAGTATTGCTGAGAATAGTGAGATTGTAATGTTTGAGTTGCAGATGTCAACAGTTATGTGCTTCAACTGCGAAGGCTTACACAGTTTTTGTCTGCTTCCCTTTCAGAGTGGCTCAAAGTTCAAACTTGAATGTCTCGTCAGAGAGGTACATTGGTGGATCAAGGTACAAATGTGGTGAATGTACAAAAACTTTCACATTTCGTTCTGCTCTGACCAGACACAGGCGTACTGTCCATGCCCAGAGCAAGTGTGAATGTGCAGTGTGTGGAAAACAGTTCAGCCGCAATTCTAACCTCAACCTTCACATCAAACAACACCATCCACAAGTGTTTCATTTATACCTGTGAACATCAGCAAAGGGTTTCATTTGTATATGTAAAACATTTACAAGTGTTTCATTTATTTAGGTAAAACAACAGAATCCAAGTGTTTGAGTCATATCTGTAGCATTTATTATTAAGAAGTCTTTTATTTATATTTGCATGAAGAACAATGGCAGCTGTAGGAAGAGCTTTATTTCAAATATGTACAAAGTGTTTAGTTGTGTGTGTCAGAAAGTTGTATTACAGCACAGAAGAAAAAAACAAGTGATGCCAGTGACAGTGATGAAGACAAGTTAATTCAGATATCTGATGATTTGTTACAAAACACTGACAGAAGTCACAGATTAAAGCTTGTGAAGAAAGATGTACATTTTGAAAACCAAATCAAACACACAGAGCAGATATAAAACAGTTTGTGATTTCAGACTGGGTTACATTTATTCCTCATGTCTTATAAACATTGTTGTTAGTTACTACAGAGGAACATTTACTTACACATTCCTTTGTTAGTGTGTTCATATGTTTGATAGGGTTTTTTTTGTTTTGTTTTTTTTATAATAAACAGAATATCTGTCTAAACTTCATCCTGTTTATTATTTTGTTTGTTTTTGCTTGTTAATGATTAATAGTCTGTTTTTTGTTCACTCATTATCCATGCAAAAGAAAATATTTGTGTTAGTTATTATTTTAGAGATTTCTGTTTGTCCACAGATATCAGATAAACCTACGAGTGTTTGTATCAGTTGTAGGATATTGTCAAGTGTTATCTAGGATTGCAGGATCAGTTCTCCATTGTGTTCCCAGTGGTTTATATTCCAACCTGTGTTATGTGACAATTAAGATAATCTCTGCTGTCCTTGAGACACGAACTCACAAAGAACTGCTCTAGTGGCTTTTATCTCTTGTTCTTTATAAAGTACTTGACACTTAATAATCATCAGCATAAAAATACGTTCACATTACAAAAACAAATAATTTTATTTTTCTGTTTTAATAAAGTGTCATAATGTGCAATAAATGTTTACTGAAAATATTGTTCTTATCTCTTGCATGTAATTTAATATATCGCTCTTAATTTTTGTAAAAACAGGTGTGTGTGCATGTGTGCATGTATGCATGTGTGTGTATGTTAATGGAGATCACCATCATTTCCTTAAATACATAGTCTGGTCTAAAAAGTATGCTTTGAATGTCGTGACTTCAGATTGTTAGGTAGCAAAATGTTACCTGACTACATTTACCTAGTCTGCAGTATTGGTTTTGAATTAAATTTAAAAATTTACATATTCTGTTATTAATTCTTTACAGTTTTTTTTATTTTGAATTGAAAATTATTTAAGGACTTTACACTAAAAGTTGTTGTTTTAAAACACTGCAGGATTTCAAGAAATACTGGTATTTAAACTGTAGAATAAGCAGCATTTTGAAGTTTGTACATTAAATTATAAAAGTGTATTTAATTAATTTATTGATTTTACTATACATGATCAATTTTCCAGACATTGATGATCTGGAACCTCAAAATATATCACTTAATATAGATTTGCTATTGTTTTAAAATCATCTGATTTTATTTTAATTTTATTATTTTTTTTATGCAACTACTAACTAGAACTTGAAATGTAGGATATTTTCATGACATTGATGATCTGGACCTCCATATTATATCTCTTAATTTTCATTTAATATTGTTTTAAAATCATTATCTGATTTTTAAAATTTTTTAAATTTAATTTTCTTTTTTTAATTTATTTATTATTATTTTTTTAATGCAACAAGTACTTATAATCTAGAACCATTTATACTGATATGTTTTATTTAAGTATTTAATTTAAGTTCATAGCAGTGTATGGTTCTTTAAAGATATGGGAGATACATATTTATTTGTTTAAAGGTGTATAGCTGAATTATCCTGATGTGGGAAAAAACTGATAATTAGCAGAGACTACAGCAAAGGATTACTGAATCAGAGGTGTACTTGTACCAACATCATAATTAATTTATTTGATTTGACTTTCAACAGTGATAACCCTTCTAATCTGCATCTTATTTTTATACTGTTTAAAAGTATAGTAAACTATAAACACATAGACTTGATTATGTGTGAGTTTTATAATTTCACACAAAAACAGCAGTGTTTTACATTACAAAAGTAGATAGTTGATTGTGGTTAAAGTTTAACACCTGAGTTAGGGGACACAACTCATGAGTCTTTGACATCCAACTTTGTTTCTATTGCAGCCCAGGCATGAAGACAAAATCAGGAAGTGTTGTCAGACAGCGCCACCTGTGTGCTAAGTGTAACAAAGTGTTTGCATTTCCACATGACTTAAAACGACATCATGACACTGTTCATTCTCGATCAGTGTCCTTTTCATGCCCTCTCTGTGACCAAGTTTTCACACGAAGAGACTCTCTTGTACGTCACTCTAAACTATTTTAGTCTGAACAAATAACATTTCAACAAACTCCTACAAGTGAAATATTTCAATGTTTTACTTTATTCAGAACAAATAAAACATTTCAACAAACTCCTACAAGTGAAATATTTCAATGTTTTACTTTATTCAGAACAAATAAAACATTTCAACAAACTCCTACAAGTGAAACATTTCAATGTTTTACTTTATTCAACAACAAATTTTCAATGTTTTTCAATGTTTTATTTATTCAGAACAAATAACATTTCAACAAACTCCTACAAGTGAAATATTTCAACGTTTTACTTTATTCAGAACAAATAACATTTCAACAAACTCCTGCAAGTGAAATATTTCAATGTTTTACTTTATTCAGAACAAATAAAACATTTCAACAAACTCCTACAAGTGAAACATTTTCAACAAACTCCTACATTTGTTTCACTGTTTTATTTTATTCAGAACAAATAAAACATTTCAATTATGAAACATTTCAATGTTCTACTGTATTCAGAACAAACCAATTATATCAACAAATTCTTATTAGTGAATTATTTCAGTGTTTCTGTTGATTATATTGTTTTTGACTTGAAATGCACAAAATAGAAATTTTTATATATAAAGTGTGTAATAGCATAATCATATAATTATTCCATTTTGAAACTTCCAAGCTAATCAAAGTTTTTCAAGTGGTCTGTAAGAACAGTTTCTGCATCAGTTACATTCTTTCTGTTCACTTATAAACTATAAACCATGAGTACACTGTGCAGCTATCTCAAAACAGGTTATAAATACATAAACAGAAGATACATTTTTAATACTTTTTGATCATCTCTAATCTGTCTAAACAGTATATTGTGTGTATTAATTTTGATTGTCTTTCACTGATGATATTCTTGAGGGAACTGGAAGTAATTTTGTGCATCTATCTCAAAACAGGTTATAAATACATAAACAGAAGATACATTTTTAATACTTTTTGATCATCTCTAATCTGTCTAAACAGTATATTGTGTGTATTAATTTTGATTGTCTTTCACTGATGATATTCTTGAGGGAACTGGAAGTAATTTTGTGAAGTTAGTGTTACAGTCAAGGTTTATTAAAAATAATTTGTATTACTTTATAATTGCAAATATTTAGTTTTATTTATTGATATATACTCTCTCTCTCTCTCTCTCTCTCTCTCTCTCTCTCTCTCTCTCTCTCATAATAACATTCAGGTACATGTTCAATATCAGCTTAAATAAGTTAGGTAATAACTAAATAAACTCTGACTTAAACATTGATGTTGAGGTAGTAAGTACATGATACATTTAAAACTGCTTATTCAGAAGTCTAAAATAGAGGATATTTTGCAAGTGTTAAGACAATTTTAAATAGGTTGATTGCAGATCTACTCTGGACTACAAGAATTAGGATTAAAAGGTCATTACACTTATTGTTATATCTGTTTGTGTGTGTGTGTGTGTGTTCCTTTGAATTATGCTAGTTTGACCAGTCTAAAATGATGCACAGATACACCAGGAGTTTTTCTTAATGGCAGTTTTAAAATCAATTGACAGTACATAAAATGACACATATCAGTATGTTGAGGTAATCTTTGTACTGTCATCATGTCTGCAGGTGTGGTCCTCACTTACATTTATCAGTTTGGTTTAAGAGAGTACAAAGGAGGAAATGAATGTGATCAGTTACAGGTTATAACTGTCCTGTGCAAGAAGCTTTTAATTTAAGAGTAAATGTGTGTGACAAGCAAGTTTTCATAAGCCATGTCTTCTACTTTCAGGCCTGTCAAACGCCTGACTCCTCACATGCTGAGAGGGAATGTCCCCAAACGGTCCGACTCGATGACTTGTCACATTTGTTTTAAAGAGTTTTCCTATCGCCAGTCTCTCTGCCGTCATGTGCAGAGTGTGCACCTCAAGATGACTCGCTTCTCATGCTCAGTTTGCTCTAAGGGTTTCGCACGGAAGGATCACCTCCACATTCACATGAATGTTCACCATGGTGACAGTTGATAGTCACTGATGCTTCAAACTGTTCAGTGGTTGTGAGGATATTTACCGTGTTAAAGCAATCAGTTGTATGATAAGTGACTAAGTTACTCAAATCATTTACTTATTCTGAAAGTATCTCTTGGCTGTTGTGAACACAAGGACAGTTATAGTTGCTTGTTTTAAGAAACATCTGTAATGTCATGTTGGTCTGGCTTCACTGAGTGAGTGTATTTAACTTGTCTAAATTCTAAGTAAATTTTAATGTTTGAATATTCCACAAATGTCTTAGTATTATTTCAGATAGATATTTTTTTTAATCTTTTTAAATTTATATTTATTTATTTTAATTTTAATGTGTTTTTTTGGGGGGTGGGGGATATGTTTTTTTTTTTTTTTTTTTTTTTTTTTAAACTAATTCCAGTCAGTTCACTGAAACCTCAGCTGACAAACTGTAGATAATTTCTGTTACTTTGAAAAATAATAACAGCAACTCTTCCTCATAGTAAATACCTTCAGTATATGATGACAGTGTTAATATTTGGTGAAAATTAAATAAACTAAAACTAAATGTCATTTCAAATTGTTTAGTCATTTCTCATAAACCCACTGGAGGATCATTTGCTTCTCCTTCATTGATCAATAAAAAAACAATTTTCTCATCGTTGTTAACTTCATATCATCTGTCACTGCAAAATTCACTTTTACTTTTCAGTTAAAAAACTTCTGAAATTTGATTTTGTTTTATGTATTGTTCTAATGGTTCACCAGTGTAATAATTGTTCAGTATGGTTCTGTAACAGTTGAATTGTGGGTATAATTTGGTGTGAAAATGTGATTCGATGTTTGTTTATGGAATGTTAATTTAGTTTAAGTACACATACAGTAATTTGACAGGTAATATTTATAACTGGTAATGTTGAAGATGAAATTTAACTCAGATGGTTTGTAATTATTTTAATATTTTGATGGTATGTAGTGTTCAGCTAGTTACAACTGGGCAGTTTGTAGTAAGAACCAAGTGTATATGTAACAGACAACAGTAATGTACAATAACTAACTATAACTGTACTCTTCCATTCACTAAACACAATACTTTGTTATATAATTCACATTAACAAGCCATAACTTGTTTAATTAAAACTACATTGAATTTTTAGAAATATATCATGATAATTTTGAGTGTATCTTATGATGCTACATTTTACAGTAGTGAAACAAATTTCATAAATAACATAAAAATGTACAAAGATGGTGTGTGTTTATGTTTAAAAAAGCCACTTAATTATTAATACATACTTTTAATGAAAATAGTCTAAATATATTCTGAAATTTTTCAAGTTGTTTTGTTTGTTTTATACTGTCTATTCTTCATAGCAAAGAATAACAAAAGATAGCAGTTAAAAAATGACATTTCTGTGATTGTGATATTATCAGAGCAAATCAGTTTGCTCTAAAATTTCTTGCAATATTGCCTTACAAAAAAATTAGTCTGTCTACCATGTACATAGTGATATGACTCAAGTTGTGAAGTGATGACATTCAGATGTTTTATCACAGTATTAGTTTGTCATATTTTCCTAAGAGTGGTGAATGTTACAATGGAGGGTGATAGGACACCTAAAATAATAAAATGATTATTTTGTATATTAGAAGTATATTAATTAGACTGCTTATCGCAGGTACTTTACAGGTAAAATGTGTATCAGTTGGTGTGTGTTTTTATGTTGTCACTGCTGCCGTCTAATTGACTGCATCGTTTCCTTTCCAGGCATGGAGGGAACTGGGTGCAGCAGACAGCAGCAGTGTCGGCAAGCCACGTGTGCAGCATCTGCATGAAGAGATTCACATACCACTATACACTGCTCAGACATCATCGCACTGTCCACGAGAAGCGGTCGTTTGTGTGCAACTGCGGTGCTGCATACAACAGACGAGACAACCTGATCCAGCACATGAAGAAGTCAACATGTGGTGTACACAACATCACTGACGATCACGTTACATAGAACATCCCCAGTTTTGTAGTTGTTGACTGTATTATTAAAGAAGTATGAACTATAATTACATTACTAGGATGGAGGACAAACAACTAACAAATCACACGAAAGTGATAACTTTCTTTTAATTATCTATTATTATATCAATTGTGTTGCAGTTTATACAAATACAGTAAATGAAGACTTAGTTTTACTAACTTCTTATACAGACAGATTTGAGATATTACTTGAATATCTGTCGGAAGAAATGTTTTATTTAATCTGTTGTTCAACATGTACGTTTTAAAAAAAGGAAACCAGCATCCTTTTGCAGTGTAATCACTCTACTGTGTGACAACAATGTCATCTTTTTCTTGTTGAGATCTTTTTTTTAACCTGGGATCCTCAACTAAACTAACACTTTTCATTTTATGGAAAAGAAAAATGAAATCACATTATACAAGACTGTTAAGAGGAACAGTATTCTTTATCAGAAAGTTCTGTGTCATCAAGTATTCTGTTTTTATACATTCCAGTGTGTTACAATCAACCATAGTCTAGATCTCACTTTATAGTGAAAGTAGCAGTGACAAACAATTACAGTTTTTGAACATGTACAGTATGTGACAATGTGTCAGACATGGGTTAATCCTGTTCTTGTATTTGGTATAAACAATAAAGCATTTTAAAAAAAAATGGTAGCTCAAGACAATATATAGCATAAAAAGAAACTGACTGGATGTCAGACTGTTGTACTGAGTTATTGGAAGAATAGCCACTTGGATTAATCAACATTAAGTAGTTGACATGTAGACTGGAGAGGTGTAGAGTCAATCTAATGGCATTGTTTCTGTGTTTCAGAGTAAATAACAACAAACACAGTGATGACAAAAACATCTGTGAAGTTTGCAACAAGAAATTCTTTGATTCCAGCGTGCTGTCCCGACATCGGAAAAGTGTTCACCTCAAGTCCAAGTTGTTTGTGTGCTGTGTGTGTGGCAGCAAGTACAACAGAAAAGACAGTCTGACTGCACACATGAAAAAACACAACAGAACTCTCTTAGATCATTTCAAGGATCAGAAACTTACCTAGAAATCTCCTGTCTTTTATACTTGCAAAGCTTGCAAGTTACAGAATTCTTACTTCATTTAATGCTTCATAATATATAAGAAGTTTAAATACATTTCAGGAAGGAAAGGCCAGTATTTTTTTATAATTCTTATTGAAAACATTTTAGAATATTTCTGAGAAAGGAAACCTGTAACAAAGTAACTTGAAGTAACCACTGTAACAACTGACAGGGCCAGTACAAAAGATAAATAATAACAAGATGTTGCCTTGTTTTAGTTGTTTACCATTTGCCAAATCCACAAGATAAACAAAACATCTCACAAAATCTGTGTAAGATAACAGAGGTTGAACATTGATTTCAGTAAGTGATACCATTCTCTGTAAACTGATATAAACCAAATACTAGAGGTGATAGCTTTGTGTGTGTTTTTTAATGTATAACTTGAAGTGTTTTATTTGTGTTTTATATTACAATCAGACTTTTTTTAAAATACATAAAATGATTAATTTTATATTAGTTTTTTTTAAATGTTTTAGACTAATAAACAAATGTTTGTAATTTAATTCTAACAATCAGATATACAATAATCATATTTTATTGTGTATTATATATTTAATAAAAATTCTTAGTATATCATACATCATGATTCCTGTTATTGTTGTTTTGTTAATGATCATCTGAAATTCTTTCATCATTCTTGTAAAGAGGGATTCACATGACATTTCAGTCAAAGAAGTAACAGATGTGTAGCTTTGAGGTTTGAACCTGAAACATCAAAGATTTCATATTGTTTAACTTTAAGGTTAATTTTATTTAACAAAATAGTCAAACTTCTTCACAGAAAGTAACATTGGCTGATTTCATTATCATCTTTGTCATCATCATTACTACAAGAAGATGATATTGAAGTTTTTATTTCATCTAACAGTCATGTGTTTTCATTTTTGCTGCATATTACAACATCTACAGTATTCAACACTAAATGTAATCACCTAAAATAATGTTTGACCTTTTCAACTTTCTGCAGAATTCCAAGAGATAATATGTCTATACCAGATAAATAATTTTAATTTGAGGAAATATAGTTTTAATAATATTTTTGTTAAAAATAAAGCTCTAATTTGAAATGACAATAAATATTTGCCAGAGTTCCATCTTTACTTATAGGTCCAGAATCTGTGTTATTTGTGAGTGAAATTACCCTGATTTTGAGTCTGTGAATTCATGTGACAAATGTTTCTGTGAGTTTGAAGTGTGAGTGAAATAACAGGTTGATGTTGTCTAATCCATGCAGAACATCTCTTAAGTTACTGTTGTAGTGTCTGCTAAATAGAAAATATAGATTTTTTTATGTCTTTAAAAAGTAATTCTTATTCTTATTCTTAGTACTTGCCTTCAGCAAGCAGTTCTGCTGACACAGTTTACAGATACAAGACAAAGAAAAAATAATAATAATAAAATAAATTTCAAAAAAGTAAATAAATAAAAAGAACCGGTAATTTGAATATAATGGTAATGATCATAATTAAAATAATTATAAAAAATAATAATAAATTTTAAAAAATGGAAAAATCAGAGTCTTGAAGATGCAGTGTTAAAAACCTGTAAAATCAAGTTATGAATCAGTGCATTTATTTTATTAGTTTTGTTGTTATGCTGCTTGTTGTCTTTGTAGGTAACTAAAAGTTTATATTTGTTTAATAACATATCTTACCCCCAGCTCTAGCTAATTCATAGTCTTCAGAAGAAAAACAGACTATCTATTAGCAACTTAGAGTTTTGTGTGTGTAGTTTGCTGCAGAATAAATGTATAGCTAGGCATAACATACAGCAGTGATCAAATATCAGTTAAATGTGTTTTAAAATTCTAGAACTGAACAATATCTGTGTTCTGTATTAATTGGCAACATTATTATTTGTAGAGTATAATACATTTTTTCCACACAATCTTTTTTTTATTCTTTTAATTTAGTGTTACATTTTTTCTACTCCACTTATTTAACACATGGTTTCAGAAAACAGGTTAAAACTGTGCATATTTAAATTTGTAACATATTTTCTGTAATACAGACAAATTAATTGTCCACAAATAGAGTTGAATTGTGTGAACTTTGGTGATAGCAGTGAGATACATGATGAAAATTAAAATTAATATCTGTTAATAAAATAATTTATATGTCTAATGTTTTTGTTTTTATTGATTTCACATGACTAGCACAACAGTATTTGTAGCAAATTTTTGCATCCAGTATGTGTTGAGCTGTGTGTAGATGTGGATTAAATCATGGATGTAGATATGTAGATAGACTCACAGGCAGTCGCAGAAGAAAACAGCAAATTAAAAGACTAATTTCTGTGTTTCAGAGTAACACACAACAAATACAGTGATGACAAAAACATCTGTGAAGTTTGCAACAAGAAATTCTTTGATTCCAGCGTGCTGTCCCGACATAAGAAAAGTGTACACGAGAAAGTGTTCTTGTTTGGCTGTATGCTGTGTGGCAAGCAGTACAACAGAAAGGACAACCTGACTGCCCACATGAAGAGACACGGAGATCTGTTTGGTTTAAAGAGTGTGTCACGTGGCTGTGCTTCCTCCTAGTCTCCTATTAACGCTGCATCACTTGTTTTCAGTGGATAGACTTTAATGTACATTGAGACAATTCATTGTTCTCAGATATGTTGACAACATCTTACTGTACTAAAATTAGACAAGTTGTTTTCCACTGCTACTATTCATGTATCTTTATTTTAACAAAAAGTATTTACAATGTGTTCTGGAGGTTTCTTCTTTACACAGGTTGTTAACACAGTCGTTTGGATGGTGAAGTGTTTTCAGTTTGCTGCTGTGTATTTCAGTTCACAATGAACATCTTTCAGTGTTTGAACTATGAAAACTTCTGTCACATTGTCTGTACATAATTAGTCCTGATTGTACAATTGTACAGCAGAATTCTACAACAACAGGATAAATATAAAATTTATATGTTTTAGAAATAAACAACAATTTTATACTAATTATATTAGTAAAGATAATAAATTGTCAGACATCTAGAGCTGTTACTAATGCTAACAGTATTAGCCAAAAATGTTATAAAATATTTTCACTGATGAGTCTACTGTTGTAATGGGCAAGCTGATGTTATCACTGGAGGAGTATTAAGTGTATCTGATGTAAACACTGATTATTTTCATTCATTTATGATTTATTTTATTTTAAGCAGTGATTGTTACTTAACTGTATTCTGATAGCTCTCGGTACTGATGTTTTTGGAAAAGTCATAAACTCAATACGACCTTTGTTTTACTGTAATTCTGAATGCATTATTCCAACTTCCAAAAATTTCTGCTGATATTTATTTATGAATATTCGTTTATTATGACTATCTTGACAGTTTGTATAGGATTTAAAACTGTATAAACAGTGGATATTAGTTTTTCATCATTCCACCTTGATAGCTGGAGCTGTGTGCATTTTAAAATGAAATTAATTCATGGATTATAGTCATTGTTTTACTTCAGAATTGTTTTGGTTCAGGTAGTGATACTTTGATGGACTGTTGTGTGTTACTGTGTGAACAGTTGAGGAGATGATGGCTGTGGAGAATTAACCAAGATGTTTGTTATTTTTCAGGGTTGTGGTGAGATCGTGTAAGAAAGACTACAAACGTAATCTCACATGTGACATTTGTAAGAAAACCTTCTCTGACATCTACGTGCTCGTCAGACACAAGCTCACAGTTCACCAGAAAGCATTCACGTTTGTCTGTACTGTGTGTGGGGCACGCTACAACAGGAAAGACAACCTTAGAGTTCACATGAAAAAACACATCAAATGAACATAACAGGTTCACTGTTCACAGAGAAAAAAATGTAGTGTTCAGTGAAATGAATATCATTAAGTTATGTGAAGTCTGTCAAGCAGTGAACAAGATTTGAAGTAAGCAGTATGATTAGAAATCGGCTGAATGTTTCACAAGGAAAGCAAAAGTGAAAAAGGAGGCAGAGACTTACAGTTTGTTGTAAGCAATATAACATTTCACAAAACCTGTTCAAAAATAATTTCCTGTTTATTTTTTGCTGTAATTTTTATTTTTATTTTTATTTATTTTTATTTATTTTTTCATTTCTACAGTTACATTAAGTGTTAGTTTATGTTAGAATTATTTCATGTGACTTTATTGAACAGTATATCAGTTTACACTGTTTGAATATGAAACATTACAGTGGTTGAAGATTTAACTTTAAAATGGTTGAATATGTCACTTCACAGTGGTTGAATATTTAATGCATAACCTTATAGTGGTTGAATGTGTAATCTTATACTGGTTGAATGTGTTAACATGCAGTGGATGAATATGTAACTTTACAGTGATTGAATATCTAAACGTACAGTGACTGAATGTGTATCCTTACAGTGGTTGAATATGTAACTTTACATTGATTGAATATTTAATTGTACAGTGATTTAATGTATAATCTTACAGTGGTTGAAAGTGTAAAAAGAAGAATAATAATAAATGTCTATAAGTGAAACACCTAGGTCAGTAAACAATTACATTTTTATTTTGTACTGGTTGTCTGAAGTGTAATGGTTCTGTTAATACACAAACCAGAGTACAATGTGACAACAAAGTAAATATAAAATAGTTTTTTTGTTGTTTTCTGTCACAGTTCTGACTACACATTGCATGTCAGCACACATAACCTGACAGAAGTGAATTATCTGCTTTGTTCAGTCAGCTTCCACTTTTTTCTTCACACACAAGATGTAGTGTAAAATCACACTGAATAATTTCTAGAGTAACAAAAAATAAATAAATAAATAAATAAATAAAAATATTAAATTTAAAAAATGCTCTGGAGAAATGAAGAATTTTTTCTCCTCCAGTAATATTATATACAGTACAGCTTGTGCCATTTTCAACAAATCTCTGTCCATACTTAGGACAAACATGAGATAAAAATAAAAGAGGAATACAATCCTGATTTATTTCCTTACTGTTTATGATGTCTGACAGAAAATGCTGAATAATATTTCATAATTGAAAAAGAAATCTTGAGTAATGTCCATACAGTTTGTCAAAACACAAATTGAAGACTGCAGTAGAGGATACAACCCCAGTATGTGCCTGTCATAATCCTTTGACAAAAACAAAAATTATAAAATAAAAAATTATCTTCACTGAGTGGAATTTCTGTATTTTCTGTATCATTAACTTATTTAAAAATAAACATAGATACTAATAAATAATCCTTTTTAAAAAAAAAAAAAAAAAAAACATCATTTTAAGGAATGGAATTAATTTCAGTGTCATTTGTAGTATTTTGACTTTGATATAAAGGCAAAAAGTTGTTCAACAATAAATATAGATTCAATTTTTATGTGTATTAGAATTATATATTTAATATAAATATTTTCTGGATGTTTTTTTTTTTGTTACAGATTTTTGTATTTGTTTAACTAAATAAATAAATGTCGTTGATTTCACATGATGGTAATCTTACTAGATGTAATGTGACTACTTTCATTTAGTCTTTTTTCTCTTTCATTTCGTCTTCTTTTTTTTTCTTCTAATTTTCTCTGTCTTCTTTTTCATTCATCTTTGTCTCCTATGACTGAATATTTATTTGGACATTGTAACATTGGATTTTAAGATCACTGTGGGAATCTTTCACCAATTTGAGTCAATCGTAAAACAGATAACTGCTCTACAACACTTACAGATCCTCCACTTTATATCCACATCACTGGGAACAGTTTACTTGATTTACTTGTAAGAAACATGTTCAACACAATATTTTTGTACTTTATTGAGGCTGTTATTGTCTTCAGTAATGTACTGTAGACCTGCACTGTCAAAAATGTGACACCAGCAAGTAAAACATGTTGTTTTGTAACAGATGATAGGAACATGTTAGTGAAGATAAACACATCAGTTACCTGGTACAACAACTACTGATTAGCACTGTGATCATTTTCTACCTGACCACAACAACTCTATTACAATTTTATTCCAGACTGCAGTTACATAATGTTAAAACAAACTATTAAATCTATTACAATTTTATACCAAACTGCAGTTACATAATGTTAAAACAAACTGTTAAATCTATTAAAATTTTATACCAAACTGCAGTTACATAATGTTAAAACAAACTATTAAATCTATTACAATTTTATACCAAACTGCAGTTACATAATGTTAAAACAAACTATTAAATCTATTACAATTTTATACCAAACTGCAGTTACATAATGTTAAAACAAACTATTAAATCTATTACAATTTTATACCAAACCGCAGTTATTTCATGTTAAAACAAACTACTGATTATTTGTTATAACAGTTTTATATCTAATACTTTGCTACTAATCAAAACAAGTTACTTTTAGCCTATCTCCAGGTTATCATATGAAATAGAAAACTACCAAAAACTCTGGACAGTTATTTAGAAACACAAATTTAAACATTAGTTAAGTCACAGTACAGCAGTGAGAACCTGTCTTTGTTTTTATTGTTTAAACTGCAGACTGCGACATCTCCATAACTGCTTTGTTCTGCTTTGCAGGAAGACTCTGGACAAGGCAGCACGTTCCTACTTTGTGTGTGAGTTGTGTGACAAGAGTTTTAGTGACAGAAGTAACTTCAGAAGACATCTGAGAAGTATCCACGAACAGAGAGAGAAATTTCCATGTCCCCTGTGTGGTCGACAGTTTAATCGCAAAGACGGTTTAATACAACATGTCAACTCCAAACTGCACCAGTCTCCCACTACTCTGAAAAAACAAACCAGATGAAATATCTCAATTCTTCTTGTATCTACAGTGTGTGATGTCTGTTTTCACTTTACACTAATACAGCTTGTGTTTCTGTTTAACAAACATACGTTTTTAATCTGTTCTGACATTTCATGTTTTCAGAAACCTGTGTGTTATACAGTGTTATACAGTGATTTGCAAATACTTGTCAAAGGAAAAGAGATCTTTTGTTAAACAGGTGATGATTGGAGTGTCTTATATCATGTTTGATGATTCTGTTCTTATGAAATAAACACATGATGATAATGAACAGTTACAGTGTCTAATAAATCTGAATGTTTCTGTTACAGTGGTACCTCGGGTTATGAATGCCTCGGATTACAAACTGTGATCATGGGCAATTTTTGTCTTGGTTTATGAATAATGTCCCGAGTTACAAACTACAGTGATGCTCCAAGGTGAGCTTTCTTTTGACATAGGTTTTCATGTCAACATATAGTAAAGATAAGAACAGATGCTTACCAAGGTCAAAGTAATTATTATAGGCATGCCCTATAGCAAATATATATCATGAATTAGGGCCTTTAGTCTTCGATAGGTTTTGCATTGATATTGTGCTCTTGCTTCTTTTAAAGTTTTGCTGCTTTTACGTGAATATTTTTTTTATTATACCCTATCCAATATGGTGCCCAAGAAAACAAAAAGTGTCAGCAATAATGTTGGTGGAAAATATAAACTTAGAACAGTAGAGGTTAAGAAAGAAAAAAAAACTCCTTTCTGCTATTTAGTGACTAGATGGTTTAGTTGTGATTTCTTTTCTTACAAAGATATAATATTGAAAATGATGACATTAACTAGGTAAATTGCACGTTTTTAATTTATTTATTTTCTTTACTATTATCATCATCATCATGGACTTATCTGTACTCAATTATGCATTTCCTTTGAATAACATAATGGAATCTGTTAAATAGCTTATATTTGACATTCAAAGAATCAGTACCATCATCTGACAGCAAATTTTATGTACAGTTAACTGATACCTAGTCATTTTGGGTACAGTTGATGAAAGTAAGCTATGATATATCCAGGAGTCTGCTGCAAGTATTTTGTGACTGTTATGTGATAACTGAAGACAGAGAAAGTGAATATTGTCAATTACACAGGTGTCATTAAAGGTACTTGAGGTTTATCATTAATAAACAATGTTCATTTTTCCAAGTGCACCTCAAACCTTGTCAGAAAGTGACCTGTAAATTCAGACTAGTGTATCATTATGTGTGATTATCTCTGGTGTAAACTAAACAACTTAGTGACATGTTTTACTAAGTAGTTGCTCAGAATTACAGAGTTCAGTATGTCTGGTTTGTGTAAGAAACATCTCTCTAGCTGCAGTTCTGTCATACTAATTACTAAGTTTGTTAATAATATATTCATATATCTTACACTGTATATCTAGCAGTGTCTTTCATACTAAGGTTTTCTTAACTTTTTTATTACAAACTATAATGAGAAACTGGTGATGACAGATGTGTACAGGACGTTTGTGTTACAAACTATAATGAGAAACTGGTGATGACAGTTGTGTACAGGACTTTCGTGTTACAAACTATAATGAGAAACTGGTGATGACAGATGTGTACAGGATGTTCATGTTACAAACTATAATGAGAAACTGGTGATGACAGTTGTGTACAGGACTTTAAGTGTAATAAGAAACTGGACATCACTATAAAGTAGAAGAGTGGCAGGTAGATGTTGATGTAACTCTCTGATTAATTTCTGTTTCAGGCGAACTGTCTACTCGCTTTCAAAGTGTGCAGGTAGGAGCCAAGGTCAAATGTTTGTGTGTAACTTGTGTAATAAACAATACAACGACCGCGCCAACCTCAGCAGACACTGCCGCTTTGTACACGAGCAGCGGCGCAAGTACAGCTGCACTCTGTGTGGTCAGCGTTTCCTGCAGAAAGGCCACCTGATAGCCCACCTGAATTCACGCTTACACGAGTCTGCCCTGTCCACTCTGTGAGGCAGGGTTACTAGGGCAGCTGGGTGGGTATTTAGGGGGTAAATTTCATTGACAATATTTCTTTAATACAACTTGAGAAATTCATCATTTCATTCATTTTCTTGAAAATATGTTATACAGTAATACACTGTTAAAATTAGTTTACATAATAAGTTTCATGAAGTATTCAAGTACTTATATCTGTTGTATCTTCATGTATCATCATCATTTTAACTGCATCTCTCTCTCTCTCTCTCTCTCTCTCTCTCTCTCTCTCTCTCTCTCTCTCTCTCTCTCTCTCTCTCTCTCTCTCTCTCTTTCTCTCATATACTGTTTGAGAGCTATTCTCTTTCTATTTCTCATCAGTCTACTTCTCATTTATGTTGTGATTCTAAGCAGTTTGAAAGCCAGCAACATACAGCCACATTGTTACTGTTCTGAACTTTTCACAGCTTAGATTTAATGTGGCTGTTAACATTCTTGATAATCGAATTAACTACAGTTATTAAGCAAATAAGAAAAAACCTTGGTCTCTGAGGTTTTGATGTATGTTAGGTTTGGATTTTAAAATAGTTACTCTTTCTCTCTCTCTCTCTAGAAAATTAACTAGAAAGTAACGTCTTGTCTCCAAAGTTATACAAATGTTCTCTCTCTCTCTCTCTCTCTCTCTCTCTCTCTCTCTCTCTCTCTCTCTCTCTCTCTCTCTCTCTCTCTCTCTCTCTCTCTCTCTCTCTCTCTCTCTCTCTCTCTCTCTCTCTCTCTCTCTCTCTCTCTCTCTCTCTCTCTCTCTCTCTCTCTCTCTCTCTCTCATACACACACAAACATTACATGTGATAAGACCTCACACACATTACAGTGTAGATAATTGTTTTTCAGGGCCAGCATTACACAGTTGACAGTGATGACAGTAGTCCTGTGTGTGGTAAGACATTCACACACCGAGGACAGCGACATTACAGCACCATCCACCAGCAAGAAACACGATTCTTATGTTGTCACTGTGGCCACACATACACTGGAAAAGATAACAACAGGAAATGAGCTGTGGAAAAACATGCTGAATCTACTAAATGAAAAACATGATGAATCTATTAAAGAAAAATATGATGAATCTACTAAAAGAAAAACATGAATCTATTAAAAGAAAAACATGATGAATCTATTAAAAGAAAAACACGATGAATCTATTAAAAGAAAAACAATGAATCTACTAAAAGAAAAACAATGAATTTACTAAAAGAAAAACATGAATTTACTGGAAGAACAAATCTACTAAAAGGAAAACAATGAATCTACTAGAAGGAAAACAATGAATATATTAGTACGAAAATATGAGCATGCTAGTAGGATAACATGAAGAAAAATAATGAATCTCTTGTAGAAAAAAATGATGTATCCACTTGTAGAAAAACTGAATCTCTTAAAACATGATGAATCTACTTGCAGAATACAGAGTTGGTAAAAAAATAAAAGATAATGAATAAACAAGCACTAAACTATACATAGTAGTAATTTAAAAAAATGTCTTTGTAGACTGGAGATTTTAAACGAATGACATACATTAATTAATCAATTAATTCAAGAAAAACTTGATAAAAAATACTTCAAAAAGAATAGTTTGCCATGTTAACTGTTATGTACTAAGGAAACTACAGTACCTGACCTCTTACTGGTTTTCTGATGTATTGATACAACACACCAGAGATTCTGAAATATATTGTCACTGTTAAAGCTGTCAGTGTAGATAAAGAGACTGGAGGATGAAGAGTTTTTGTTTTTGTTTACTAATTTCTGTGGATTGTAAAATCATTGTACACATACTGAACAGTTTTACTCAGTTTTTTGTTCTGATGGATTCATTTGTGATGAGTTTATTGGAGTTCTGTTGTGGAATTCCTGGAAGAAATTTAACTCGGAATTATCATATTTGTGGTAAATAAAGTTTTTGTTTAATGAGGTTCTTTCCTTATCTCTTTGTTTTGTTTATTTATTTGGTTGGTTGGTTGGTTTTTGTTTGTTAGACAAATGTCATTATCTGTTTGTTTTATTGAGGGGTTTTGGGGGCTTTTTTTTATAAAAAAAATGAAATAGTCAAAACTAAAGATATGCTTTGTGTTTTATATTTTTACAAAGATACAGTCAGAAAAAAAAAATTGTTTACAGTTTAACATTTCTTTCTAAACAGAGAATTTGGAATGTTTTACTGCTTTATTTAGTTGACTAGTAGTGAAATCAGACTTGTGACGTCAGTAGATAAACATTTTAGTGAAAGCAGCTTAGTTTAACTCACTTTCACCACCAGTGTCAGTTTTTTACTTATAAACTTGTTACTAATATTGATTCTTTCTGTCACTTTGCTTTCCCCTTCTCATTTTTTTTACTGTCACCATTTACATAATGTGTTTTTCCATTTTTATTCCCTCTCTGTGTCTTTTTCTTTCTTTCTCTCTCTGTCTGTTTAGCTACCTATCTATCTGCCTATCTCTCTCATATCTGAATAAAGAACAAACACAAAGTAGCCAGTATATCATTTACCTATATAGTGGACAGGATTAATTCCTGAATGTCACCAAGTAAACACATCAGTACAATGTGTATGTAATACATCACCAAGTAAACACGTCAGTCAAATCTTTTAACCCCATTACTTAGTACTAATACAGTTTTCAGTCAGTGTTTGTCTTCTGTAATCTGGAACATGGAGAACTTCATCACATATTAATACACTAAAAACTCGTTAATTTGTACAAACACATACATTAATATACACACGCAGACAGACATACATATTAACAGACAAACATATTAACAAACACAAAAAGACAGTCATATTAACACAAAGGCTCACATGCTTACAAATCAAACACATACTGAAATCAGTAAATGTTGTTTAGTTATATTATTTTACAAATACTGATGTGTTGTTTATCTAACCATAACATAAACACAAATACAAACATTCTGTAACTTTCTGTAACAGTTGTTATTGTATACTTGTTGAGGTTATCAACTAAATTATCAAAATAATAATCAATAAAAACAATTAATTTTTCCAAATATGTAATTAATAATTAATGTTTTATATATATATATATGTATGTATATATATATTATGTGTGGTGTGTGTGTGTGTGTGTGTGTATATATATATATATACACACACACACACACACACACACATAAATATATTATCTTTGTGTTTTTTTCTTGGTTTTTTTAATAATTTTTTTTAATTGTTCTTGCAACTTATTTTTTTATTCTGTGTTGAAGTTTCCTGGTGAGATTTAAAGAAATGCTTTTGAGATTTTTGTACTGAGTTACTCTGATTTTCACAGTTTGCCTTGCCCACAGGCAAATGCCACGATGACTAACACAGCTTAATAAACACACTTTCCATCAGCCTCTTTCAAACAAAAAATCTATATTTTGTTTGTCGTTGTTTTTATTTTTTTATTATTTTTGTTTTGTTTGTTACAGTGGCAATTAGTTAACTTTGTAAACTGAAACAGATGACAGTTCAGTGTTTGTCTTTTTTAGACTGTAAAAATCTGAAAAAAGAACTTTAACAAAATTAATAATAATACTTTTGCTGCTACTACTAATACTAATACTACTGATATTGTTAGTATTACTACTACTATTATTACAAATACTAATAGTACTACTGTTACAAACACTAACGGTTGTTATTATTACTACTACTACTGTTACAAACACTTCTATTACAAATACTAATGATACTATTATTGTTATTATTACTACTACTATTACAAATACTAATGATACTACTATTGTTATTATTACTACTACTATTACAAATACTAATGATACTACTATTGTTATTATTACTACTTCTATTACAAATACTAATGATACTACTATTGTTATTACTACTACTAATACAAATACTAATGGTACTGCTATTGTTATTGTTACTACTACTACTAATACAAATACTAATAGTATTGCTATTGTTATTATTATTACTACTACTGTTACAAATACTAATGCTGCTACTGCTACTAATATTCCTGTTACTTCGATTATTGCTTCTACTAATTACCACTACTGTTGTTATTACCATTTCTGCTACATAACTCTACTAGTAGTACTTTTACTACAGCTACCACCACTACTACTACTACTACTATTACTATTACTAATAATAATAATAATAATAATAAAATTGAAACAAAAACATAAATAAAAACATACTAATAAACATGGAAATGTAATTTTTTTGCATTTCTTTAACATTTGTTTTCTTTAATCTCCAGTTTAACATTTAAATGTGTTGGCACATACAAATAAAAAAAAAAAAAAAAATTTAAAAAATAACAATAAAAAAGAAAATCAGCTACAACAAAGAAAGAAAGCAATAATACAAATACATTTTTATTTGAAAACAAAAGTGAAAAAACAAACTAATAGCCATGATGAACTTGTTGATGGAAAACGAAGTGAGAAGAAAAGTTTGTGAGTGTAAGTATCTTGTCAACAACAGCAGTATTTTACTTCTTTTTTCAAACACCTTTATCTGTCAGTACTGGATACAACTTTCTCTCTCTCTCTCTCTCTCTCTCTCTCTCTCTCTCTCTCTCTCTCTCTCTCTCTCTCTCTCTCTCTCTCTCTCTCTCTCTCTCTCTCTCTCTCTCTCTCTCTCTCTCTCTCTCTCTCTCTCTCTCCCTCTCTCTCCTCTCTCCCTCCCTCTCCCTCTCCCTCTCCCTCTCCTCTCCCCTTGTTCTTGCTCTTGCTCTCTTGTTCTTGCTCTTGCTCAACTCAATCAATCAAAGAAAGTGAGTTAAAATAAATGTTTCCAAGCTGATTTGACTGTAACTGATATTTTATGAGATGATGTTGGAAGAATTTACAATCTGTTTCATGGCTTCATTAATGTATTATCACAGAAAGGCTGTCTTTTGTTTTTTTAATAACTGACCTAGCTATGTATTACAGTGCTCATATACATTCACTTTCAAACATTATATAATTATATTAATTCAATGTACATGATATATGATTATTAAAATTATATACAAATATAAAAAATATTGTGTTTGTAAAGAGATACGTAATAATGACATTTATCTTAAACTCATCTCTGACTTGATCTCATATCAACTGTACACAGCAGTGACATGCCTACTTCATTTCAGATTGCTCGTGATCAAGTCACATGACCTCACTCATTTACGAAGTCGTCATCATCATTATCATCATCACGAGTGCAGTGTGTGTAAGAAGCAGTTCTCGTCGCGACATCATCTTGTGCGACACGAGAGAAGTGTCCACGAGAAGATGTTGTGTCATTCCTGTCCTGTGTGTGCCAAGATGTTCTGTAGGAAAGACGTGTTAAACAAACACATCAAAACACACTACAGATCTCTGTCTGGTCTCCTCTACAGCAAGCAAGTAAGTTCTTTAGAGAGACATTTACATATATAAACATACATACATAGATATACTATCATATGTTATTAAAGGTGACACTGAATTACTGCAGATATTTTTACAAACAAAACTAACATCTGATTAGAATTCAAGATCAGAAATTGCTACATTTTTTGACTGCAAAGATTTGTGTCTAATCCACCAGTGGATCCCTGGATACCCCACTTGTTTTTTTTAACATAATGTGAGAATCCATTTTTCCCATTTCTTTACTGAATGTGAAAGTTATCTTGTTATATTTATTATTCAAACAGAGATCTCTAATTTGTTTTTATTTCATTTTATTTTATTTTTTTTTGTCAGAATTTACCACCACTTATTTTCTTGTCAGGTCTTAACTTTAAATGAATAAGTGTGTGCATCTGTAAATATGTGTATAATTATTATTATTATTATTATTTTTATTATTATTATATTATTATTTTTTCATCAGAATTTTTATTTTTAGTATCTAATTCTTTTTAACTTATTCATTTACAGTTTGTAAATTTGTTTTTGTTTAGACTGACTTGACATCTAGCAGCGAATGGAAGAAAGAAGTCACCTGACATTAGACAGTGTTCCCAGTGTGGGCGTGTTTTTTATGTGAAGGCTGACAGCTAATAGCCCAATAAGATCATATGTAGGCAGAACACTCAAATATGAAAATCAGACTGACAGCTATTAAGCCTGTCACAAATATGTATAGGTGTGGGTTCAAAGTGAAAACTGATTGACAAGTTTATTAGGAGATTTGTCTTGATCTTTTATAAAAAAAATACTTTCAAATTAGTGTAATATTTATTTATTTATTTATTTATTTATTAATATCATATATGTTTAAAACATTATTTTTAAATCTTAATTGATTTTTTACTTAGATAAAATTTAAATGTATATAAGTTTACATTTTAATTTTAACCTTCTTATTTATTTATTTGTTTGTTTGTTTGTTTATTTGTTTGTCTGTCTATTTGTCTGTTTATCTGTTTATCTATTACAATAGATATAAGCCAAAGGTAGAGTGTTTGTACTTTGATCTAGAATTACTCTCAGTCAAGCTATTTCATCACAGATTTGTGTTCTGCCTGTTTGAAGTTACATAAAGATTTCTTGCTGTTCATGACTTTTTAAAAAAAATATGTCTATTGATACAGAAATTTTTATGACATGTTGTTATTTAAAGCTTTACTGATTGTTGAAACTGTCACTTGTAAAATATTTCTGATTTTTACTAGTCTGGGTATCCTCTGGCAGAGAAAAGCTCAGATTGACATTTGGATGAATATCACTGGAGAACCAGCAGTATCCATCCAAATGTCCATTTGAGCTGATCTCTGCCAAGGGATATTTGGCTAAATGTCCCTTTAACCTGTAATATAATTTTTATTTTATTTTTTTTTTTTATTTTTTTTTTTTACTTATTTAATAACATTTTATTTATTTATTTATTTATTTATTTATTTATTATTGGGTTTCCATCTTTTTAAATTTCTTTGTTTTATTTTGTTTTTTTAATATATCTATACTTAATTTAATAATTTATTAGTATTGTTTACCTCTGATGTAACAGATCAGTGTATGAAAATGAAAACTACTGTACATCATTCAACATGTTGATGTTGTAAACACACTCAGTAGCAACAACATCACAAAGAGAAAAAACAAAACACAATCAAATCTTGTTAATCATTGTTACATTTTCATTACGTATTTGTAGCTGTGTAATTTACTCATGTTGTTCACAGGTTCTGTTTCTCACTGTTGTAGACTTTGTTTATTTATGTCAGTCTGTGATTGCTTCTGGTTTATCACAAATCATGTTGTCTTCATTTATTATCTAAACAAAACACGATATTGTTTTGTTCTTTCATTTTAACACAACAGACACACTTTAATGAATATGATTAATATCTGAGATAGTATGAATTAATTTATATTCTACATATCTCAGTTATTGTTGTTATTATTATTTACTATTATTACTATTATTATCATCATCATCATTATTTATTAATTTATTGTTTGTGTGTTTATTTGTTTGTTAATATGTTCATTCATTCATTCATTTATTCTAATCAGTTTTTGAAACTGAATGTTTCAACTGCAGTTAATTTTTGTCAGAGTCTATGGTATGTGCTGTGCTGTGTATAGGAAGTTACATATAAAATATTTGTTTCTGTTAATCAGACTTCTGAGGAATTATCATAATTATAATTTAACAACTTACAACTAAAAAAAAAAATGCAAGAAGAAGTAAATTAACATATTTGTTTGACATTTAATAGTTAAAGAAAAATTCTTTATTCTTTCTTCTTTATTTTTGTTTAGTTATTTTATTATGATTATTATTATTATTATTATTATTATTATTATTATTATTATTATTTATTATTATTTTTTTATTATTATTTTTTTAATTATTCTTTATTAATTTTGATTATTTTTATTTTTTTATTTTTTCATGTATTCAGTTTTTCATTCAAGTGCGGATTGGAAATAAGAACACATTTGTTGCATTTATTTTTTTGTTCCATATTTGTTTTTTGTTTTTTTGTTTTTCTTTCTTTCTTTCTTTCTTTCTTTCTCTTTTTTTAATCTCATTATTATTTTGTTGTTGTTATTTGTTTGTTTCTAAACTGTTCACATACTATTTATTACATGATTACACTGAACTCAGAGTCTGTACAGGAAAGCAGAGATATTTTTCAGTCAACATTCCAGTGAACTGTATTTAATCTGTTTAATAATATTTATTTGTTTCTTGCCATTGTACTTGTTATTGCTATGTATAAGAGATTTTATTGTTTAAACATATTTTTACATTTATCAGTATTGTTCTTAAACTGTTGTCAAGAAATATCAATAAAACGTTTGTATTTACAATATTATATTATAGTTTTTATCTATCGCCCAGAGTGATTGAAGAAAAAATTGCTTGCAGAAAAAGTAGCTGGTGTTGCTAAAGGAGTATCCATTACTATCCCTTGGACTTTCAAAAGTTCGTTTTTCAAAATTAACACACATACACACATTTTGAACATCCTATTTATAGGCTGTCAATGTTGTGTGTTTCTTTCGTTTCTAACATTCAGATCGTACAAAGGTAAAAGTAAAATTGTATTTCACACTAAACAGCGTCTATACAATAAATATCAAACTTCCACTTTCTTTTTTTCTAATTCTGAATATTTTCTTTCAGAAAGCGAATTCATGACACGAATATCTCAGAAAACGTTTATCCATTTGTATGTGCGACGTGTGGTCGTGCATTCGGCAAACTGCATCATCTACAACGACATCGCAGAACTATACATGAAAAGTCTCTGGACTTCGTGTGTCACCTGTGTACCAGACGTTTCAGTCGTAAAGACAACTTGTATCAACACATCAGACGTCACAGAGTGCACGTTTCAGTCGTAAAGACAACTTGTATCAACACAGACGTCACAGAGTGCACGTTTCAGTCGTAAAGACAACTTGTATCGACACATCAGACGTCACAGAGTGCACGTTTCAGTCGTAAAACAACTTGTATCAACACATCAGACGTCACAGAGTGCACGTTTCAGTCGTAAAACCAACTTGTATCAACACATCAGACGTCACAGAGTGCAGTCGTTTCAAACGTTTCAGTCGTAAAGACAACTTGTATCAACACAGACGTCACAGAGTGCACGTTTCAGTCGTAAAACAACTTGTATCAACACATCAGACGTCACAGAGTGCACGTTTCAGTCGTAAAGACAACTTGTATCAACACAGACGTCAGAGAGTGCACGTTTCAGTCGTAAAGACAACTTGTATCGACACATCAAACGTTTCAGTCGTAAAGATAACTTGTATCAACACAGACGTCACAGAGTGCACGTTTCAGTCGTAAAGACAACTTGTATCAACACATCAGACGTCACAGAGTGCACGTTTCAGTCGTAAAGACAACTTGTATCGACACATCAAACGTTTCAGTCGTAAAGATAACTTGTATCAACACAGACGTCACAGAGTGCACGTTTCAGTCGTAAAGACAACTTGTATCGACACAGACGTCACAGAGTGCGCGTTTCAGTCGTAAAGACAACTTGTATCGACAAATCAGACGTCACAGAGTGCACGTTTCAGTCGTAAAGATAACTTGTATCAACACAGACGTCACAGAGTGCGCGTTTCAGTCGTAAAGATAACTTGTATCAACACAGACGTCACAGAGTGCGCGTTTCAGTCGTAAAGATAACTTGTATCAACACAGACGTCACAGAGTGCGCGTTTCAGTCATAAAGACAAACTTGTATCAACACATCAGACGTCACAGAGTGCACGTTTCAGTCATAAAGATAAACTGGTATCAACACAGACGTCACAGAGTGCACGTTTCAGTCGTAAAAACTTGTATCAACACATTAAAGAACAGTTTAAAAGCCCATACACGAACCTAATGAAGAAAAAGAAAATAATTAGTGACAGCAAGATAATTAAATATATTAGCGATTCACTTTGTAAACAAAGCAAGCTGGAAGTGCACAAGCTGTTTTGATTCGCTGGTCACTGCACTCTGAACAAGTTCATACATAGCTCGTTAGTTATTGGAGTTTTCACATACTTGTTTGTTTTCATTACTACAGGCTAATTTTCTACTTCAAGTTGTCTTTTCTGAATTTGTACTTGAACACTAATCAATAACACTGTCATTACTCATTTTTAATTTATTTAAAAATATGTTATTTTATTTTATTCTATTTCTTAATTTAATTTTAATTATTATTATTATTATTATCGTTTGTGAAATTATTGTTTCATATGTGTGTGTATGTGTGTGTGTGTGTGTGTGTGTGTATGTATGTGTATATATATATATATATTTATATACGTACGTATGTGTGTGTGTGCGCGCGTGCATGTTGTAAAAGAAAATTCGGATAAAATAATTTTCTCTCCAGTTAAAAAAGTTTATTGACAAAGTTCATACATTGTTATTCTCCTTCTTCTTACTATTATTATTAGTAGTAGTAGTAGTGGGGATGTAAACAGCGATGATGACTAATGCTTTACGACAACAATGATAATAATGACAATAGCTACTACTACAACTAATAATATCTACAGCAGCAACAACGTTGATAATGGTGACGAAGGATGCAGCAAACGCTAATGATAACAACAACAACGATAACATTAATAACATATTTACATTCTGCTACAAAGAGGGATGGATGTCTTACAGTTTACGACTTTGTTGTAGGTGAAACTAGAAATGGCTTGAGGAAACGAAGAAGCCCTGATAACAAGTTCTTGCAGACAGAGAGTTTGAGAGTTTTTCTAGTCACTGAAAAAGTTGATTGTCACTCGATCCACCATTCAAGTTTTACTGAAAACCTCAGGACAGCATTATTTTACAGAAAGCCAGAGGCACAACAAAAGAGAAAAAAAAGGATCAAAAGAAGAAGAAAAGAAAGAATATATTTTTTCAAAATAAAAGTGTATTAGCACTGAACAGTCTTATTCAGTCATACTAGTTTCAGGACAACTTATATATTTTTTATTATGACGTCATAATCGCAAATAACGTCAAGAATAATTAATAATGATATCTAATTAAATTAATTTCATGTTAAGATGTCATAATCATTATTATGTCAGATATACTTTGCATGAAAAGCAATAATAATAATAATAAATCAGCATTACTCTAGTCATCTTTCTACTAACAAGGCCATATCAAAGTGTATTTACTGTAAATAACGTTAAATGACAGTTTTGCATATAATATAAACCGTTAATCTGGGTGTTTTTGTTACCACTTTAACTGTCAGGCATCTTAAATATTCGCAGATAATTGGAACTGTTTTGAGTAAAACAAACACGTCAGATTCTGTTTCGTTATCACTGGTTAAACTCTAATTACATTAGATTAAACGTGAAACGTTAGCCAAAAGTCAGTGCGAATATTGTCCAATCTGCTTTAAATTGATGTAGACAGGGATTATATATAAATGTTTTGATAAAAGTTTAAAAAAATATAAAAACAAATAAAGCTTTATATTTATTAGTTTTGTTTGCATTAATTAAAGATTTTTTCTTCTTTTTCTTCGCGTTCATGATGTTGATATTTGCTCATCTTGTTATCATTATTGTTGTTTTCTTTCTTCTGCAGAGTTTATCACTATTGTTACACTGTTATTTTGTTTTTCAAAATTTGTTTTTAGTATTGATGATGGGATAATTAACAAAACTATGGTTATTGACATGCAATATATGTAATAATAAAAGTTGTTAGAGTTTTCAAGTGTTCACATTCCACACGTGACGATTATGCAAACTTAAGTAAAGCTCTCTTATAAACACAGAGAATGCAACCATTTGTATATCGTTGTTATTAGTGTATTCATTAACATAGGTGATTGTTTTGTATTAAACTTCTTTACACGTTATCTGTGTCACACACCTGACAGTGAAATATCTAAAACAGACTTTATATTAATAAGGATGATGATAATGTTAATGATGAACGATGATGATGCTGATGATGAATGATGATGATGATGATAACAATAATTATAAGAGGAATAACGATGACGATGCTGATAATAATAGAGATGAAGATGAAAATGATTATAGCAATAAATAAATTAATTAATTAATTAATTAAAACAACAAAAACAGGTAAACTAGTGTGTTATTAAACTGAACTGACAAACTGACGTAATATAAATCTCAGTGTTTACTTGAAACGTTTCTCGTTGTTCTACAGCATTTCCTGCTCTTCCAGGACTTCGCTCGTGAATCACGCGTCGCAGATAAACTCGAACTGTTTGGTTTCAGCAGACACTAGACTGTGTCACGAGACGCAGAAATAACAAAACAGCTGAGAGAGCAGAAGAAAATTATCCTGATATATTTCTATCCGAAACTTTATCTCTTTGTCAGGGTTCATTTCTGCGTACTAATTACACGTAAGTAGTCGAAGAAGATGTTTTCTATGACTTCGTGTTTATGTAAGGACTCTAAAACCAGGCACTGTGATTGTAATCTGTAAGTCTATACAACTCAGTCTATAACCAGCAATTTCATGTGTTTTATTAATATGCTGGCCTTAGCAGAAAACGAAGAACTACAAATTTGACATCAAATCATACACATAATAATATTAACAACAACAACAACAACATAAGTTATATCGGTAATAATCTAAATAACTAAATAACTAATCAGGAATTGTCAGAAATGTCACAGCTCGGTTAACAAATGTAAACAATATTTGTCCATAAGCTATATAACTGAATCTATAACCATAATGCGTAATCGTATTTGATGTTAATCTTCAAAAAAAGTGAAGCTGTTGATGAGAACAAAATGAGAGTTACTGTAGAGAAGTTGTCTAATACCTAGAAAAAGACGTAAAAGCAGGAGGTGAATGTTGCTGTAGTGAGATCAGTGTAAAACGAGGACGATGGGTTTGTTGGAAGACAGAAAAGTAGATAAATAGAATATGTCTGTTGTGCAATAACGATGACATCGAAGATAAGAATCAAAGGAACCGTTACCTACCATTTTTCTGTCACTCCAAACCAAGCATCCAAACTTTTAAAAACTATCTATTTTCTGTATGATGAATTTTTTCAAGTCCTGTGGCAGATATATTGATACACTGTATATATTTTATTATTATGTACATTATTGTAAATTCACCATCTTGTTATAATTGTTATAGTTACATTACATTTTGTGTGAATGTATCCTCATATGCCGTTAGACTACGGCCTGAGTGTAAACAGAGTTCAGCTGTGTTGTCAGCTACAGAAGTTCTGTTATTGAACTGTGACGTATAATTAAGATAAGAATAAATTTAAGAAATCTCTAGGTTCACGTAAAACAGGTCTCTCTTCGGATAGACACGTGGAAATGTCACGTGACTGATAAATCAGAAAATAAAGTGTACGTCTGAGACAGATTAGTTCTGTAATAAAATCATCAACAACACCACCACGTCCTCAGTGCCAACCTCCTCACAGACGTAACATAGAACACAGAACACAGAACACATAACAATAATAATAATAATAATAATAATAATAATAATAATGACAATAATGATAATGATAACAATAATGATAATAATGAGACCTCGCACAGAAACAAAAAGTAATTTGTGCGCGAGCTTGTTACTTTTAGGGTTGTTTACATGTATGTGTGTTTGTATGATGAGTGTGTATTAATCATTATAAAGATGATCATCATCCTATATATTTGTCACTATTATTATTCTTATAAATGTTCTCCTAAATCAAAGAAATAAATAGAAATAAAAGACTACTTAGAACAGGGAAGAAAGACGGAAACTGAAAAGTTTCAAAATGTCTGCTAAAACAGTGATCACTGGAATAGAAAGATAATGAATGTAAAGTGGGACACAAATTTAATTTGAAGTTGAATCTAAACTCGACTTCTGTGTCTGATTTAAACATGGCGACGCCCTCAGCTATGTCTCCGTTCATTAGACTCTCTTGTGTGTAAGTAAATAAAATTCTGATTCAGGGCGAGGCTGACAGCTTGTTGTGTGGAATTGCTTGAGTCTTTTCTTTTTTCACAAAAGCTAAAACAATAAAACTGAAGGAAGATCCTTTCACAAAGAAGAAAAAATGTATGCGCTACTTTTATTAACTGGCTGGGTTTGCAACAACTAAACCTAAATAAAATCTTTTCCGACTCTAAAGTTCTACATGCAGGAACAGTTTAAGACACGTTTGAGACTAATTTTTGTCAAACAGTAGATGGTGCTCTAACTGTTAATTATTAACATTTAATAAGCCTGGGAAACGAATGATAGTTAAAAATCTTAAAGCCGTGAACTGTGGATATTTTAGCTGATATTTAATTCAGATCTGGTTCTGTTACGTTGTTGGTGTTATTTTAGAAATATTCAAAAATAAAACAATGAAACTGTTTTCCCTTTCCAAGTTTTTATTTGACTTAAATCGAGCTCTGGTGGCTGTTTATTGTCGTATGTCAAAGCCAATTTACTAATTTGTCAAACAGTGCTAAAAAAAAAAAAAAAAAAAAAAAAAAAAAAAAAAAAAAAATAAAATAAAATAAAAGTAAAAAAAAATGATTTGATATTGAACTGGCTCCAAACAAGAGAATGTAGTCAATAACAAACATCACTAAGAACTCGTAACCCACCAGAGACAATAACACTGACGTGTGTGGTATTAGTTTTTGTTTATTTAAAAAATACTGGAATCAAAGTTATCTATATGTCATACTGGCAGGGATATTTATACAGGAATCAAAGAAATCTAAACGCTTGTCATGTTGAACACGTATCAGTGTCAATCTATTTTAATTATATTTGTTATTTACAGCTACAAGTTGCTAATGCAATGGGGAGTTTATTTGGTTGTGTTTTATTATTTTATTTTTAGCAAACTTTCTCCTGCAGACATAGAACAAAACGCTTCTAGAAACATGAAATATTTGTGGAAATCTTCAGATATATTAGTGTCATGAAAAGTCAGAAATGTCTCAACTTTGAACATTCTCCAACAATCAGAAAAGAAAGAACAGTTCGTAAATGAGACTTTTATGACTTTGTAGGTGATTTTTGAGGGATGTGTAACATCACGTATTGGTTGGTTTGTAGACAGACTCTGTGTCTGTCTGTGTGTTTCTGCAAACAAAGAGTTTTGTAATGTTGACGTGATTTATGAGAATTTGAGAAATGTGGTCCACAGACACCTCCGAGTTGTGATATCATCACACACGTTAGGTCTCCTCACTAATCAACTTCCCCTTCCACACAGATCACAACACCCAGAGTCAAACAGTTTATCTATAAACTGTCACTATGTATATGTGTGTGTGTGTCTGTGTGTGTGTCTGTGTGTGTATGTATGTATGTATTTATGTATTTATCTATGTATGTATGTATGTATGTATATATGTATAAATAATAATAACAAAAACAAAAACTGTATGTAATACATAATCATAGTAGTAGTAATAATACAGTAGAGTACTAGTAGTGATAGCAGTAAAGTTGTAGTAGTAGTAGTAGCAGCAGCAATAGTAATAGTAATAGTGAACAGGAAAATAATGATTAGAACAGAATACATGAACAAACAAAAAACTGAGGAAGACGAATTTGTACGAAAATTCAGTCGCATTGAAACTGACTACAGAAAACGAGCAGTGTGAAACACAAAACAACAAGTCAGTAACCAAACACAGACATTTGTTAGCAAACATGGCCAGACTGTACGTTTGTTTTATTTGTGTTACGTAGTAAGTCTACTTCATACATAGTGCATTTATATATTGTTTTATATTATATATTGTAACATGACTGTTCTCAAAACTGTGTATTGTTATAGATGTATATCATAAAAAATAAATCTGATATGAAACAATTCTGAAGTTATCTGCAAAAAAATCAATACATTCAAGATTTGATCGATTTAAACATAACTACCGAACAAATTATATTTCCATTTTTGTGAAACATTCTCAGTGTTATAAGAAAGATTACGTTGTCTTATCTGCGTCTTTGTCATCCGGCTTTTTCAGTAAACACGCTTCGAAAATGTAATTACTGTTCAATAAATAGTTTCCATATCGTTGTGTACAGTATTATACAATATTGTAATCTATATCATATATCTTGGGGGTATAAGTTCACAGTAGTATCTACAGTGGTTTTCCCAGCCGTGAACACGTATATGGCAAAATTATGCCATGTTATATCAATATACACTGTTACAATATATATTGCTGTCGTGGCGTGAGTCTACACTTAGTACGTACACTGTTACAATACGTATTGTGTGTATGTATTTTTATTTATATATATATATATATATATATATATAGAGAGAGAGAGAGAGAGAGAGAGAGAGAGAGAGAGAGAGAGAGAGAGAGAGAGAGTTTACTAATATTAAATAATGTTACAGCATTAATTATTTTCTTTTTTTTTAATTTAACAAAATCATTTTTTCTTTTTGTGAAGTTATTCATTTTTTCGAAAAGCAAGAATAACAAAAATAAAGATGGCATGATATTCTTTAATTATCTGTGTAATGTATGTATACAGATACCGGCCCAATTATCCGGACTCCTTTGAGGCATTCCGGATTTCTGGATTTTCCGGTTTTCTAAATATGTAAATAATTTGGCATAAACATTTTAAAATTAAAAACATAAAGAAAATCGACGATACACAACTGTGGCGACTCGACACGTAAACAATGCGGCGAGTGAATGAACACCACGAGGCTTGAAAGTTCTGGTGAGGACAACGCCGGGAAAAACTTCCGGTTTTCTGGGATTTCCGGATTTCTTTGGTCCGGTACCTGTATATATATTTATATATGTGTGTGTTTCTCTGTATATATATACACACACACACACGTTATAAAATCTGCTACAAAATGTAATTATTGAAATTCATAATCGTATCCATGATATGAGAGAGAGAGAGAGAGAGAGAGAGAGAGAGAGAGAATTAAGAATCTGAAGAATAAATATTAAATTTTTTCTCAAATCACTTTTACAGATCATTTCTAGTATGCCTAGATCAAATTTCAAACTGCACAAGGACTTTATAATGACAGTTAATATAATATTTAATATACATGTGTGTGTGTGTGTGTGTGTGTGTGTGTGTGTGTGTGTGTGTGTGTGTGCGTCATGAGTTGTTCATTAAATGTTAACGTTATTTAATTAATGTCAGTGCAGTTCTGGTTTATATTATCCATTTTGTTTTACTTGTCCAACTTTTATTTATTTATTTATTTTTTTTTAAACTTTTTTAGTTTCTTCTTCTCCTTTGAAATGATATAAATTAAAAAAAAAAAAAGACAGATAGATAAAAAGACACGAAAAACATTATAATTTTCAAAAAAAAAAAAAAAGAAAGAAAAAAAAAAAAAAATGGGGAAGAGAAAAATAAGTCAACTTCACTGAAAAAAATAAAAAGAAAGAAGATTAATTTAAATTCTTTAACTGTTTTTCTAGTTTTTAGTATTTTTTTTTTTTTTTTACATGTACAAGGTTAAACTGATTTTTGTAGAAAATAAGAAGTCAGTTAGACCACGTACAAGTACGTCACGTGACTATCACAAGACAAGAGGTGCTGTCAGCAAGATACATGTAGCTCAGACATAAAACACGTTACTTAAAAACACGTGTAATTAAAAACAGTGACGTAAGAAAGTTCACATTACGAAGATCAGCTGCATTCGAAAAAATAACAAGGAGTTACAAGCTATATATCTCTTTTTAAAATTCTCTCTCTCTCTCTCTCTCTCTCTCTCTCTCTCTCTCTCTCTCTCTCTCTCTCTCTCTCTCTCTCAGTGCAGTTACGTACGTTTTGCGTGAATGCTTATGTGTGTATATATATATATATATATATTATTCTAAAATTAAATTTAAACAATATAAATAAATTTACTTATTTAGACCTTTCTTGTTTACCTTTTGTCTATCTGTTACCTCTCCCAATTTCTTTCTGTATCTGTTTCTTTCTTTCTTTCTTTATTTCTTTCTTTCTTTCTTTTATTATTATTATTATCATCATCATCATCATCATCATCATCACTGTTATTATTTGCACTAATACAAAAACAAAAAGTTAATGAGAAAATGCAGATTTGATCACTAGAACATCATTAGCTAAGAATCTTTTTCTAAACTTGATTATCTCTGATAATTATGATTATTTCTATGGATTAATTTTTTAATGCGATTTTTACGTAGCAGTCATATATTGGCCACATTAGTGGATTATTAAAATAAGGAACGTCTCACAATTGCTTTGTAAATAATGAATCAGATTCGGAAATGAATTTGCTGTTAGAGTAATTTGTGCTCTATCGATTCATCAATCTCTTCATTTTCTTCTTAACTCTTCTCTATACACGCTTTAACAGTCGCATTTTTCTTTTATAATTTTATATTTACAAATTTTATGTACATAGATTTCTCTATTTTCATTGTGATTTTTTTTTTTTTTCGCCAATCTTTGTCATATTTGATTTTCTTTGTTATAGGTAATGTGTCCTTTTGTTGCTTTTATTGTTTTTTTTTTTCTTTCTTTTCTTTGACTTTTTTTTTTTTCTCGTCAGTCTTTAAGTTTCTTTTATTTTTTTTTTTTTTCACGATGTTTCTCTCTAGTAACTCGAAAATAAAAACAATGTCAAGTATTATTTCTTTGATTCTTAGTTTTATATTTTGTAACATTTCCCGTGTTTTTTATTATCCGCTGTATCTTTCTTCATCTCTCTCTTTGTCTCTCCGTCTCTCTCTCTCTTTTTGTCTCTCTTTGCTTTCTCTTTCTGTCTCTTTCTCTCTGTTCATCAGTCTTTTTCTCTGTCGATATCTTACTCTGTCTTTCTCTCTCACATTAGTAAGAGAGAGAGAGAGAAAAAAAATCTTCTTGACTCTATTTTTCATTCGTTTTGTCTGACGTCTGTCTGTCTGCACGTACGTCTGTCTGTCTGTCAGTCGCCTCTTAACACGCTTGAAGTTTTTCTCTCCATGCAAGTACATACAGAAAATACGAAATCAACTTAAAATTATTTTCTTCATCATCTTGTCATTCTTCAAATCGCATCTTCGATTTCACAACGACGTCCTAACATTCACCTCGTTACTCTGTCTCCTGTCAACGCCGACATCAACATCATCATCGGAGACGCGAGCTTATTTGACAAGCTGGGACATGTGACAGCGAGTCGGTGGAATCAATAGAACGACAGCGAGCTAACAGGAGCACGTCACGACTTCGCAGTCAATGTCCATCGAGATCTCACTACCGCGAGCAGATGTCGCCGTACACACCTCTCCCACTCTGACGTCGTCACCCACGTGGTAAGTTTCCTACTTTGTTTGTTGTGATGATGGTGTTGATGATCATTATAATAATGATGATTGGAAAAAAAATTAGTGAAGAAAACTGGAATAGAATACTACTGTTGCTACAATAATTACTAGTACTTTATTATTATTGTTATTATTATTGTTATTATTATTATTATTATTATTATTATTATTTATTGTTGTTGTTGTTGTTGTTATTATTATTATTATTATTATTATTATTATTATTATTATTATCATCATCACTATTATATCTGATACTATTATTATTATTATCATCATCATCATCATCATCATCATCACCATTATAACTGATACTGTTATTATTATTATTATTATTTTCATCTTGACCTCCTTGATTTTCGCCGCTGTTATTGTTCTTATACATCATTATTACCATTACAATCATTATTGTTATCATTATTTCTTTACATTATTTATTAATTTTATTTTATTTTATTTCTTCATTTTCATCTTTATTTATTTATTTATATATTTATTTATTTATTTAATTATTATGTCGCTTTATTATTCTGAATCTTACCAAGACTGAGATACTGCATAATGTATAAAGTGAAGCTACGCAAATGAGGAATATGTATGTAATCGGATGTTGTGAATGATTGATTGCAGGAATGTCTAACGATAACCACAAAGATAATATGATCTATTCTGTGTCAGAAATTTCAAATTAATGAATTTAAATAAGTATATAAACAGTGTTTAGAGGTGTATGAAATAAATATAATACAGTAAGTTTCTCTTGCAGTACATAACTATTTCAAAACTGTTTTAATTAGAATCAGTTTAATTTCGTGCGTAAAATTTCTCTTTTTAGAAATCTTTTAAAGATATGTATAATGTTTATTCATTGACGTAGAAAGGTGTGCGTTACCATGGTAGTCAGAGTATGCGATATCTCTAAAGATGCAGAAATGAAGACACATTTTCGGTAACAAGCAACAAGATAAAATTATGTGACTTTAATCGGACAGTTATATGATAAAGTCCATGCTATAAACAAGTCTTCAGTAAGCTAGTAGTCAGTAAATAATTGTAGATAAACAAATAATTCAAGTTACAGTTGGGCTTCAGCAAATTCTTAGTAGTCAGTAAAACAGTTCATTCAGATAGCCAGTCAGTGAGTCAGCAGTTACACGTAAGTTATCACTTAGTCGCTGTTAGTAAGTGAGTCGAATTTAGTGATCAAGTAAGTAAGCAGGTTAGTCAGTCTCAGTAAGTTTGTAAGTAAAAAAGGACATCAGTAAATCAGGCAGTAGGTCGGTCAGTATTTCACTACGTTACTGAATTTATCCTGTTGGTAAAAATAAGTTGGTAAAGAAGTCACTTGTTTTGTCATTAAATATTTGCATTGGTATTTAAGCTAGTAATTGGGTGAGTAATTGATACTACGAGTTAGTCTGGTAACGAAGTAACTTAGCAGAATGTAATCAGATACAAACTAATTCACTGGTCTGTTTTGTTTCAAACACGTCACAACACTACTTGTTAATTTCGACTTTTCTCCAAAAAAAAAAAAAAAAAACTGACTCATTACTATTATGTTTTGTTGTTGTTGTCGTTTTTTTTTTTTTTTTTTTTTTTTTTCCTCTAAAAACAAATATAACAGATACACACACTAATTTGATAGTTTTAACAAACTTTTCGTTATTATTTACTGTTCTTTGCTGAACTCCTTTGTAAAAATAATAAAAAGAATAGAAAATAAATAAAATAAAATAAAATAAAAAAAATAAACTGCAGATAACATTTATGCCAAATCAATAAAAAATAAAATAAAATAATAATAATAATAATAATAATAATAATAATAATTAAATAAAAAAAATAAAAACCTCCATTACTAATATCATTTGTCTACTATTTGTCGACTTTGGACGGAGAAGACATCTGGTAAGGGAAATAATTCAGTAAATTGTTCTAATAGCCACTGATATGGTTTCATTAATTTTATTCTGAGTGGAAACCTTCTACTGCCTCTGTCAACAGTGTTTTTTCTGTTTCTATATTACTTTGCGAAGGAGATCCTAGAAAAAGACAGAAAAAAAAATAGAAGATACAAAGACCTTGGCTGGTTTGATTTATGCGTATCAATAACAAACTAAATTAGTCAGGGGACGTCTTTGGGTTGCAAATTACACCAAGCGTTTCTTCGAGATGTGAAATATACATATAATAAAATATACATTTTCATGATTATACCTGAATTAAAGTAAAAAGAAATAATAACTCTGAAAATGTAACAGTGATGAAAATGATAGTAGTATTAATAGCAATAATAGCATCAGCAGTAGTAGTAGTAGTAGTAGTAGTAGTAGTAGTAGTTGTTGTTGTTGTTGTTGTTGTTGTTGTTGTTGTTGTTGTTCTGGCAGAATTAATAATAGGAGTGGTAATAGTAACCATAATAGTAAAACAAAAACAAAATAAAGTCAAAAACTTTCGCATCAGATATCACTGAATGTTTTCATATTCTTCATATTTTTACTTGGGTTTTCTGTTAGTATTATATTTATTTATTTGTTTGTTTGTTTGTCTGTTTGTTTGTTCGTTTGTTAGTTTTTTTTAACTGCTGTTTTATTAACCAATAGAAAATAATTCGTACGAGTCGTTTTAGAATTTCTTTCGAATTCTGCTGATGGCGGGTCTCAGCGCAGGTCACAGGTCACAGGTCACAGGTCACGACTAGTGTCAAACATTAAGACAAATATCGCAGTAAAACACGCATTCTCCCTGAACAGTAAAACAGTCAACTTCTCTGTGTAATAAACAGTTACGTCACAGTTTGATATCTCGTACAGGATGCCTGACTGTAGTTTTCACTCTCTTCTCACGCGACATTGTCCTGTGTTTATTTTCAACTTACATCGTCAACTTAAACAAGCAACAAAACAAACAGAAAAACAATATTTGCTGACTTAATATGACCTAGTGCAACCTGATGTAGAAATTCAACATTATCGCTGTAAATGAATGAATGAATGAATAGACAGTTAAATAAATAAATAAATTGTTCATTCTAAAAAAAAAAAACAACAGTTTTTGAACATTATATATTTGAATTTTACAAATCTGTTGATTTGCATCCACTGTATATGAATTTAGACCCGCCCTTTGTATTACAAAGAAAGAAAAAGTCCTGTGTGTCATCAGCTGTGTAAGATAAATATTATCACAAAGACAAAACAAAGAGATTAGCAGTGTTTAATATCTACATCAGCTCTCAGTTCAATATTTATTTAAGTTATTACAAAAAAATCTATAATTACGTCATCGAGAAGATAACCATGGCAACAGAATTTGTGTACAACCCACATGACTTGACAGCATACTGTGATGTGTATCTGTCCAAAAAGTTAAATACAGCCTCCTTGAATCTCTGATAAATTTTTATTATAAAACTTTATTATTAGCAAACAGAACTCTCCAGAAAATTAAAGCCTCGTTAAGTAAAGATAACAACACTGAGTTTAATGCACTGACGACAGTAGCTTGTGTTTTATTATCATTGCTGTCACATTTTCTAACACTTAGAATTCAAATGTATTGAAATTGGGTTAAATTATTAATAATTTATTTATTTTCATATTAATATTTTCTGTAAAAATATTATCTAAAATGATGTTTTTCCATTAAAAATATGAAAGCTGTTGAGAAATGAACAACGCTAAACAATAATGTTTTGCCTTAAGCAATACGAAAGACATTTGAAGAATAAACAAGGAGCGGTCATCGTGGTCAGTTATGGTCAGTTCGTGGTAATGTCGTCCTCTAGTTATTGATGTATTTGGATTTATTCTATTTCTGGCTAATCTGCAATTACTTCATTAATATTCTGTTCAAGAACAAAACGACTAATTTCCATGTCGACAGAAAATAAAAACCGACAGGAAAATGAGGTGAATACAAATAGAAGTGTTTCGCAGTGAATATTTCAGACAATTCCGTGATTAGCTAAACAGTTCACTTTTAACAGTTGTCTCTGGTTTAATTTTTAATTTTTGTGTGTTTGACATCTACTGATGTTTTTTTAATGTTGTTAACAAACTGATTGTATAGGATTATTGTATTTATTCTTTCCCTGAATGTTTTATTCATAAAAGTATCAAATTGCTGCGTAAATGAAATACATATCAGTATGACATAATAAAAATACCTGTCCTTTAATCATCATACACTACGTCGAACATATGCGAGATTTTGTGTGTGTGTGTGTGTGTGTGTGTCTGTGTATATGTATTATTACTACCACTACTACATCAACAATTACTGCTACAGCTACAAAAGAAGAACACCAACCACTTTTCTTACTACTACTACATCTACTTCTACTACAATTAATTTAAGATCGATAACTTTACAATTATCACTCCAATACAAAAACGAAAACTATTACAACTACTACAACTGCGATTTTTACCTCCGTTACAACAACTACTATTACTACTTACACTACTGCTTCTACTGTTATCACTGCTATTACTACTGTAACTACTACAACCTGTACCCATACCCTTAAATGACATGCTACTACAACTATGTATCAGTAACCTTTTTGCTGTTACACGTCGTGATCCGATAGACACGTAATAAACAGCACCACGTGAACTGTGAAGATAAACATCAACGTATTCAGCTTGACCCGTGTGTGACAGATCTGTCTCTCACAAATACATTTATTATTCTGATTTGGCTAGATGATGAAAAAGATTAAAAAGTTAATTATGAAGAAAATCCTACGTTAATTCTCCTCTCTCGGCATTAGTCTTTGCCAGAGAGAGAGAGAGAGAGAGAGAGAGAGAGAGAGAGAGAGAGAGAGAGAGAGAGAGAGAGAGAGAGAGAGAGAGAGAGAGAGAGAGAGAGAGAGAGAGAGAGAGAGAGTTTTTGGATGACGTCAGAGTACAGAGGAGATTGCTGATAGTTAACATTTATTCGTGTCATTAACATAACAACGTCTTCTTCCACAGCTTTGACTTTGACGTTAAACACTGAAAACTGAAAATGTCGAAATTAGTCGCTGTTTTCATCTTGTATTATTTAAATTAAAAACGTGTCTTAAAAAATGTACAGTCTCGAAATCAAACCTATTTTCATTTAGTATAATTTAAATTAAAGACGTGTTAAAAATCTGATAAAACTCTGTGTGTATTCTCATTTTGTATAATTTAAACAGTTGAATCGTATTAAACAACAGTTGTATGTTTCATGTTGTGAAGTAATTTTTTATCCTGTGACATGTTCTGGAATTAAAAACTATTGTGAGAGAGACCTAACGCTCGTTATCCACGTTTTGTCCTTGGGTTAGAAAGAAATGTCAAAGTGTAATTACTCCTTCACATCTGAGGATATATCCTTTTCTTTGATTAAATAAAAAAAAAAAAAAACATTATTTTATTGAACGTGGCGGAAGAAAACCATTATTTTGATGAAGATGTTTGTTGAAAAAAATTAATTTACATTTTCGTACATCTGACATTAATATTTACTTCAAAAACTGGATTCTGTCTTATAATTTTTAGACAGTGAAATATAATGTGTGATCAGTGTAGATCCAGGACAAAACTGAAATAGAAACTCAATAGTAATGTTTTGTTTGTTTTGCTTTTGTTTTCAGTCTTTGAAATTTGGTTCTGTAGAAAACTACTGTGATTCAACGAATGAAACACTGCAGTGGAATGATCAGTAGCAAACTGCTTCTCTTAAAGAGAATCAGTCGTGAAACAAATATGTGTCTATTGCATGGAACCCAACACCACATTGAAAATGTATGTGAAGCATGCAAATCTCTGTATTGATCCGATAAACGGTTTTTACTACATACGTAACAGTTACTCGCATTTTTGTCCTGTCTTGAAAAATCATAAATAAGCCAACAAAAGTGTCAGAGAGACAAGTTCAATGTACAGCGCTTGGCCATGGTCACATATATTGACACCAACATCCACAAATAACACGACAAATACAGTTGTGCAATGGAGAATAGTGTTATATTTGTGTTATGAATGCCTGAGTATTTGAAATTTGTAAGAACTGACACTCATTTATGTCCATGTCAGTATGGAGCGATTCTGCTTTAACATTTTGTTCACAGTAAAATGTAACGCAAGTTTGCAGTCGTTGTTGTAGCTGCTGACAGTGTTCTTGTTGACTGTGCAGTTGTCGCACGTGCTGCTACTAGTACAGACTCAGTGAGGAAGTTTCACGCCTCACTTCAAACTTACGCCTGAATTCAAAGTTATGAAGCGAATAATTTAAATCTTAGAAAACAGAAACCATCAAAAGAGAGTGAAAGTAATTCTCACTCCAAAAAAATGAGAGCAGGAAGAGAACTGAAAAGAAATTAGTTAGACAGTGGTGAGCTGAGTAATGAGAAGAAATATTAGAAGATATTGTGTTCTGTATGGAAATAGGACACTGAACTGTATCTGAGTTAACTGACGAGTCAGATGAGAAATAAGAAGTTTGCTGACATTAAACGTTTTCTAAGATTCGTTCCTTTAGAAACACAGTAAAAACTAAATAATAGTGTTTGCTTTCCTTTAGAAACACAGTAAAAACTAAATAATAGTGTTTGTAATTATAACTATAATTATGTTTTAAAATAAATAAATAAGTAAATTAATTAATTTAATAAATAAATAAATATTATTTAATAAATTAATAAATAAATAAATAAATAAATAAAAACCTGATTTTTACATAAAACTGGTTTTAAATTTACAACTCGCATTATCTTAAATTAATGTTATGTTATTTTGATAATGCTATGATTTGTCATACTTGAAGTTTCCTGTCGTTTTTTAAGTTGAAATTCATTTATTTAAGAAATAACAAATAACTGAGAATAAAACCTGCGGCAATTAAAATACGATATCTGTAACACCATCAGTGATATTAGTAACAGTCGATCATATGTACATTTAAAAAACAAGCAACTGACACTACCACTCAAATATAGAGATACATGCACCCACAGACACACGCACACTCCACGCACACAAATAGACTGAAAGAGAGAGAGAGATAAATGTTTACAAGACAAATGCTAACTTGGCGTAACTATTTAAAACTGCAGAAAAATATTTATTTGCACGTTTACGGTAAGCGGTATTATTGAAATTTTAATAAAGACAGCATAAACATTTGAGTAACTGAGCTCACGTAAGCACTTTTTTAAAGTTTAATACACATTACTCTACTAACTTTATTAAACATTTATTACACTTTTTTATTCAAATGTTATATCTGTGTTCCATTCTGACATACTCAAAATCATTTCTGTCATTAATACAACCAGTATCACATAAACATTGAATTAATTCTCTCTCTCTCTCTCTCTCTCTCTCTCTCTCTCTCTCTCTCTCTCTCTCTCTCTCTCTCTCTCTCTCTCTCTCTCTCTCTCTCTCTCTCTCTCTATGTATTAAGTATTAAGTATGTATGTATGTATATTTTTTAATTTTCTTTCTCTGTCCTCTTTCTCACACACTGACATACACACAAACTTTCTATGTCTAATTTTTGTTTTGTTTTATTTTTTTCAGGTGAACAAAACGAGAGTGTGAACCGAGTGACACAACATGGGTTTATCAAGTTCTCTCTCTGTCTACGTAACCCTGTAATCACAATCGATGAGCGGTGGGCGAAACCGTCTCCTTCAATTCCATACCAGTAAAACAGCAGTCAAACGGTGCTAGTCAACTCTCAGCAGCGATATAATAGAAAAAAAACAGTGCACGTCATTTCTAGTACAGCAGTGACGGAGAGTAAGTCAACTGTAAAAACAACAGCTGTTGTCAAACATGTGGGTACCAGATAATTATTTGTCAAAACACAGACACAAACTTGATGTAAAAACAGAAGTACTTAAATAACAGTGACACAAACTTGATGTAAAAACAGAAGTACTTAAATCAACAGTGACACAAACTTGATGTAAAAACAGATATACTTAAATCAACAGTGGTGCAAACTTGATTTAAAAACAGACGATCTTAGATCAACAGTGACACAAACTTGATGTAAAAACATACGTTCTTAGATCAACAGTGACACAAACTTGATTTAAAAACAGACGTTCTTAGATCAACAGTGGTGCAAACTTATTTAAAAACAGAGGTAGTTAGATCAACAGTGACACAAACTTGATGTAAAAACAGACGTTCTTAGATCAACAGTGACACAAACTTGATTTAAAAACAGACGTTCTTAGATCAACAGTGATACAGCTGTTGTTACTAACGTTCTTACATCAACAGTGATACAACTGTTGTTACTGCACACAGTGATACAGCTGTTGTTACTGCACACAGTGATACAGTTATATTTCTCTACTAAGATAAGAGAAAAACGATTCATGAACCGAGTCAGCGCGAAGAGTTGTTACTTCGTCTTGTCTTGTGGGAATACTCGTCAGGCTGAAATCCTAACTCGTAGTAATGTCAACTTTTCTCGTTTTAGCAGGCCTTTATATAGCAATTCGTTTAAGGCTTAGAATAATTCTGAATTTTTAAATATTGTTTTTATGATCACTACTGGACAGTCTGTTTTTTGTCAGTAATTTTCTGAAAACAGCATTTCGTCAGTTACAGAAAAGGTATTCGTGTTTTCAGTGACTTTGACAGGACAATGGAAGGTATGAACAGTGGAGATTTATTGAAATAAGTGTCCAGTGAAGTCTGATAGACTATGTACTTGCGGATCTGATGCTTACGGTCTTCTCTTAAGAGGACTTTTAATATCGATTTTTTTTCTTGTGGGACTCAAGTAAATGGTGTTCTTACAGGACTGGTGTCAGTGAGCTATTTCTACGACTACTGTAAAAGGTGTGTTTGCATGATTAATGTAAACGTCTACTTGTAAGCTCACTAATCTAAACAGTCCATTTACAGAACTACTCAGATGACGTAAACCTATGAAATATTAGCATAGTATGTACCATTTCGAGTTTTACAACAGTTTTCACAAAATGGAGTTTTTCTCTCACGCAGAAAACGTAAGTCACACAAACTTTGTCGTAGAGTCAGGACTTGTAGGAGAGAGTCTGCACAGCTTTCCAAGGTCTAGTTTCAGTGACGTATCACCACAATGCTGTAACGTCACCAGTGACGTCATACACACTAACACTTCCAGCCAATCACGTGATATCATTGAGATGCCGTTCTACCTACTATTTTACGTATCTGTATTAAACGGAGCTATATTTCTTGTGGGTGTGGCGGGTAACATCATGGTGATTCAGGTGATAGCCCGGATGAAAGCCATGCGCTCGCGCATCAATTACTTCCTGATGAGCCTCAGCGTGGCGGATTTGCTCGTGCTGGTCATTTGTCAGCCGTCGGCCATGTTGGAATTTTTTGGACAAGATCGCTGGCTTCTTGGAGAAGCAATGTGTAAGTATTCTAAACACACAAAAAAAAATACATATATCTATTTTATAGCATAAATGGCAGTTGTTTTCGTATTTTCATAGTTTGCACAATGTAAGTAGAATTAATATGCATTTCTAAAAATATCAGTCAGGTCTTTACAAGGGGCCAAAGTCGTCATCATTTTTCAAAATCTGTGGCTTTGACGACATTCGCGTAATCAAAGGAAGGCGAGGGAGGGATTACATGTGACAGTGTTGCACATGCGTAGATAAGTTTCCGGTTACAGTCTGACTCACGATAAGCTGGGACACATACGGCCCTGACATATGCGGGAATCTAGGACCCAGCACATCGATTTACGTGCAATATTCAGATTACTGTTCGAATAGTGGATTTTTAGAAACAAAATTAAAAAACAATAAAAATTGAAGATTTAGAAATAAATTTAAATCAGATATAAAGACTGGATCAACGAAAACCAGAATTATTTATTTATTTATTTATTAATTTATTAAATTATGAAAGAATAAAAATGTGATTTTAAAATGCAAAACTTGGCTTCATCTTATATATTTTATGAAAATATACATAATAAAATTAGAATGTCAAATATGTGTCAAAGTCATTACATAATTATAATAACAACATTGTATCATATAATAACAACATTACATAATTATAATAACAACATTGTATCATATAATTCTAAAGAAGCACAATACGGTGAATAAGAAAGAAAGACATGCTGAACAAAATAAATTTAAAAAAGGCAAATATAAGAACTGATGAATTTGAACAGAACACTTTAATATGTTAGTTAGTTTCTATTTTTATGTTACGTTTTTCTTTTATTTTTTTTATTTTTTTTTTTATTTATTTTTTTTTATAAGTTTCAGTACGTTGTCAATAATTTAATCATTTCTGTCAATCAGCCAATTCTTGTTTCGCAGACAACCCGGTTGTTAGCAGAAAGCGATTAGCAAAACATGAATTTATAAATGACACAGCCGTACTAGACTAGAGAAATGTCGCCAGATCCCAGATGAGAGCTATTTAAAGTAACTTATATTAATATTCTACGGACAAATATATTTAAAATAACTGTGATGTAAATATATTACAGATGAATCTATCTGAAATAACTGACGTTAACGTTACTGATAGATCTCTTTAAAATAACTGTTACGTTTTATGTCAAATTCATTTTGAAATAACTGTTGCGTTAACACCTTACAAACTGATCTATTTTAAAACGGTTATGTTAATGTTACAAAAACATCTGTTTAAATTAATTGCTATCTTAATATGTTACAGATAAATCTATATGAAATAAACGTTGTATTGATGTGACATACGGACAATTTATCGTAAGTGTTATGTCGATGTTACAGATTGATACATTTAAAAATAATGTTATATTAATATAGACATCTGTTAAGTTAAAGTTACAGGTAGATCTATTTTTATAATAAATGTTACGTTAATAGATATGTCTATTTAAAAACAGACATTACGTTTTACTTTGTACAAAGAGGTTTTTTTCACACATTATTTGAACATTATATGAGCTTCGTTCAAGTCAGCACATATACTAACAGCACTTAGCGTGTAATTTATGAAAACGTTTCCGCTCAGGGTTATATCGTTCTTGTTTTTTTATGCCATGTCTTCAAGCGGGTCTCTTAGATCATATTACTGTCATCATTTTGCCAGTTAAGCGGATACCTTGGCGACAATAATTGGTATCTAGGCTCCCAACGATTTACGTCATTTACATTTGTTGTTGGTTTTTGGCTTTTTGTTGTGATATTTTTATTTCATATTATTTTTTATTTTTTTTATTTTTATTTTTATTTTTTTTTGGTTACTATCTTCTTTTAATTTGAATATTATGAATTTTAAATGTAAGGGTGAAAAAAGGAAAACTGGCAATTTCATCAGGAAAATATGCAGACATGCTTATACGATTATTATGTTTTAGCATAGTGAAATGATGTTTGTCTTACAAAAACAGGGCATAGAACCAGTTTTATTTCCATCTTTTTGACAGCAAATAGAAGATAAAAGTTTGAGATATGGTGTCCGTTATATTTGTGTCAATAGAATTATTTCATGGTTTGGCAATAGCGAACTTCCACTACCATGATTTCCAGTAAACATTATTTTTGTTCAGTAATGTCATCAGATGTTACGTTAAACTAAGCACCAGTGATTTTTCAAAATGAGTTAAATACCAGTCTCTTTAAAACACAGCTTGGTTTCTTCTGTCCAAGTTTAAAAGCGTGTTTATGTAACGGTGAAACAAATTTGGAATTCACTTGTTAAATCTGGTCATGAATAGATATCATCATGACTATATCATTATTTTTAATGATGTCGTCTGTCTGTGTTTTAGTGTTTGTCTATGCAGTGTACTGTAAAATATATATGTTCCTGTTAAATCAGTATAATGAGCTGTATTGCGTGTAATTTCAGATACTCTTTGAAAATGTCGTGTCGTCATGCCATTTTACTGAACTAGCCTCATTTTACTCCACTTGTAAAACATCACGAATTATTCTATATAATCTGTATAACTCTACCATCCATATAATCCAGAAAAAAATCTAATTATAGAAAAAAAATCAAAGATTAAAAGATAGGTCTTCAGATATTTATAACACGTTATCCCACACATCAAGATTAAATGTGGTTTGCAGTGTTCTAAAATAATTAGTTTTTCTGTTATAATAGTTGTTGTAGTAGTAGCAGTGGTAGTGTGAGTGGGGTTAGTAATGGTGATGAGTGTGATTTTAGTAATAATGGATGAGGATATGGCGATGTCAGATGTAGTAGTGTAGAAGTGTTGGTAATAGTTAAACTAGTAGTCTAAGTTGATACGACAAATTGGTAACATTATAGTCGTAGTAGTGATGACTGTAACAGTGTTGTTGTAACATACGACTGTCACAGCGTAGCTGAAACAAATGTACAAATGTTAACAATTGTTTATTTTTCAGGTAAGCTGGTACCGTTTCTCGAACACGCGTCCCTACATTCCTCGGTGCTGACTCTGTTAGCGATCGGTCTGGAGAGGTACTACGCGATATGTCGCCCACTCAGTGACAAGAGAATGTGTCTCCTTGGCAACACGGCTGTCTGTGTGACGTGCATCTGGTTGTCTGCATTCATTCTGTCACTACCCTTCATTTTCATGACGTCACTGGAGGATGCTGAGTTCTTCGACGGCTCTGCAGTGAAGGTGTGTCGTACAAAGATGGAGACGACGCTGCCGAAGCTGTACGTCGTCCTCATGTTCTGTGTGTTCTTCCTGCTGCCCATGTGTATGCTGACGTTCATGTACATGTCCATCATCAAAAAGCTCTTCAGACTGAACCACGAAACCTCGCCAGGGGAAAGCACCAATGTAAAAGCCATTCATTCCCGGAAACAGGTTGTGCGCATGATGGTTTCCATAGTGATTTTATTTTTTGTTTCACTCCTGCCAATCAGAATTGTCGGCTTGTGGCTGGTGTTTACTCCGTCGACCAGCATCGAGTGGATGGGGATGGAGTTTTACTTTAACATTCTGTCGCTGTCGAGGATTCTGGCGTACGTCAACAGCGCCGGCAACCCGCTCATCTACGGCCTTATCTCCACCAAGTTCCGAAGTGCGTTCAGTCGTTCCCTGCCCAGCTGCAACACTCAGATGGAAAGGCGCGGTTCGTTCACGCCCAGGACGGGTTCTCCGCCCAGGTTTCCTCCCGACGTGCAAAACCAGTTTCTACTGCGTAGTCTGCGAAGATAAACAGTCTACTACAGCGGTTTTATAAATACATTAGTGACACTGTTTCATGTTAATGACACATATCAGCGTTAGTGACATATGTTGAGTTCAATGACATTAGAAAAAGCAGTCGACAGGAGCGATATACGACATTAGGGAGTCATTTCGACAATAGTGATGTGTAATATCAATTACCAGTGAACTAGAGAATCTATCGGCAGTGGTTGTATACTAGATAAAGATGACACTGATGATATTAGTGTCATTTGGCAGCTACCGAAAATCTCGACGTACCGTCAAAAAAATAAGAAAAGAAAAAAACTTAATCTGTAACATATTTATATCTGAATACTCTCACAAACGACATTCTTGAATTTACGCGTTTAAAAATAATAAATCAAACTTGTGCAGGTTATTTTTTGTCATGTTTGTGAACTGCTGTCAGCAGGACACTTCATGCAGTTCTGTCATTGACAAAACATTAATAGTTACATTCATCTGAAACATTTTTCGTTCAAGTACGCCTGTCCTGGGTTCACACTAACAGATCTTTTATACCAGTAATGACAGATTATGAAAGTGCTATTTGAAACATAGCAATATGTACACTGATCCATCACTGTTAATAATGCTGGAGTAATACAGTTCGTCTGTTATTAATGTTTGTTTTCTAAATGTTGTAAGCTTTATATGAATTTGATAAATATATATCATAAAGATTTCCTGTCTGGTATAAATACTGTAATCGTCATCGTCATTGGTATTATTATTATTATTATTATTATTATTATTATTATTATTATTATTATTATTATTATAACGAGAAACTTAGTGCGTATCCTAATACCCTTTATCAACATTATGTGTCCTGTACGTTACAAGTATATTTAGAATAATAATAATAATAACAACAACAACAACAACACAAGAATTAACTTCTATGTGTTAAAAATGCAATAGTTTATTTAATCCGACTTCTGAAATACTATAATATTTTAACTAGTTCTCTCTGACAGCTGAATAAATGTGAGTATGTGTGTGTGAGTGATGTGTGAGCAAGTGAGTAAATGAATGCAAGTAAAAGAGAGATTGTGAAATGAAAGGTGAAATATCAACACTGGAACAGGCTGAGAATCCTTTAACTGAAATTCCGAGCAGCATAATTAATAATGTCTTACACTTTTCACTTTGTTTTGCATAAATTTCATTTTATGCTCAGAATTTTAAAAAAATATTCTCAATCTATTTATAAAATTTGATAAAAACAGTTGATACTTTTTTTTTCTCTGCTAACGGCTGAATCTTTCACTGTTTCTATTTATATTTTTGTCAAATAAACATCATTTTATAATGTATAGCATCTTGACAAGGAAAATAACATTTATGTTTACAGCTATTTTTCACTGAATACCTTTCTGTAGAAATACAAATCTCACTGTGTAACCATTCTCATATTTAAATATTCTATTATCATCGTCTAGTATGTGAATTCTGTATGTTGTGTTTCTGAAAATTACATTTTTTCACTAAATTAACAACTGTTGTTCTTTGTTTTCTGTATTGCTACAAAGTGATTAGTAGAGAGAGAACGTAAACCAATAACGTTCTATTTGTCCAAACGGTTCAGCTACATCTCGATTAACTGTAACAGTTACTAAACCAACCAGTCAGAACTCAAAACAACTCTTAAACCGTGTAGGATGAAGAAAATCCCATCTTAGAGTCACATATTCAAATTACTTTTCTTCAGACAGGATCCGAATAAATACCAGGTTACCTCTATGGCTAAACATCATGAACCAACTGTTCAGCACCGGCGACCCAATCAGACGTCAGTATTATCCAAGTCTTGCCCAATGATTATTAATGATTTAACTTTATTGGTCATAGATATTAATTTTGCAAGTTTTTATTATTATTATTATTATTATTATTATTATTATTATTATTATTATTATTATTATTATTATTATTTTTATCCAATCCTATATTGATTGAACAATTTTTAATAATACAAGAACAAATCTCATGACACAGGCTGTTTTGTTTGAAAAAAAAATGTATTTAAGAGATCCACTGTGGGTTTCTTCTAAAAAAATTCATCAGTATTTTCTAATATTCTGTAATCGATGATAGAACATTAACACGTCATTTCATTAAATAAAAGAAACATTCACTTTAACACTGTTCTTTGAGAAAAAGATCGGGTTTCAGTTCAGTGGTTACAACCTTTGTTTGATGGTTCATATGCTCAATGCTCAAATGTTCTTGGAGGTTTTTCTCATTCCAACCAGAGCGCTTGAAACGATTTAGTCGCGTATTCTTTTCTTGCTGTTGGAAAATGTTTTTAAAAGACTCCTTGCTGTCGAACGATGAGAGTTGTGATCGTAGCGATGGAGGATGACGTCACTCATACGTCAGCAACCACGTGTGTCTGAATAAACTTTAAAATTTTAAACGACTGAATGCAATTTAAAATTAAAGATTTTTATGATAAACACAGGACTAGCATCCCTTATTCAAAAACTTAAATAATGATTTATTTATAAGAAAAACTTTCTGTAAAATTTGTAATATATACATAACTTAAACTAAACCCAGTAACAACAACTACAACAACAACAACAACATTAATAATAATACTAAAAATAATAAGAAGAAGAAAAATAATAATAATAATAATAATAAATGAAAAAAAAAAAATAAACAAAGAAACGAGTTGGTTATCGATGTTTCTCAGGTGATAAAATGAAAAGTGTATATCTTCTCTTTCAAATCATTTGCTTTCAATCAGACATTTCTGTTATCTGGGAATGTTCTGTTTAGATGTGTGACTGAAAACAAAAACGCAATTTTCTTAGTATAATGATAAAAAGAAAATAACATTGTCTTTACATACATCAATGAACACAAAATGTATTACAAGTTGTATAATGAATTAAAAAAATTGTTCCGCAAAATGATGAACATTTTTTTCAATATTTTCCATTAAACATTTTTTTTAATTGTAATATTACAGATCACTAGATAGTGATGTATCTTGTTTAATCACAAAAAAAAGACCCCAAAACTCTATTTCACAAAAATATAAATAAAAACAGACAATATAAAAAGAAAAAGAAAAAAAAAAAAAAAACACGGGGCTGTAATATTAGTACAGGTTGTGCTGATTGTTTTTATGCATTATTTTTAAAATAGATGTTTTTGTTTGTGATTAAACAGTCACATCCAGGCAAAAGCTCGAGGCACAACACCCGAGTCGAGCAAACCCGAACTGATTTCAGAAACATTAGACGTTTTCAGCAGGATTTAGTAGTGATTAGATTTCCTCTTTGCACACACACAGACTCGTGCCTCTGAACATTTTTATTAAATTTACAAACAACTAAAGATATTGATCGTTTCTTGTGTTTAAAAAAACCGTCATGCATATCAAAAACTCTCCTGTGTCCCGCCAAGATACTTAGATATTATAAGTCTGAGTGTGTGTGTGTATATATCTATATCTGTGTGTGTGTATGTGTGCACATGTATGTATGTATATATATATATATATATTAGCTTGTACCTTCACAACTTAAAACAGACTACAGATGAGCTAAGGATGAGTTGTATTGTTTAGCACAAAAGAAAACAGTCAGGTTTTTTTGTACGTGTTAGTTCACAGATTGGGTAGATTTTTGTCGTGCTGCTTTACCAGAGACGTATTATAAGTAAATTTACATAAAACTGTATAAAAATCATTAACTGGGATTTTTTTTTTTTTTTTTATTAACACAAAATGTCGTTCGGATTCTGTCCTCTCATAGTTGTAATAGTAGTAATATCAAATGTAATGGTTTATGTAGAAGCAAAGAAAAAAATATAATACGTAATAAATAAATAAATAAATAAATAAATAGAAACAAAAATAAAAATAAAACTAAAAAAAATAATTTGTGACTTATTATTTATTTACTAGTGCCGCTGACATAACTTTGTATAGTAAATCGTATATTACATTTTGTATCACATTGTACATTGCATCTATTGTACATTAAACTGTGTGTGTGTGTGTGTGTGTGTGTGTGTGTGTGTGTATATACAAACAAACACACACATTATATTTCATATTACATTATAAATTATATGTTGTATTACGTTGTATATTATAATTTCATATTACATTGTAAATTGTATTACGTTCTGTAAAAGGAAGTGAGAAAAACATTGGTAGATATACAAACTTCGTTATTTCGTGCCGCTCTTGCACGACCGGTATTTGTAAAATCCATGTTCAGTGAGAATGTTTAATTAAAACATCTCTTAGCGGGTTTCACTTCTCGACGTTTAACATTATACATTAGACGTTTTTATTACGTCAAATAAATATCGATCAGATTTTCGGTGACCTACTTTACAAATGTTTAAAATCGGTGTACGGCATCAAACATTTATTTACAAACATCATGTTTACTGATGTGTGGAGGATATCACGTATCATGAACAATCTGGAAGTACTTTGAGATAAAAATGTTTCGTTTTAGTAATTAAAAAAAACATTGTTTCCAATTCTCCAGTTTCAAATATAGAAAACAAATAACTTATATCAATTAACAGAACACGTTTGTTACTGTTTGTGAGTGAGGAGGAATGTTCATATCGGAGTCCCGTCCATGGTTTCCAGAGCGACTTGCACTGGTGCTGTAAATCCCTGCGTTTCCCTCTTCGCGTCTGTGTGAAAGTTTTTCTTCTCCTCGCAGTCTCGCTGCTGTGCGCAGCTCGGGATTGTCTTCCTGTAAGCGTCTCTGAACTTGGTCGACAGGAGGCCGTAGATGATGGGGTTCCCCGCGCTGTTGACGTACATCATGATTCGGACGCACGAGAGAATGTTGAGATATGACTCGAGGCCGATGGACTGCATGGTGTCCGCGGTGAGAAACACGATGAGGAGGATGACGACTCGGATAGGCAAGAGACACACAAAGAAGAGGATTATGATGTACACCATCATCCTGACAACCTGTCTTCGAGAACTCAAAGCTCGTTTGTTCTGAGAACTTCCTGGAACAGTAGCAGCGCTGTCCTGACGTGACAGCTGCCAGATAATGGACGAATACATGTACGTGAGCAACGCCAGCGGCAACAGCACCATGATACAGAACAAAAACATAATATACATCCTAGGTACCAAGTCGTCCATTTTGGTTCGACAGACCTTCACCTTGCTTCCGTCGTAAAAGTCGGCGTCTTCGTACGACGTCATGAAGATGAAAGGCAGAGACAGGACGTAGGACATGACCCAGATGGCGATGATGTTGGTGCGTGTTTTACAGAGGTGAATACCACGCTGCTTAGTGAACGGGTCGCAGATCGCACAGTAACGTTCAAACCCGATTGTGAGCAGAGTGAGGATGGACGAGTGCAGGGAAGAGTTCTCCAGGAAAGGTACGATTTTACCTGTGTGTAAATAAATAAATAAATAAATAAATAAATATGTAAGTAAGTAAGTAAGTAAAGAAAGAAAGACAAATACCACTGAAACAAATAATTAAGTCATTCGGGTCACATATGAATAAATTCAACTAATCTATCTAAATATATACATAAACACACATATATATAATTTAAAATACAAGTACACAGACAATCACGTCCATACAGAAACACACAGATATAATACAAAACAACAAAAGCATAACTAGAGGTTTACGAACGTTCAGTAAGATCCTATAATTACTGTTCGTGGTTGTCTAATTTTATGAGGATATTATCTGAGCCTATATTAGTAAAGTATAATAAATAAGACTTTGGAAAAAAAAAAAGTAACAAAAATGATTAACCAAAATACATCCAATGTCGAAAAGTTCGGTTATAGAATTGTCGTAAAATTAGATCTTTGACGTAACTGAGGGAAATTCTACCTATTACAGTATACTGTTTTGAATAAAACTTGGGTACAGATATAATCGACTTTCTCTGAACTTTAATAATTTTAAAATAGTTCAGCCTCACTGCTGTGACGTCAAACATGAAAATCACGATGTGATAATTAAAATATATTTCTGACTCAAATGTCGAGACAGTATTGATATTTCTCAGCTGGAATTTAAAATACCAAAATTAATTCTTGGTACATCTTTCCTTAACCCACTTTTTTTCCTTTTCTTTCTTTCTTTCTTTCTTTTTTTTTTTTTTTTTTTTTTTTATTTTTATTTTTATTTTTTTTTACTTTAAATATGGGCTAACAGAAAAGAACCCATAATGATATGTTCTTGCTCTAGAACTGAGGAACACTGGTGGCTTATTCGTCTGTTTCAAGTTCCATCCGGAGTAATGGACCGATCTGTGTATCTAATGTTGTGGTACGTACTGTTCTGCATCTGAAAGGATTCCTCGATGCTAATGGATACAAAAAGTAAGAGAAACTAAACTGAGTACTACAAGTGTTAAACTGCTGTAGAGAGCAGCTTATATTTGCTGACATATTTGTACTCTGTGTCCCATATCTGTGAAACATGATAAATTCTTCAAGTAACATTTCCAGTGCTATTTTCCACTAAACCGAGTGATAAATGCTTCCCACAGATCAATACACGCAGCAAGGAAAGTAATTGTTCAATTGATCACGTGTATTATCGTCACATTAGTAATCTATACTTAAAAGTAAGTCACACTTTTAACACGTGCTTCTTAAGGCTAACAACGCTCAGTCTGAAGAGATTTTAACACAGTCTGTGTGTTATGGACTGATCTGTGCTAACTGAGTATCTGTTAGCAACGATGACGTTAGCACGCTCTTCAGACGAGAAGGAGCCATTAGGACGGCTGCTGTGATTATTAATCTGTGACAGATGTAGAGAAAAGGAATTTGTCACAAAGTTAAGACGTGTTTAAATTATTTTACAAAGTCACAACGTGAAATTAGTTTACTATGAAATATCAGTACACTTATTCTGGTATAATATAAAAACACAAACACCTACAAACATACGTACACATGACATATTATTAGTTATAATCACATTCCAAAATTAACTAGCTAACTGAGTTTGTATTATTGCATTTGTACACAGGTATAATATACACACACACACACACACACACACACACACACACACACACACACACACACACACACTAATACAAATAAGTTAACATACACAACACAATTTAATTTATTTCAACATGCTAAAACAAGACAGAGCACAGTAAGAACACTTATTTCATAATTAAAAGTAATTAAATCTGGTTGTCTGTACCTAATTCCAAGTCTTCTTTCTATATTTAGCTAAGTCCTGATCCTCTGAATATCAGAGATCTGTTAATAATTATTTAGATTTAAAAGTGTATCTATGGTTATGAAAATTCTTTAATGAAATATATATTTATATATTCCATTCAGGCCACTTCCCCAAGGAAGATCTCGTAGATACCATACTGCTTTACTGCCAGCTCTAAAATTCACATAAACAAAATGTTTTGTTGCTAATTGAAATAAATAGCTAAAGAGATCTGTACAGCCGATTTATTCTCTCAGATCATTATTATAGAAATAACGAAAAGAAAAAAATCTTCAGACTGATACATAAAAAACCCGTTAATATTAAAGTATATTGATATATTCAAAAAAAAATTAATAATATTCTCATATTATGTGAACTTTTCAATTTTCTTTAAAATATAATATTATTACCTTTAGTACACTCTCGTTATCTTTTACATTTTTTTTAAAATTATTTTACATTTTTATAGCTAGTATAAAAATCAACGACAAAGATGATGGACAAAAAGATAGGTTTTTATTCTTTGCTTTTATATTTCTTTGCCTACTTTGTAAAGGCACCAAACAGTGCGGAAACAAAACAGACTAATTCAGCGAGTTGCTCTAAAAACTGTTCATTTTTTTTATATACTGTATTGATTCTTCGTTCAGAGTGTGTGGAATACTCTGATGTTTTTGTTTTTTTCAGTTTGTGACATTTCTTCACTTCACATTGCGTTTTACGCGAATAAAAAATATATACAAATTAACGAACGTGTGTATTTAGCAGTCGAAATCAGTTAGCACGAACACTAACATACACTGAAAGATAAAATATATAGCAAAATGTATACAGTATACTAAATATAATCCAAGATAAGTAGGTACGTACGTATATACATCCATATATACATATTAACATATATACATACATTTATATGCATTCATATACACACAGACAGACAGACACACACACATATATAATTGTACACACATCCACACACACACACATTCATATACAGATTCACTCACACATACATACATACATACATACATACATACATACATACATACATACATACATACATACATACATACATACATACATAAATACACACACACACACGCAAATAAATCAGTAAGTTTGAAGTAAATACTTATTATAATACAAGTCATGGACAGTTATAATGACGTTACGATAGTCAATTATAATTACAATTACAGCGCAAGAAAATAATCAGTAAGAATCACAAATACGACAGAATACAACACAGCGCGCCTAGTACTTAGAATTTAATCAGTTTTTGGAGGCCGTTCCAATTGTTCGAAGTCCGAATTAATTTCCCCACAAGAAATAATGGGACGTGAATTAACCGTTTTCCAGAAACTTAAACACACCCATTTCGATAAACCTAAACAGGAAAAATAGCACAATTAAATCCCCTACATAATAATTTAAACATGAAAGTAAATAAATATATAAATAAATAAATAAAATATAAAAAATACTCTTTGATAAAACAAAAATTTGCATTTACGCCCACATTTTTCTTTGATGTTAAGATTAATAGAGAGGGGTATGTATATTCTGATGAAAAATAATAAAGTAAAAAAAAAAAAATAATAATAATAATAAAGCATCGGAATGAGAGAAGAGTAAGGCAAGAGACGTTGTCACAAAGCGAGGAACTGGGCACTCAGTGGACGACGTTTACGCGTGTGGCGCAGTTTATCAGAGTCACCGCCACGACTCCGGATGTAGTTTCTCTCCAATTTGGAGTTCGACGTTTGACGACAGAATCGTTCGAAGCACATTTCACCACTGAATTTGATTACGAAATACAATTATAATTAACCACTACCTGCATTATGCATAAACGTTTACACACAAATATGATATATCTACTTGTGCATACATTCACGCACGCATGCACACCAACACCCACACAGACACACACACACACACACACACACACGAACACACACACACAAACACATACATACATATATATATATATATATATATATACGAAGAGCACACATACACAAATAGCAAGTATACGGATACATATATGAGCCGCAGGAATCTGTTTTGGATTCTGAAAAGTCTAGAGCGCTTCAAGACATACGTCTGCGTGAAAATATAAAGTTGAAAAGACAAGATAATTTGCTTTGAACTGCAGGCAGTAACGCAGCACAGACTTTCACCACGACGTGTACACAGTCACTTCTACACGTGCTAGGACATTCACACTTACACATTGCTTCTCCTATCAGCCACCGATCTTTGCCGTAAAACTCCATCATGGCGGACGGTTGGCAGATGGTGAGTACGAGCAGGTCCGCCACACTCAGGCTCATTAAAAAATAGTTCATCCGAGTCCTCATCGCCGTCAGCTTCAGCACTGCAAGGATCACCAGGACGTTTCCCACGACGCCAACGACAAAAACGAGAATGTTGAAGATGGCGACGTAAACAAAAATATACAGCGGCAGTTCCATGGTGACTTCGTCGATGACTTGGTAAGAGACGTTTTTATTTACACCACCGGAAAAACTGTCTCCTTGGCAACAGTTAACCCTTACCATTCCGACCGGACAACAAATATTGAGGTGTCCTGATTCCGCAGTGAGATGTCCTTCTGCGATCAGATCAAAGGACGACATTGATAAATATGTAACTGACATCCAGCCTCTTGCAAAATATAGAGTAAAAGTAATATGTGTCTCCTAATTACCCGTTCCAAACACGACTTTGAGTTCTTTGCAGTTCTCTTCTCTGGTAGAAAGATGAAATTTTTTTTCTCTCTCTCTCTCTCACAAAATGCGTCTTCTTCGACAGTGAACACGACAGTTGTGACTGTCAATAATTACAAACATGAAGAGAAAACACTACGACTCCAGTGAAAGAGCCGATATAATTAAAATCCACTGTGAGAATCAAAAAAATACCGTTCCAATGACATCATCTCAGACCGGAAGTGCCTTGTTTCCGGCTGACTGGGTTGTTTTTGGTAACTGCGTGCGGCGGTGCGTGGGTGTTGAGTTGCACGACAGAGTGCGCGGTGACGACACGTGGAAAATTTTCAATTTGTATGTCACCATGTTAATTACGTTCTTACTGCTTCTCCCTGCTGTACGCGTAGCCTCGCCACCAGCTCACTCGTCTTGTCTGAAACAGGAAAGAATTCATCTGTTTGAAATGTGTGTCATCTTTAAAAAAACATATTATTAATACGAGTGATATTTTAAAAAAAAAAAAAAAAAAAAAAGAAATAAACTTATTAATTATTTTTTTTTTCATACCCATAGGTACACACACACACATATATAAAATATTATCCACGAATACACATACATATATTATATACCTAAACACATATTCACTAATCCATAAACACAAATACACTTACGCATCCATGACGGAGAAAAAGAGAGACACACAGACAGAGGAAAGGACTGAACCACCTGTATACATATTCACTGTATACATACGTATACATCGTGTTAAAGGTATGAAAATGAGACGTGCATCTATGACAAATTATTTGAAAACTAGCTCATAATTAAGACTTGTCTCTGTGAATTCAAGCGTTCAAATTCGTGTTCAGTTTTAGCACTCGGCCAGTCGGTTAGACAGACAGACAGACTGGGACAGAGAAATAAACGAGATGAATTATTCAAAATATTCAACACTTCTATTTCCAGACTGTCACAGGAAGTCAGAGATGCCTGTAACTCACGTACATCTACTGGAGATTGAAGCACGCTTGTCGTGGGAACTCTAACTCTGTACAACCCAGGACGCTCAGTAATATGGAAATATACATAACAACACTTAATTCATCATTGCAATTTTTCTTCAAAAATAGGTGTATTTTGTATTTAATAGTATGAAAATAAATTATACACACAGAGACACACACACATACACACACACACAACACATGGAAACAACGAATGAAAGAAAGAAAACGTGTTAAATGAATTATATGTTTTCTCTCATCATTCATTGCAAACTTTCATTCCTTCATTTTTTTCAGTTTTTGAATTATTGTGCTGATTTCCGTTTCTGTCTTTCTTGACTTGTATATACGTTCATATCTGAGTATGTGTCTCTGTATATATCTGTATGAGTATGTTTGTATTTGTCTTGTTTATGTTTTTTTAAGTGCAGCATATATTTCTTTGTGAATGTATGTGTATATATGTATGTATATGTGTGCATGTGTTTTTGTGAGTGAATATATGTGGGTATGTATGCGTATGTGAGTGTGTCTATGTCTATTAAATTCTTCTCTTATTATCAGACGAAGACAGCAGTAATATCATACAATGCATCAGCTGAGAAAACATTAAATGAGAATCAGAGGACGCTTTATTACACTGACTTTACTAAAGTAGAAAAGTAAAAAGTGAACGAATAGTAATCACACACTGAGCGCTTTCTGCTGAAGATTCCTCAGATAAATAATCGATACACTTTGACTTGGTTCATCGTGGCGGCGCCTGGAGACTGCCTCTCTTCATATCCACAAAATATCATCACATTTCATTAATTAATTCGTATTCATTTGTATGAAATAAAATTATAATACATGGTTATGTATGAGATACAGAAGTATAATATACGTTGTTGGTTTTCTTGGATTTCTGCATACAAAACACGGCTGCCTTAATCAATGTTTCCACTCTGTTTCACGTCAAACCCTCCTCTGTGGTAATACTGGAACTGCCGCAAAGTTTGAGAAACACCTGAGAGAAAAGTCTCTTATCTAATCATTTATTGTATTTTTATTTCTTATTACAGAGTCTAATACAGTGACAAAATAAACAAGTTAAGGGATTACATTAAGCTTGTTACAAAATTCTGTTAGCAAGAAAAAAAAGTATCGTGGATTTTATTGCACTATATTAACGTATACGACCGACGTAAACCTCTTAATGTATATTTTAATTATCTGATCTTCTTAGTGTATACGTAACTAGCTTCTTAAAACCTCTCACAACTATTGATAGATTCTGTAAATTGACTTCTTTACTTTGAAAAAAAAACTTGTTATTAAATTACTGATTTTTAAAAGTTAATATTAGGATGTGGAAATATGAAACAATTAAAAGCATGTAAATGAATAGATAAATAAATAGTCAAATGAGTGAATAAATAAATGAATGAAAATATCTAAATTTCGCTAATTGTCAATAACTGATTTGATTTTTAACTGTTTTTCATATTGATTATTTTTTACCACTAAATTTTATTTCCCCGCCTTTCAGTGTGACGATATAAACAACCTACTGGCTATTAGCTGACGTAGTTTGTGTTATGCTGTGTGTGGGAAGGTATGTATAAAAAATATTTCTTTGCTAATCTGAAAAAAAAAAAAAAATGGTCGATCAGGTGGCGGAAGTGGCTTTCCTCTTTCATTATTTGTATCGTTCATAATTATAATTTTATATATTACAATACACATCCGTACCTTAAAAAAAAAATCTATTTCTAAAACATTATCAGGATGAGACAACTGAAACATGGAAATTATTCTTTAGTAAGAAATATTACACAACAACATCACAAGAGATAAACAGAGAGAAAGGGTCAGACAGTTACACAGTGGGAGAGACAGAAACCGAGAGAAAATTAAACAATTTATATTTCAGATTGGAGTAATACAAAAACAGAAACAAAAGACAATAACAGTGAGAATGACGGAGAGAGAGAGAGAGAGAGAGAGAGAGAGAGAGAGAGAGAGAGAGAGAGAGAGAGAGAGAGAGAGAGAGAGAGAGAGAGAGAGAGAGAGAGAGAGAGAGAGAGAGAATAAAATAAAATACAATTTTCTAGTCTATGAAATACTTGCGATGCGAATCCAGACAACATAATTACATTTAAACAAGCCTCCACACTGAGTATTCCTGTACTAACTTTTACCAAGTCTTCCCACTGTTTTAAAAGACGTGGTATTTATTTAACAACACAGATTTCTCATAGCCTGCTGTAAAATGAAGTGTGGTAATTTCTTGTTCTTCCAATGGTCGAGCAGTTGCCCTCAATCGAATTACACTGGTTCGTTATTTTTCAATAAACACATCGACATGCTTTTCTGATTAACAGTCAATACGTCCGGGTTTTTTCCGTGGGCATGGTCACGTGACACAGCATCGCCGCATGTGTCATTAAAATGTCAATGGGGTACTGAATGTGGACGTTATTAAATAAGTTGCCAACAGCAACACATTCCTAACCAGTTCTGCTTTTGGTAAGATTGTAATTGCTTTTAATTTTATTGTGGTACTCAGGAAAACGTCTTCAGTTCCTGTTTGTACGTGACACTTTGTTTAGGTAACAGCGTCACGTCAGTCACGTTGTTTCACTGTGACTCCGGCGTAGTTGTCGCTTAACAGATAAATTGTTCCTTATCAGTAACTTGTGGACAATCTACAGAACTAACTGCCGAAGAAAAAATCCCAGAAGCGATTAATCGATTATATTAAACAGTTTATATTACTTCCAAATGAATGTTGTATTTGTTGTGTTTATTTATGAGTGTCCACTGTATATATAAGCATTTTTTACTGTATGATATTGACAAGTAAAATAACAGATAAAACACAGGATATAAATAAGATACATTATTAGACTGTTATCTGATACTGACAAAGTAATGCATCATTAAGACAAAAAGACAATTATTTAGAAATATGCAAAATATAGTTGGTATTATATTATAAGTAAAATTATAAATAAATAAATAATAAAAATAAACATATATAAAAATGTTATATATATATATATAGAATATTAATTTTATTCCACTATTATATACACACATAGTTTTGTTTTTGTTAGCTCTAAGCAGTATTTCACTTTCCAGTTATTACTTTTGTTTCTGTGCTGATGTACGGAGAATGAAACTACATATCGCGTGAATACGATTATCGATGGTCGATATCTGTTTGGTAAAGTGGTCTGTGAAGTTAATTCTTACTGTCACCCATTCCAGGGTGATTTATCTCTAGTAAATAGTGACTGAGTTTGTTAGTTATAAGAAAACAGACTTGTACAGTTTTGTGTGTTGACTGTTTTTAACAAATTTTTATGTGTTTACACACTTACCTTTTAATAATTTGCTGTTTAAATAAATTTTATAATAATTTGATGATAAACGCTTATATTCCTGATGTGCATATGTCGAGTACAGGACATTACGATAGCTTTGAGTAAAAGTCGGTATCGAGAAGCGATCTCGAATACTCAGATTAGCTAACACGTAACAAACAGTTTATAAACAGAAAGTATAGAACTGATAAATGACAACAGTATTAATTATATAATCAACAGTGTGTTAAAAATATCCATGTTAGTGCGATACACCAAACAGAAAATGACCAAAGAATTAACGACATAAATAAAATAAGAAGATAAGTAAATATGAAATTCTAAAACAAAGATACTGGAAACTGAGGATACGATGAACAGGAAAGAAGCCTGGAAGAGTGGAGTTAGGTAATAACTACTTAGTCATTCTAATCAATAATAGTATGAATAGCCACCATATTTACACACATGTTTTCATCCGGGTGTAGTAAACGGTACTGAAATGTCGTTAAGAAAATATGAACTGATTAATTTTATGATGAGATAGAAATAGATATGAAACTGTATGTAAATGTCTAAAATAAAAATTTTGAAATGTAAGATTGTTTGGGGTTTTTAAATGGAAAAGACAAAAGTTTTAAATAAATTCTGTAAGAAACAAAATTTTTTTGCCTTTACCTTTTGAAGCAACGGTTTTTTTTTTTTTTTTTTTTTTTTTTTTCCATTTCTGAACTGATTTACTGAAATCCAGATGACTTAGTAGTAGGCGTCGCGTGAACGCCGTTGTGGCCGACGTACGTCTCGTTAACGTTGCTCCGGATTGGTAACTGAACGTCGCATGTTTGTGACTTCTGATTTTCTCATAACACCGGAAGTAGAAGATCTGCAGGAGATCGAGGATTTCATTTCCGGTAATTGGATTTGAATGGTGAATTGTCACAAAAGTTACATTAATCTCCAAATTGCGGGGATGCGTTCGCCCAGACGTCTCTGTGGAAATGACAATGTGTGGTATTTCTGGGCGAAGCTTCAGTTAGATAACAGTCTGATACCAAACACACATAAAAAACCAGTCCACAAGAATCACGTGTATTAAACTAGTTTGACGTCTACCTATACCACCACTACTACTACTTCTGTTACAGTTGATGACTAGTAGTAGTAGTAATAGCAGCAGCATATTAGCATTATATTATTATTTTTTTTAAATGTTTTTTTTTTTTTGGTATTTGAGAATTTCGCAATGTGTAAAGAAGTCGGAGGTAGAAAGACATTACTGGGGTGAGGATTTGGCACTATGCAGTGAAATGAAAAGAGTATGTTACGTTCAAATATTAACAATCAGACAATACTGACTTTCATGCAGATGACGACTGGACGTTAGGGAGCATTGAGAAGCTGCTCGTCTGTTTAGAAATATTATTTTTACTTTTAATGCGGCTATTCTTCGGCCAGAAATAACTCGTTAATAACGATCCTTGTGTTTGTCATATCACCGAAGCCAGCTCAGCGTCGTTTGGATCTCACAAAACAAAGGAATGTTTAGTAATGACTTTACATTTGTCAGATTTCTGATAAAACACTCAATACATCGTTATAGCTGATGAATTACTACGGCAACTAATACTGATATAATCTAAATGTTGCCAGTGTGTTTGCTTTATTTTCAAATTACAGTTCTGTGATGTATTGTACTGCAGTATATGTAAATATTTATACTTCTTATAAAATCATCATTGTTCACTGCGCACAAAACTGAATGTAAGTTACGTGTTTATTGTTTGTCTTTTGTTGTCGTCTGATTATCTCTGTAGGTGTGTTTGTGTATGTTTGTATTTGTCTGTGTCTGCGCCTCTTTTTTTGTGTTCACTTGTATAAGAATATATATACTAAATGTGTGTAAGTGTAAACAGTTCTCACAGAAAAGATTATTTTAATTGTAACTTGATATTATCATTTCATGTTATTTGTTCAGACAATTACAAACATTTTCAGATGAAAGAAATTACTTCTTTTACATGCAAACGTCTTATTTTATAAATATAAACATTTTACAGATTACTGATTGTTTAAAACTTACAAGAAATGAGACGGTTACATTTCGTTCACAAAACACAGAGATGTGTGCTGTGCTGTGCTGTATACAGAAAGTTTACATAATATCTAAGCTGCTGATGCATGATTAATAAAAATTTGACATTCGTTAGATACAATAAAATAATGACTCTGTAGTAGTTACAAGTACAGTCACAGTGTGATGAGTTACAGGGTTACAGAGTAACCAGTTGAACTGGCTGTCATCAGATAAGGATGTCATTAGTAACTGTCGTCGAGCGATTACAGTAAACTAACAAGCTGCGGTGGGCGCTAAGTTCTCTGCTGCTGATTGGAGAGTTTTGTTTTTATGAGCTTTCTGAGACGCTTCAATTCCCCGACGTTACAACAAGTTTACTGTAAACAACAAAATCAATACACACCTACTGGAACTTCACAAGTGTTTATATTAATATTGTTGTTTACGTACTAAGTTGTACAGACGTGAAATAAATGTGATCTATATTTATCTTTGATGTATACAGAAATACGTTCATACGTGCATGCATGTTGTATGCATGTGTGTCTCACAGGCAGGGTTCAGACGTGGCGAGGCCTAAAGCTAGGAGAAGCCGTAGACTCAGAGTTCCGCATTTACACGATAACAACGCTGTGTTGTATCTGAATTTTGACCCTCCGACTTGTAACCTACTCCAAACGATGCCTGAATCCTGCCTGTCATGGCTACAAGAAATACTCGTATTGTTAGTATTTCTCTCTCAAAGATTGTGGGGAGTAATCAGAATAAAATCCAATCAGTGCCGCCATTAATAAAGTATTTGCTGTTTTTGATCCCATTGTCGAACGGTGCAGACATTAAACATGGCGGTTAATTTGATACTCTCATTTTATGCGCATGCACAGACAGCAGGTCAGCTTTTGTTGGTAGCTTAACGTGAAGCTAATTAACGACTTTGTTATACTGATGACAAACAGAATCCTCTCTCTCTCTCTCTCTCTCTCTCTCTCTCTCTCTCTCTCTCTCTCTCTCTCTGTCTCTTTCTGTCTCTCTGTCTCTCTCTGTCTCTGTCTCTCTCTATTTGTTTTTCTCTGTCTCTCTCTGCCTGTCTCACTCTGTCTCCCTCTGTCTCTGTCTCTCTCTGTCTCTTTCTCAGTCTCTGTCTCTCTCTGTGTTTCTCTCTCTCTCTGCATTTCTCTCCCTCCCTCCCTCTCGTCCTTCTTCTGTCACGTTCTCTGTTCAGTGTCTTTTTTCTTTCTATGTCTTTGTATCATTTTCATTTTTACCTTTTTTTCTCCCTGTTTCATTTTTTTTTTTCCTTCAGCCATTATCTTATTCTGTGACTCCATTTTGTATTTCTCTTTTTCTACAGACGCACGTAAATTCGATTTCCTTCAGATTATTTTAATACTTTACTTTTTATTAAAAGGAATATAAGAGGTTATTATTTAAACTAAATATACGCTGCAGTGTGAACAATATCTAGAGGCTGTTTGGTGACAAAGATCGATGAAGACTTTGCTTGCTGACTGAAATTTGTTTCTTGACAGTGTCATTTTTATATACAAATCCAGAGAGTATTTCTGAATACATCTTTAATAAACATTATTACCTTCACTGATAAATTAACGCAATAAGTCAGCACCTGAGACCACTACAATAGTAACAGTTATTTCTTGTTATAACCTCTTTACTTTAATAATCTAAACACTTTCATATTTGTACATTGTAATTAAGGATGACCCAGAGTTGATAAAGTAACTGATAGTCAATAGTACACTACACATCGTCTACAGCTCTCTTGATAAAGTAACTAATACTACTCTAGATAGTCTAAATCTGTCTTGATAAAACAAAAAATAGTACACTAGACACTGTCTAATTATGTCTGGATAAACGAGCCTGTTAATAGCTTCGTTAGTTATAGCTGTGTTGTTAATCTCATTTCTTTTTTTCTTCTTTTTTTTATAATTTGGTGATCATGAACAAGTTTTACACCCACTGGATCACGTCCTGGATCACGTCCTGGATCCATCCCTGCTTTGGGGGGAATTTAATGAGTTGTTTATTTATGAAGAGGTAAAAGGTAAAATTGATTCTAGTGAGAAGAGGTGACTGTTTTGTAAAGTGCTTTCTCTCTTACTGTCAACTGATGGAAATTCAACAAGTCATTTCCACTAATAGCTGTTAATGGAAGTTTTAATGGAGTATTGCATTATCAGTCCAAGGTTACCGGGTTCAAATAACCTTAGCAGTCATTAGTTGATAATTGTGATAAATTCCTTTACTTTAAAGAAATAATGAGTATCCGTGTCGCTACATCAGTGTATTTTGTGAACTAATAATGTGAAAATATGCTACAGCTTGAACTTGATACTTAATTAAAATGAAGTCTTCTCTTGAGATAATACTTTTCTATAAACGAAAATTTACACGCGCACACAGACACACACACACATACACACACTCACACACACACACCTATAAACTTTGCTGTTCGAATATTTAAAGATAACCAATTACTTAGAAATCCAAAAGAACAGATACAAAGATATGTCAACTACTGTTTGTTTATTTGTATACTGTTATTTTTGCTATTTAGCTTACACATGCAATAATTTATTAAAATAAATATATCATTTGTGCGTTAGCTTCTTTCAGAACACTTTAACAACAAATAAATCAGTCAGTTTGTAGAGAGAATCAGGTAACCTCGCTGTATTCAGAAACAGGCTGATTTAACAATACCACAAGTGTACAAACAGTGTTTGAATTACCAAAATAATAATAATTAAATAATAATAATAATAATAATAATAATAATAATAATAATAATAATAATAATACAATAAGAAGAAGAAGAAGAAGTAGAACAATAACAACAAAAATTTCCAAGTCAAATACGACAAAAATCATGGACCCAGTAAAACATTTTAATTATTTTCATGTTACTATTTAAATTAATTTTCATCCACCTAGAACAATGACAAAATAACTAATATTTTGTTGCCTACTTTTAAATCGTTTTTGTCCTACTTATTTTTTTAAATGATATTGAATACAAAACTTAATAATTGATTTTTTCTTTTACTTTCTTATTTATTTATCATTTTTCTTTTCTTTTTTTCTTTTACTTTCTTATTTATTTATCATTTTTCTTTTCTTTTTTATCATTTTTATTTATTTATTTATTTATTTATTTATTTATATATTACTTTTAAGAACAAAATAGGACTGAACTGCTTGATCATAATTTCTTTTATAAGCGATGAGCACAATATCTTGACTTTCAAGTAATATAACTTTATCATCTTTTGTAAGTTAAAATGTCATCGAAAATTTTAAAAATCTACTTGCTATGTCAGTAGATTTATCTTTTAACGATAGTTATTTTATACTAATAAATAGTCTTAACACACAATGATTAACGTGGTATTGCACGTGCGTACATTCGCCAGTTTAATTAACGAAACCGGTTTACAGTTTTGAAAATGTGAATACTGTTTTACATTTAAATAAAATCATTTTGTTCACAACGGATTAAGAAACATTGCAATATTTGATTACATGTACTGCTACTGTTACATATACTGCAACTGTTACATATACTGCTACTGTTACATATACTGCAACTGTTACATATACTGCTACTGTTACATATACTACTACTGTTACATATACTACTACTGTTACATGTACTACTACTGTTACATATACTACTACTGTTACATGTACTACTACTGTTACATGTACTACTACTGTTACATATACTACTACTGTTACATATACTACTACTGTTACATGTACTACTACTGTTACATATACTACTACTGTTACATATACTGCTACTGTTACATATACTGCTACTGTTACATATACTACTACTGTTACATGCACTACTACTGTAACATGTACTACTACTGTTACATATACTACTGCTATTACATGTACCACTACTGTAAGATGTACTACTATTGTAACATGTAAACGTATTTCCCTACTGTAATACGTAAGTGACAACTGTTGTGATATAATAAAAGAAATAACTCTACGTATTGACACAAAACACTCACCAGCGAGCCATGCGGGGAATCTCACACGACGTCTGCTGTTGAAGACTTTTTCACAACAGTCAAATCGTTCTCAGAGTCGCGCTCAGTTCCCACAAAATATTGCTTTCTTTTATTAACACCTCTGTTTGGATTCTCCTGTAATTGATTCTGATCCGCTAATTTACAATTATTTATCGCAGAGGATTAGTCTGAGGACGATGAATAATGAGAGACTTTGTTGAAGAAGACGAAGTGTGAACGCGAGTCAGCTAGATTGTAATATAATGTAGTGAAATAATCAGAATAATTGGGTACATGGTCAAAAGTGAAATAAAGAGAATAGTTGGGTACATGGTTAAAGTGAAATTATCAGAATAGCTGGGTACATGGTTAAAGTGAAATAAAGAGAATAGTTGGGTACATGGTTAAAGTGAAATAAAGAGAATAGTTGGGTACATGGTTAAAGTGAAATAAAGAGAATAGTTGGGTACATGGTTAAAGTGAAATAAAGAGAATAGTTGGGTACATGGTTAAAGTGAAAATATCAGAATAGTTAGGTACATGGTTAAAGTGAAATAAAGAGAATAGTTGGGTACATGGTTAAAGTGAAATTATCAGAATAGTTAGGTACATGGTTAAAGTGAAAATATCAGAATAGTTAGGTACATGGTTAAAGTGAAAATATCAGAATAGTTGGGTACATGGTTAAAGTGAAATTATCAGAATAGTTGGGTACATGGTTAAAGTGAAATAAAGAGAATAGTTGGGTACATGGTTAAAAGTGAAATAAAAGAGAATAGTTGGGTACATGGTTAAAGTGAAATAAAGAGAATAGTTGGGTACATGGTTAAAGTGAAATTATCAGAATAGCTGGGTACATGGTTAAAGTGAAATAAAGAGAATAGTTGGGTACATGGTTAAAGTGAAATAAAGAGAATAGTTGGGTACATGGTTAAAGTGAAATTATCAGAATAGTTGAGTACATGGTTAAAGTGAAATAAAGAGAATAGTTGGGTACATGGTTAAAGTGAAATTATCAGAATAGCTGGGTACGTGGTTAAAGTGAAATAAAGAGAATAGTTGGGTACATGGTTAAAGTGAAATAAAGAGAATAGTTGGGTATGTGGTTAAAGTGAAATAAAGAGAATAGTTGGGTACGTGGTTAAAGTGAAATTATCAGAATAGTTGGGTACATGGTTAAAGTGAAATTATCAGAATAATTGGGTACATGGTTAAAGTGAAATAAAGAGAATAGTTGGGTACGTGGTTAAAAGTGAAATAAAAGAAGAGTTGGGTTTTATGGTTAAAAGTGAAATAAAGAGAATAGTTGGGTACATGGTTAAAGTGAAATAAAGAGAATAGTTGGGTACATGGTTAAAGTGAAATAAAGAGAATAGTTGGGTACATGGTTAAAGTGAAATTATCAGAATAGTTGGGTACATGGTTAAAGTGAAATAAAGAGAATAGTTGGGTACATGGTTAAAGTGAAATAAAGAGAATAGTTGGGTACATGGTTAAAGTGAAATAAAGAGAATAGTTGGGTACATGGTTAAAGTGAAATTATCAGAATAGTTGGGTTTTATTTAAAAATGAAATAAAGAGAATAGTTGGGTACATGGTTAAAAATTGAAATAAAGAGAATAGTTGGGTACATGGTTAAAGTGAAATTATCAGAATAGTTGAGTACATGGTTAAAAGTGAAATAAAGAGAATAGTTGGGTACATGGTTAAAAGTGAAATTATCAGAATAGCTGGGTACGTGGTTAAAAGTGAAATAAAAGAGAATAGTTGGGTTTTATGGTTAAAAAGTGAAATAAAGAGAATAGTTGGGTATGTGGTTAAAAGTGAAATAAAGAGAATAGTTGGGTACGTGGTTAAAAGTGAAATTATCAGAATAGTTGGGTACATGGTTAAAGTGAAATAAAGAGAATAGTTGGGTGCATGGTTAAAGTGAAATAAAGAGAATAGTTGGGTACATGGTTAAAGTGAAATAAAGAGAATAGTTGGGTACATGGTTAAAGTGAAATAAAGAGAATAGTTGGGTGCATGGTTAAAGTGAAATTATCGGAATAGTTGGGTACATGATTAAAGTGAAATTATCAGAATAGTTGGGTACATGGTTAAAGTGAAATAAAGAGAATAGTTGGGTACATGGTTAAAGTGAAATTATCAGAATAGTTGGGTACATGGTTAAAGTGAAATAAAGAGAATAGTTGGGTACATGGTTAAAGTGAAATTATCAGAATAGTTGGGTACATGGTTAAAGTGAAATTATCAGAATAATTGGGTACATGGTTAAAGTGAAATAAAGAGAATAGTTGGGTACGTGGTTAAAGTGAAATAAAGAGAAGAGTTGGGTACATGGTTAAAGTGAAATTATCAGAATAGTTGGGTGCATGGTTAAAGTGAAATAAAGAGAATAGTTGGGTGCATGGTTAAAGTGAAATTATCAGAATAGCTAGGTACATGGTTAAAGTGAAATAAAGAGAATAGTTGGGTGCATGGTTAAAGTGAAATTATCAGAATAGTTGGGTACATGGTTAAAGTTTATCAGAATAGTTGGGTTTTTGGTTAAAAGTGAAATAAAGAGAATAGTTGGGTGCATGGTTAAAAGTGAAATAAAGAGAATAGTTGGGTACATGGTTAAAAGTGAAATTATCAGAATAGTTGGGTACATGGTTAAAAAATGAAATAAAGAGAATAGTTGGGTGCATGGTTAAAGTGAAATAAAGAGAATAGTTGGGTATGTGGTTAAAGTGAAATAAAGAGAATAGTTGGGTACATGGTTAAAGTGAAATAAAGAGAATAGTTGGGTACATGGTTAAAGTGAAATAAAGAGAATAGTTGGGTACATGGTTAAAGTGAAATAAAGAGAATAGTTGGGTACATGGTTAAAGTGAAATTATCAGAATAGTTGGGTACATGGTTAAAATTGAAATTATCAGAATAGCTGGGTACGTGGTTAAAAAAGTGAAATAAAGAGAATAGTTGGGTACATGGTTAAAGTGAAATAAAGAGAATAGTTGGGTACATGGTTAAAGTGAAATTATCAGAATAGTTGGGTACATGGTTAAAGTGAAATAAAGAGAATAGTTGGGTACGTGGTTAAAGTGAAATTATCAGAATAGTTGGGTATGTGGTTAAAGTGAAATAAAGAGAATAGTTGGGTACGTGGTTAAAGTGAAATTATCAGAATAGTTGGGTACATGGTTAAAGTGAAATTATCAGAATAGTTGGGTACATGGTTAAAGTGAAATAAAGAGAATAGTTGGGTGCATGGTTAAAGTGAAATAAAGAGAATAGTTGGGTACATGGTTAAAAGTGAAATAAAAGAGAATAGTTGGGTACATGGTTAAAAGTGAAATAAAGAGAATAGTTGGGTGCATGGTTAAAAGTGAAATTATCAGAATAGTTGGGTGCATGGTTAAAAGTGAAATTATCAGAATAGTTGGGTACATGGTTAAAAGTGAAATTATCAGAATAGTTGGGTACATGGTTAAAAAAGTGAAATAAAGAGAATAGTTGGGTGCATGGTTAAAAGTGAAATAAAGAGAATAGTTGGGTACATGGTTAAAGTGAAATTATCAGAATAGTTGGGTACATGGTTAAAGTGAAATAAAGAGAATAGTTGGGTACGTGGTTAAAGTGAAATAAAGAGAAGAGTTGGGTACATGGTTAAAGTGAAATTATCAGAATAGTTGGGTGCATGGTTAAAAGTGAAATAAAGAGAATAGTTGGGTGCATGGTTAAAAGTGAAATTATCAGAATAGCTGGGTACATGGTTAAAAGTGAAATAAAGAGAATAGTTGGGTGCATGGTTAAAAGTGAAATTATCAGAATAGTTGGGTGCATGGTTAAAAGTGAAATTATCAGAATAGTTGGGTACATGGTTAAAAGTGAAATTATCAGAATAGTTGGGTACATGGTTAAAAGTGAAATAAAGAGAATAGTTGGGTGCATGGTTAAAAATGAAATAAAGAGAATAGTTGGGTACATGGTTAAAAAGTGAAATTATCAGAATAGTTGGGTACATGGTTAAAGTGAAATAAAGAGAATAGTTGGGTGCATGGTTAAAGTGAAATAAAGAGAATAGTTGGGTACATGGTTAAAGTGAAATTATCAGAATAGTTGGGTACATGGTTAAAGTGAAATTATCAGAATAGTTGGGTACATGGTTAAAGTGAAATTATCAGAATAGTTGGGTACATGGTTAAAGTGAAATAAAGAGAATAGTTGGGTGCATGGTTAAAGTGAAATTATCAGAATAGTTGGGTGCATGGTTAAAGTGAAATTATCAGAATAGTTGGGTACATGGTTAAAGTGAAATTATGAGAATAGTTGGGTGCATGGTTAAAGTGAAATAAAGAGAATAGTTGGGTGCATGGTTAAAGTGAAATTATCAGAATAGTTTGGTACATGGTTAAAGTGAAATTATCAGAATAGTTGGGTGCATGGTTAAAGTGAAATTATCAGAATAGCTGGGTACATGGTTAAAGTGAAATAAAGAGAATAGTTGGGTGCATGGTTAAAGTGAAATTATCAGAATAGTTGGGTGCATGGTTAAAGTGAAATTATCAGAATAGTTGGGTACATGGTTAAAGTGAAATTATCAGAATAGTTGGGTACATGGTTAAAGTGAAATAAAGAGAATAGTTGGGTGCATGGTTAAAGTGAAATAAAGAGAATAGTTGGGTACATGGTTAAAGTGAAATTATCAGAATAGTTGGGTACATGGTTAAAGTGAAATAAAGAGAATAGTTGGGTGCATGGTTAAAAATTGAAATAAAGAGAATAGTTGGGTACATGGTTAAAGTGAAATTATCAGAATAGCTGGGTACATGGTTAAAGTGAAATTATCAGAATAGTTGGGTACATGGTTAAAGTGAAATTATCAGAATAGTTGGGTACATGGTTAAAGTGAAATAAAGAGAATAGTTGGGTGCATGGTTAAAGTGAAATAAAGAGAATAGTTGGGTGCATGGTTAAAGTGAAATTATCAGAATAGTTGGGTACATGGTTAAAGTGAAATTATCAGAATAGTTGGGTACATGGTTAAAGTGAAATAAAGAGAATAGTTGGGTACGTGGTTAAAGTGAAATAAAGAGAATAGTTGGGTACATGGTTAAAGTGAAATTATCAGAATAGTTGGGTACATGGTTAAAATGAAAATATTAGCAGCGAGGCTGTTATGGATGACAGGAAAGTGTCAACAATAATTCAAAATAAACAGCTAGATGACACAGAAAGCATGTCACGTCGTGTGAAGTTTGTATTTGTACTAGTTCTTTCTGTCTACTCGCATTTTTATTTTTATTATTCCTAGCACCACCACTATCATCATCATCACTGTCTTTAGAATTCTCTTTTTTTCTCTCCTAATTTTTTCAGAAATATTGTCATAAGTAACTCTCTGTATTTATTAATTCTGCCCTTCTTATTATTATTATTCTTTTTATTACTGTTATCATTATCATCAAAATTGTTATTATTATTAGTTGTAGTAATAGTAGTAGTATTAATAGTAGCAGTGGCAGAAGTAACAGTAGATTAGTATAGTTGTTGATATTGTTATTTATTTATTTATTTATTTATTTATTTTAAAAGTTTAAAATGTAATTTTATACAACAATTATTTATCTTGTAAGTTTATTTTGTGATATCTTAAGCGACACGAGCCTGTCAACGTATTTCCCACACCTACATCGGATTCTTTCTTCATGTCATTAATGTACTTAATTACAATATTTGCTGCTACTTTTTTAGATTTCTATTTTAGTCTTGATATTTCTAATTTCATTTCTTTTTTTTCTTCTTTTTTTTTTATTATTTTTTTTTTCATTCCTGATTTTTTATTTGTTTTTTTCATTAATTTATTTCTTTGTTATTTTAATGAGTATTAATTCTGTACCAGCATCGACTGGTTAGACTAAAGAGTTGTTTAGTTTTAACACAAACATAGCTCAGTGCTCTTTTGTATCAGTACTCTGTAACTGTTTTCACAGAGAAATTAACATACATTTGATAAGCTCTCTCTCTCTCTCTCTCTCTCTCTCTCTCTCTCTCTCTCTCTCTCTCTCTCTCTCTCTCTCTGTATCTAAAATATAATCGTTCCATTCGTTATTTTTATCTATTTTAATCATTGATTACTTTTCAAGTTATTTTCTTTCTAAACCCTAATCTTTTTTACTACTTATAAAGAGCTCAGTTTCAAAATGTGGATCCATTTTTGCCAAACTGAGTTTAATACTCTGACTGATATTGATTAACCTCGGCTTCACGATGACAAACCTAATTAGTTGTAAAATCACTGACATCCAACAATAAGAATCCACTGAATTTTTATTGATAGTGCAAAAAGATTTACATCCTTTTCAGATTTTATGCACTTCCTTTAAAAGTGATAAATAATCTGTAGGTATAAGCCCTTTTAACCAATATGCTCTTCATACACAAATATCTAATCTATTAATTCAAAATACCAACAGTCCCCTAGGCCCCCCCCCCCCCCCCAAAAAAAAAAAAAAAAAAACGAAAATAAAAGAAAATGTTATATTTTAAATGTTCTGCACCAAACACTGAACCAAAGATTAACACGAAATCAAGACTTCTGTCAAATTTCCTTTTAGCAAGATGGCGGCGATCGCTAGCACAATCCCCGGTAAGACGGAGTTAAACGAAAATGTGAACTCGTTTGTGGTCCGACTCGGTGATCTGGGAGACACTGGTTCCTTTGATGACGTCAGAGATTACTATCCTGTTTTTCTCTACACACTTCACGAAGGCGAGTGCTTGGCCATTCTCCTACATTTTACTGAAAGATAATATCTCAAAATAAATTTCTTTAAATAAAACAAAATAATAAAATAAAATAAAATGCATTTTTACGTCGTGTGAAACATTTGTAAGATATATCGTCTCATAATGTTCAACTCAAAAATTTAATATCATAGTAAATGCATCATCAGTGATTAGTTGTTGTTTTGTTTATTTTTAATTAGTTACAATAATAATATTAGGTAACTGATAATAATGCTGATATTTGTGATGATGATCTTCAATTACCATGTATTTGTTTCTGGGTGGTATTTTTATGGGGTTACTTTTTTGTTGATGTTTTGTTGTTTTTTTTTTTCTTCTTATTATTATTTTTTCTTCACAAATGTAATGTAGAATCTTTTTGTGCTTTTGGGGTTACTAATCATTACATATCTAATCAAATATATTAATAAATTAATTAAAATATGCTAAGACAAATTAATTTGAGAATATGAATATTAAAAATAGATCCGTTGTGACCTGTTCGAACTTTCTTAAACGTTTTATTAGAAACATTTCTTAAATTATAATAACACTTATTAACTCAATTGTCTGTTTCCCCCAGGATTCGTCAAAAAATTATTTTCTTGTCGGTCATTTAATAAACTGTGAAGGTCATTTGCCAAATATATTACACTGCTTCGGGTATTTTCGTCAATATCCGAAGACGGAATTATTTCTATATATATAGCAGGATTTTATAACTTTATTTTAAAACTGTTTATACTGTCTCGACGTGAAATTATTTCATTTTTTCGGCTATGAGTTAGTTTATATGACAGGGTTTTTTTATGTTATGGGTTAGTTTCGGTTATAGTTTGTAAATTATGAGTTTCTGTTACAGTTTGAAGTGGATATTCCTCCATTGGAAAAAAAACAAAAAAAAAAACATTTTATGGCTTTGCTTGTATTTTGAAGGTTTTTTTTTTTTTTTTTTATTATTTCTTTGCAGCCTAATACACAACAGTTTAGTTAGTAGTCTATTTATTGATTTATTTATTTCATAGCATAAGATTTTGCCTTACAAACTGGAAGGATGTGAACAACATTTAAATAATCATGTATTCCAAAATATGTGAGGGTTTACGCAAACCGCGTTTGTTTCATCTTTTTTTCTTTTTTTTTTTTTTTTTTTTTCTGTTTTCTTTTGTGGGGTGTTTCTGGGGTGGGGCAAAATTATATTTCGCTTACAGATAGAAACACACGTGCATGCAGAATGTTCTGGACAGATACAGTAACAAAGTATTCACAGTGTCTTGCGTCCTTGTTTCAGCTTCATGCCCTAAAGATGTTCTGCTTCCTGTCTGGTCACGCGGTGTGTGTTAAAGCACTCAGGTCAAACAACTAGGCTGCGCTATGAAAACGGAAGCCTCGAAGGGTACGTACGATTCACAACAATTACATAACGCAGCTCTGAATCTCGACCGGTGCACTATTATATGTAATTAGTTTAAACTTCTCGCTAAAAGTCTCCACACCTTAAAAGAAACATTTGTGACTAAAACCTCTTGTCCCCAGAAATTGGTGTTTCTCTTATGATGGATACGTTATACGCAGGATGAGATCGAGACAGGAAATGAACTGGATGTAAGTGCTTTTAGACCAAAACATCCGCTTTCATTGACTGAATATTACCCGTTTGCGACAACATATTTAATTTTGTTTTTCACTTTAACCTCGAAATAAATAAAAGAAAATATTAATAAAAAGAAAAATCGTTTTCTTTGGGAGAAAAGTTAATGCAAAGAAAAGCAGTTAGTGCCATGGAAAATAAAGACAGAATACAGTTAATGTAAATATCTTAAAAACAAAGTAAAAGAAAATAAATATAGACAGAACACTGATAATAGATAATAGATAAGACAGAACACTGATAATAGATAAGACATTACACTCATAATAAGTAACATAGAACATTGATATTAGATAACACAGAACACTCATAATAGATAAGACAGAACACTCATAATAGATAAGACAGAACAGTCATAATAGATAACACAGAACAGATAAGACAGAACAGTCATAATAGATAAAACAGAACACCCATAATAAGTAACATAGAACACTCATATTAGATAACACAGAACATAGATAACAGAAACACTCATAATAGATAACATAGAACACTCATAATAGATAAGACAGAACACCGATAATAGATAAGACAGAACACTGATAATAGATAAGACAGAACATTGATAATAGAGGAGACAGAAAACTGATAATAAATAACTGATAATTAATTATAGTATACAAAATTGTGAAACGTGTTTGCTCATTATAGTACAAAATCGTGTTTGAAATACAATAATGTGACAAAAAAAAAATATGTTTAAGTGTCATTCATTAGAAAAATTATGCACAGTGGATCATTAGCAATAGTTCAGATTTAGCTAGTTAATAAAGTATAACTATATATGTTCAAATTATTTAGCTGCGTCAGGGTTTCCACACAGATACCTTTAACCAAACTCTTTAGTACGTGTGAAATACTTATAAAAAAATCGTGTAGATGAATATTATAAAGTAATAAATAGTGCAACTGATTTTATATTCGTTACACAACTACTTTCATTTTTAACTCTAACACTTGGTAACCAGTTCCAACGAAAAAAGTCACTTACATAAAAGTATACGGAATTATCCGATTAATCTATAAAATACACGCCATTAATAGTACTACTACGATGCTGCTTTAAATACCACCACCAAGTACTTTAAAACTGTGCTCTGGTTTTCTATACAGAGCCCACATCAATATTTAAAGTACATTACAGAGTTATTGTTTGGATAAGTCTGTTTATGTAATTTATTGTTATTATGATGTTTTAGTCTAATATGTGATTTGGCTAAGGGAGACAACTACATAGATCAAAGTAATTTTTCACAGCACGAGTTTTTTCATACTGCTAAAATTGCGTATTTTAATTGAAATGTAGAAAACTCTTTAAAAGTCATTTACAAGATAACTAAATAAGAATCTACTGTCTAAAATGCTTCATGTTTCCTGTATAGAATAAGCAAGTCTATTCACTATTTTAATGATTAAGATTTTATGCTTGTCAACACTGAGCATATATTTAGTAAAAACAGTCAAATGTCTAAACTTGAAAACAATTCGTAAAAAACATTTACAAAAGGAGCGTCGCATTTTTTCCACGCGTCGGAAAAAAAAATTGGTCGAAATTTGCAAAAGGTGTGTCCCATTTTTTCCCACGTGTGGGAAAAGAGTTGTCCCCCTTCGGTGAGGTGTGTCGCACTTTTCCCGCGTATGGTGAAAGAGTTGTCCCCCTTTGAGAAAGGTGTGTCGCACTTTTCCCACGTGTCGGGAAAAATGTTTCAAACATGTACAAAAGGTATGCGCCTTTCTTGAAAAAATTAATTTGATTCATCTTATACATTGTTAAGAAAAAATCAAATAGTTTGTTCTGAACAAAAAAATAAATTATTAAGGCTATTATTATAAAGCTGCCTTGTTTTTAATGTTACTAAGATAATAAAATAAATAAGAATAATACAAGTTGTAAAATACATTGGTTTATTTATTTATCTAAATACCTGTCTGTCTGTCTGTCTATTTATTTATTTATTTATTTATTTAACTTATTATTTTTATTTATTTATTTATTTTTATGTATAACATTGATGAAAGTAAGGTCTACCAGTAAGAAAAAAAAGCTGAATTTGTTTTATAGCTTTTAATAAAGCATCATAACATTGCTGTTAGAACAAATTAGAGTGAAAACCAATTTTGCTTTTGAAAAATATTTATTAGGGAAATGATCAAATAAAACAAGTAAATGTTGTAAGTAAAACTGAGAATTACATCATAAAACTGAATATAGATCAGAAATGTATACAAAAAAAAGTTACAATAAACTAAAAAATAATAAAAATACAAAATAAAATAAACTACTAATTTGATATGTGCCAGACTTAAATTTGTTACATTGTTAACTAACATTATTTATAGAAACTGATTATTTTTAACTGTAAAATGATTGTTTTTATTATTAAACAAGAAATTTCTAATCTCTGTCAGTGAAATTTGTTTAATTGATGCCATGTTTTTTTAATTAGTCTAAATTGTCTTATTAAACTACTTATTCATCAGATATTTTGGAACAATTTAATTTCAATATACAGTTCCTGTTGAAAGAAATACAAACAAAAATAAATGTGGTAAATTATTTTATTTACTTTTGTTCTTATATACAAAAACTGTTTCCATCCAACCACTGTACATTCATAACAGTAGTAGTATTAACAGATGTAGCAGTAGTAGTGGCAGTAGTATAACAGTAGTAGTAGTAAACTTATATAGCATTTTCTGTTTTAAACAGTTTAGTAATAAAACAGACACTGTGATTTACTCTGTTTAGGGAGGGATCAAGTATTTCCTGGATAGATTTAATATCACACGTATTAAATATAGACAGTCTGTGTTAAGAGTTTAATATTTTACATTATTTTACAAGAAATTAAGAGTTTAATATTTTACATTATTTTACAAGAAATTAAGAGTTTAATATTTTACATTATTTTACAAGAAATTATAAGTTTAATATTTTACATTATTTTACAAGAAATTACGAGTTTAATATTTTACATTATTTTACAAGAAATTAGAAGAACTCACTGTGGTTTTGCATTACAATAATTAGAGGTATTTAAAATAAAGTTACTTTTAAACATTTACTATGACAACACAAAGAAGTAAATGTTGCAAATACTGTTACACAAATATCTGTTACACAATACATTTTGTACAGTACCTTTCATACAATAATGTACAGCAGCCAATTGTATAATATATTGTACAGTGTACTGCTATACAACAAGATATTGTACAATAATTTAATAAACAATATAATATTGCATAATACATAAAAAAAAATTCTACAGCAACCAGTTATGGAATACATTTTCTCACAATAACCTATTAAACAATCAAATATTGTAGTATAACCTATTGTACAGTAACCTATTACAGAATACAATATTGTACAGTAGCTTATCATACAATATTGAACAGTAATCTATTAAGAGTGTAAACCATTAAACTATAAAATACTGTACAGTAATTAGGTGTTGTACACAAAATATTTTACAGTGAGCAAAAATATGAAATTTTGTTTAGTAAGCTATTGTACATAAAATATTGTATAGTAAGTTACTCTACATAAAATACTGTATAGTAAATTATTGTACAATAGATTATCAAACAACAAATTGCTGAACAGTCAAATGTGAAGTGAATTAAATATGTGGCACAGTCCATGGATCATTCACTTGTCTTGTTTCAAAATTCTATTGCTGCTTTTATCCAACAAAATACCTCCGTGGAAACTACTTCAATATGTGTAAAAAAACAAAACACATATGGGATACATTACAACACCCACAGCATATTTAAAGCCAAGTAATTTCAGTGAATGACAGTTCATCATGTTTTCTATTCAGAAAACCAATGCAGTTTGTGTTATGGTATTCTTATTATTATTCTTATATTTTTGTTTTTATGATTTTTATTGAAAATACTACTTTTGTAAGGTATAATTGACAAGCATGTTTGAAATTCAGACATCTTCGCTGGATCCAGATGCTTTGTGATACTTTTCAAGACTACAGAAAAATCTATTTCAATTTTCTAGCATTTCAGGTTCATATATTGTGTTTAGCTATCGCACTTTATTTATAAATGATTTGTAGTTTTTAAATTTTAATAGGTTGTACTACTACTAATAATAATATCCCCCAGTTACTACAGAGAGACAGTGTGTGTTTACCTGCTTCTTCTTCACATAATGTCAAAAAAAAACATTTTAATGAACACAATTTTCATGAAATAAAGAAAACAAGAGGCCTTGAGTATGTAACAACTGAGAAAAACAATAAACAGTTTTCTCCTTTTTTGTATATTTCTTAAAACATGAGAAGTTTACTTCAAGATCTTAGTAGTGACGTGAAAAACCCCATTAGTAAAACAGTTCAAACATGACTGACATTTTTGTCTCTTCATTCACGTTCTAACAATTGAAGTTTTGTCGATTATCATAACATAATACCTGTTTCTCTGTGTTAACCATTTTCAAATATTGACATAAGAGATTTTTGTTGTTGTTTTAATAATTATTCTATGTTTGTTTTATAAATGAGATTAGAAATATGTTTGTTTATTTCTTAGATAATGGAAAATAAAGATAGAAGCAATAAGTTTGTGCTGATTTTAAAAAACATCTCATTGCTCAAATAAAAAATTTCTTTAAATACAAACAAAATATAAGATTTACAACCTGTAACAAATCAATTTCACAAATAAATATAGAACAAGCAAACCAAACAATTTCAAATACAGCACCTTTAAGATTCAAACAATTTCAAACAGAGCACTATATAATACACACAATACATTTTTATAAATAAACAGAAAATATTGTATAAAAAAAGTCAAATGCAAAAATCTCTTCACACTGAAACCTGTATGTACATACTATCACATTATGAAAATTAATTTTAAAAAATAAAAAAAAAAGATCCAATTGATGTTTCCCAAGATAGATAATTTTATACCAGCAGTAATTTAGGGCCAGTGTTTCTCACAAGAAAACTAGGTCAGAAACATCTATTATACAAACTAAGCTGGAACAGATAACTAGGCAACCTAGGCTGGTACAACTAACTAGACAAACTAGGCTAGTGCAATTAGCTAGACAAACTAGGCTGCTGGTATGATTAAGAATAAAAACTAGGTGAGTACAACTAGCTTAACAAACTAAGCAGATACAAGCTACATGCCAGTGCCAGCCAGTCATAGACTACCTACAACATATTTACCACAAATTCTAAACTTACTTGAATAAGTATTAATAAAAGAAATGCCTGTAACACACCAGTCTACTGTGATTTTAAACCACAGAAATTCTCAATCAGGTTAACAGAACTAACTGGAGGTAGGTGGGTTAGAAAGCTCACTAGAACACTGAATACCCAGCACTGGCTTTTGAATGAAATAACAATATTAACTATGTTTGTTTTTTCTCAAAACTCAAACACACTCTGTTGCTGATGCAATGTCACTATGCTACATAATGTTTACATTCATTTAAAGAATGTATGTCAAATTTTAAATTACTCACAGACATTTTTGTATAAATTAATTTAAAATGCAACTTGTAAAGCTTTGGTAAGCGGAGTTTAATACGTGAAAATAAGAAAGACTTCAATGTTTTGTGTGCATAACAAATTAATTTTTTTATTTATTTACAATCTGTACAGGCAAACAGTGAAAGACATTTTTAAAATTATGTACTGATGTTTGTTTCCTCTAGTTTCAATGAAAAAAGATAACAAATATTCATTCATTTGAAAAACATTTTTTTCATTATATATTTTTTCAGTGTTGTAAACTAATAAAGCAAGTAGATGTATGTGACAAACTAAAGTGGTTTATCCTGTAATCACTTTTCAAAAAACAAATCAACAATTTTTTTTTACAGTGTTTGTACAATTAATGTGATTGTATGTATGTCTGTATAAACAGACAATGAACTATACAAAAACAAAACATTTTTTACATACATTCAAATAACAAAGCACAAACTTTATCAAACAAAACAAAAAACCATAAATAATGAATATCAAAAAAACAAAGGTCAGCAGCACCTTTATGTAACCATGGTTACATTGGCAATAGGCAAGACAGGATTAAAATAAATGTATCATTATCTAACAACAAAACTGAGCACCATAAAATTTATCTTTGAACATCAGAACACACATACTCTAAATATATTTTGTACATTTTAGTTGTTGTTACTGAGTGTCAACCTTTCCTAATAATAATGTTTAACAACAACAATAACAACAAAAACAAAAACAATAATAATAATAATAATAATAATAATAATAATAATAATAATAATACACACAGAACTACAGAAATATAAAAGGACTGTATGTTTGGATGTGGGACCAAGTCTGATTATTTTCAAAACTGTTCAATCGCCAAATATTCTAAGTGGATGAGAAATAAAATAATAACTTTAAAATAAACAAAATATTTTTGGAGTTCTTGTTCTCATAGACAGACACATGTACACTTAAACTGCAAAGAATGATGACTTTATTTGCCAGATTAATAATACTGACAGCATTGAAAACAGGTTATTTTAAAAATTACAAACAACGGGTAATTTTCTATCAGTTAATTTTGCCATTTACCAGGAGCAATAAGTTTTAACACAATAAAAACAAAAAAAAACAACTTTTGTTTTTTTTACTAACAAAGAAATATTTTAACAACATTCATAAAACAAAACTTCTTTCAACACTACTTATTTAACAATGGACAAATGACAAGAAAATAAATGTTTAATTTTTTTTTTTTTTTAAACAAATGCATATAGTTTACAATATCAAAAACATATATATATAAAATAATAAAATAATATAATAATAATAATATAAATAAATAAATAAATAAAACTACTAAAATAAAATGAACACAGAATCTGACTATATATAAAATGCATATATTTTACAATTTTTTTCATATATATCAGTATAAAATTTAACCGTACAAAAAATGCTGAATTAAAAAAAAAAAAAAAAAAAAAAAAGAAGATAATACAATATCTGGTGTCACAATAAAACTACTTATATTGTAAGTATTTTAGCCAGATGTTTACAACTGCACCTTCTGATGACAACTTCATATACAAAACAATTTTTTCTGTATCCATCATTCTACCACAGAATTCATTAAAGTAAAAAAACATCAGTTTCCACCATAAATATATTAAAATAGTTCTACCTACATGCCTTTAAATTATGCATATACTGCAATATTTATTTTTCTACTTTAAAAATGTTCAAAAACATTTAATAATAATTTTATCACCACTCCATTTCAAACTGCAAGGAAATAAACATTCTAAATTAATACAATTACAAAAACAGTTTATTTGAAAAAATTCCAAAATCTGAAATTGCATTGTAAATATCACATATCAACTGTTTACTTAAAATTTAAAATTCTGTGCAATTCAGAACATGTAAAAGACAACAGACCAGAATCAGAATACAAACAAAATACTAAAAATCTTTTGATCTACAGATCACAGATGAACAATCTTTTATTCGAAAATCTTCACAGTACACAAATCTAAATCTATATTTTTACTGTTCAGAAATCCTGATGGCATTTCAAATAATTTTCTAAAACTGTGGCAGATTATATCAAGTGAATGTCTAGAATTTCAGTTAATGTAAAAATCCTGAGAAGATTAAAGAAAATCAGATTTTTAAAATTTAGTTATCTGAAACATTTATCAAACAAAAAACAAGTATGAGTTCACAACAATAAACAAAAAGATTTGTGCAGCGTAAAGATTCATCATTATATACAGTTCAATAATTTAATTCTTACATAGGAATATTTACAAAACACTGTTTTAAAAACAAGTGACTTGAAACTGGTGAAAAAAACATACAAACCAGACTTAACAGTAGTCATACAAACATTTTAGTTAAAAAAAATAAAAAAAAAAAAAAAAAAACATTATATAGTAACAGGAAGGAAATGCATTAGAAAATCTCCAAGAGTGCTAAACAGTAGTATAGCATCATGTTAGCTGTGATGTTGTTGTAGCTGTTGTGGTTTACACTGGCAACTCACTGGCCTCCTCTCGGTTGAAACGTGCTCGGCCACGGCGGCTAAAACACAAACATCCAGCAGAACAACGCAGCCAGCGGTTGAAGTCTTGAACCTGTTTCTGCTCACAGCGAGTCGAGTCCTGCGATACTCGCTCATAGTGATCCAAATCCTTGAGATACCTGCAATACACAGTAACATAAACATGTTACCAACCTTTGAGATACCTGTAATATACAGTAACATAAACTAACATAAACATGTTACGTGTCTTTGAGATACCTGTAATACACAGTAACATAAACATGTTACGTGTCTTTGAGATACCTGTAATAGAGTAACATAAACATAAATATGTTACATGTCTTTGAGATACCTGTAATATAGAGTAACATAAACTAACATAAACATGTTACCAATCTTTGAGATACCTGTAACATACAGTAACATAAACTAACATAAACATGTTACCAATCTTTGAGATACCTGTAATACACAGTAACATAAACTAAAATAAACAAAAAACACACATGTACATGTTACAAACCTTTGAGATCCCAAGCAACATAATCTAACATAAACTAATCTACATAAAAAATGTTTTAAATTTATCATGTATTACACAGTGATGTAAACTGATTACAAATACTCTGTAGTGATTTACTACTGTTAGCAGGATTATTTCTTCTTAATGCCAGTAGTCTGTGAAAATTGTTAATCTGGCACAGTGGAAATTTAAATGATTAGTGACTGTCGATAACATAAAGTGATGTAACTCAAACCACAGGCAGTGATGTTAACATATACTAGTTACAGTGACATGAAATGACAAAATGACAGAGACAGAAAGTAAAATTACCAGAGCGGAGGCCAGCGGTTGTTTTCGATGAAATCCTGGTTTTCTTTGCGCAGACTCTTTAGCAGCTTGCTGTGTTTCTGGTGGATTTCTTTGTAGTGCAGAGCCAGGTAGCGTCGACACCATTTGGCTAACTGACCTGCATTGTGCAGCTGAAGTGTATAAAACAGTTTACTGAAGATCCATTTTATAATCTCTGCCAACTATTTAGTATTTGAAACTAATAAAGAGAATTACCTATTGAGGTATTAGAATATTAACTAATAAAGGTAGTTATCTATTCAGGTATTGAATATTAACTAATAAAGAGAGTTAAAGTATTAAAAGATTAACTAACAAAGATAGATTTATCATGCTGGTTCCAGTATTAATTAACAAAGACAGATTTACCTCAGCTTGTTCCAGTATTAATTAATAAAGACAGATTTACCAGACTGGTTCCAGTATTAATTAACAAAGACAGATTTACCTCAGTAGTTAGATTTATTAATTAATTAAAAGACAGATTTACCAGACTGGTTCCAGTATTAATTAACAAAGACAGATTTACTTCAGCTTGTTCCAGTATTAATTAATAAAGACAGATTTACCTCAGCTGGTTCCAGTATTAATTAATAAAGACAGATTTACCTCAGCTGGTTCCATTATTAATTAATAAAGACAGATTTACCTCAGTTTGTTCCAGTATTAATTAATAAAGACAGATTTACCTCAGCTGGTTCCAGTATTAATTAATAAAGACAGATTTACCTCAGCTGGTTCCAGTATTAATTAATAATACAGATTTAATGACAGATTTACCTCAGCTGGTTCCAGTATTAATTAATAAAGACAGATTTACCTCAGCTGGTTCCAGTATTAATTAATAAAGACAGATTTACCTCAGCTGGTTCCAGTATTAAGTATTAATTAATAAAGACAGATTTACCTCAGCTGGTTCCAGTATTAATTAATAAAGACAGATTTACCTCAGCTGGTTCCAGTATTAATTAATAAAGACAGATTTACCTCAGCTGGTTCCAGTATTAATTAATAAAGATAGATTTACCTCAGCTGGTTCCATTATTAACAAGATCTCCTCCAGCACGTCCTCCTCCTCCTCGCTCTTTCTTTCTCAGCTGGTTCCAGTATTAATTAATAAAGACAGATTTACCTCATTCCTGCACCACAAAGAGCTCAGTGAGGCTGACCAGGCGAGGCAGACACAGGCGATTGGCAACCTCTATGAGCTGAATGCAGTCGACACCTGTCATGACTGTCAGTTCACCTGTGTACAGGTATTCACGCAGTGCTCGAAATGTGTCACAGCCGATTCCTGGAAACGGAACCTGAAAAACAACATTTCTAACTACACATCACAAACACATTGACAGGCTACCACTTTAAAGTGTTGCTGCAATATGAAATACTGTCTCTAGGGTAAGACACTATAATCTACAGTTAAACAGTTCTGTGTTGTTTTAAAACATTCTAACATTTTATTCCTTGTCAGCTATATTAATGTAAGAAAAAAAAAATTGAAGTTGTACAACAATGAAATCAGTCTATGCACTTTAAATGACTATATCAGACTATATAAAAATAAATAAACAAACAAATAATAATACTAATGACAATAATGATGTTAATAATAATAACTGTAATAGTAATAATAATAATGATAATAATCTAATAATAATGACAATCATAATAATAATAATAATAATAATAGTAATTATTATTATTATTTAAGTAGAACTTCAAGTATAAATTATTCTAAAGTTTACCACATCAGCTGATGACTCAACAAAGTCACTGTTAAACATGGCAAACATCATCTCACACCTCGCCATCAACAGTGGCTTGTGAGCTGCTACTACACCATCATCCAATTTAAACATCACATCTGTAACAACAGATTTCATTTGTAAATGTTTAATAAAACACAGACAAAAGATTATCATTCAGAATACAACACATTCAACTTTATAGATTTATTCAGAAGTTTATTTAAATGTCTTAAACAAACATACATTTAACTAAGTTTACTCAGAGGTTGTTTTTGGGGGGGGTTTCTGGGCAGTGTTAAATGTTATAAACAAATTTACATATAAATGGGTTTAAAACCAAAGACTGCTGCATTCTATGAATACTACACATCTGTTATAGAAATAAACTCCTCTACCTCTGTTCAGTGTATGAAATAGTAAACATCATGTATAATCTTTTAACCCTTTCACTGCAAATATAAAGTATATATACGGCTGTGGGTAAATCGACTTTCTTCAGTTAACAGTGATAAAAGTTTGTGTAGATGCTTATTGCAAGGAAAGAGATAAGTCTATTTTGATAAACTCAATCACTGACTCTACAAAATAATTTTCTTTGCCTATGTTGTGTGAAAAAAGCCATCACGCAGCAGGACAAGTTGAAAGACAAGTGTGACATGTGTTACCTGCCAGCAACTCTTTGTCTATGGCGAGTTCTTTCAGTTTGATCCGTCGACACTCGTGAAATTCTTGCTCCAGGGTGTTGTTGAGAAACATTTCACCTGACGTCATGTTCGACATCATCACCAACATGGTAGACAGATTGAGAAGTGACGCAGCATTCTTCACCTCATTCCAGATGTCGTAGCATTCTTTCACCTTGCCTGTGTACAGGAAGTCGAGAATGTGCTGAAATGCCCTGGGAGTGACACTCTCGTTTATTGTGACCACGGTCTGCAGGATCTGTACACTCGGATCAAACGGGTCCTCAATGTACTTGATCTCCACCCACTTGACAGCTGGGTGTGAGAAAGGGACAGACACGGGGTACTGTTCACTCACCTCATCCTCGCTCACGTCAACGTGGTTTACGTACACGGCACTCTGGCTGCACTCTCTGTCTGACAGGTTCACCGAGTCCTGGTCACTCTCCAGCAGCCGCTCCTCATCGTGGTGACGAGGGTCACTGGCAGCGCGTATCCGTGAAAGCTGTTTCAGTTTTTTATCATGGTGAGACATTGACAGTGGCTCCAGTGAGAACAGTTCCTCAAAGAATTCTGACGTCACCATCAAACAGATCTTGTGTGCTCTGATGCAGGAGGAATGTACAACAAACACAACATCACCCTCCGCCTGGTTGTACAGCAAATGTGAAAGGTCATCACGAATGGTTGCTGGGGGAACAGTTACCTTAGGCAATGGTGGTCTGGGCATCATCATGGGAGGCTGTATGAGAGGTCGCTGAACTTTGCGTAGCTGTGCATTCCAGAATCTGATTTTTCTGTTTTCAATGAGAAAAGCTCGGATGGAGTTGATGAAGACATCCTCCACGCCGTGGTGAGTGAGCACACTTGTCTCGTAATACGGAGCGCCGATGTCTTTAGCCATGTCTCGTCCAGCTTCAGGTGTTATTATGTCCTTCTCTCCAATACACCTATACACAACAAACATTTCTTTTAGTTTTTAAACCTGCACAAAATAAATCTCTCTTAGAGTGTATTTTATACCTACACAGAAAATCTCTCTCTTAGTGTTAAAATAAATATCATGATGGAAAGGTTTATATGTGATGTTAAAATATCTGAACACTTACTAAACAAATAGATACATATATATAAATAGAACATATTTTATAAAGTGAAAACTGTTTTTAAATATTGTTTAAATAGTTTCATACAACACTCACTTGTACAACAATCCTTTCTGCATGTTGATGTAATCATCGTCTTTGTGCAGAAACCTCAGGTCGACCTGGGTACCCACTAACACAATGGGTGTTGTTGGACAGAATCTGCGAATCTCTGGGTACCAGATTCTTTTAACATTCTGCAGCGAGCTCGGCCGAACTGTACTGAAACATATAGCTATGACATCCGCTCTGAAACATGAAACAACTTCATTTATTCCACATTTTTACATAGACTGTGTTCAAAATATTATTATGAATAGTGCGAAGAAAACAAAATCATTCAAAAACTTTTAAATATTAATTTGTTACAGTTCTGCAGTAATAAAATATAAATATATTGAAAAAAACTGTCAGGAATATAAGTTAGGTAAGCCTTTAATACATTTTAAAATAATAATTTACTATATTACTCTGTTGATTTAAACTAACCCTCTGTAGGCAAATCTTCTATCTTTGTCATGGTAACCAAATGTATCCCAGAGTCTTAGAGAAACCCTAACCCCATCCACTTCACACCAAGACCTGTCCAGTACCTGCAACACAGTACAAACCAGTACTAATATATATATATATATATATATATATATATATATATATATATATATATATATATATATATATACCTGTAACATAATACATACCAGTAATATATATATATATATATATATATATCTAGTACCCGCAACACAAAAAAAATACCATTGTACTTGCAACACACCACATGCCAATATGTATGTATGCATTTATTTGTGTGCATACATATATGCACAAGTTTTTTTAATCTTTTTTTATTATTACTGTTGTTGTTGTTGTTATTTTATTATTATTATTATTATTATTTATTATTAATTATTATAATTTTTGTACCTCTTTGTCTTGTCTGTAGTGGTCAGTAGCCCACACGGTGGCTGCGTGAGACTTGACCAGACTTTTGAGGTCGTACTTGGCATTGCAGGCCCAGGCACACACCAGACACGTCTTGCCCACTCCGGAGTCACCAACCAGGACACACTTGATAATTTCATTTTGTCCCTGCTGTTGATTCACCATTTTATTCATTTAAGGCATCACTTGCTTCTGAAATCAAGTGTGTTAACAAGTCAATTAACAGTTTTGTTTAATTCTCATCAAATATATGTTAAAATGTGGGTTAAAAGTTTTAGCAAGTAAACAACCACATCAAGCGTGCTTGAACCCTCTTAAAAAAAAAATTTTTTATGAATTATACATGCTGAATTAAAACCCTATTCATGTTATATATAATTTTATCAATAAAAGTTCAATATTCAATTTTATTTCCAGTTCCACAGTCTTTTCCTAACATATAATTATGTTATCATCATAATTATAATCATATATATTATTATTATTATTATTATATTACAAGTAATATATAAATACTTTGTTTATTAAATATGTTTCTCTAAACAAGGTACCTGTGTCAAAAGTAAAATACAGACTACATTGAAAAAGCAATCTTCAAAGTTCAATGACACCTTTTTTTTTGATTGATGATGCTTAATGTAATCAAAGTTAAAAAATGACAACCAATAAAATAAAATAAATAATTAAAAATACATCTGTAACTACTAATAATAAGAGAAGTCAGTATAAAAAGATATTACTCAATTAATAGGATGTGTGTACAGCTTCTCTGTGATACATGACAGGTGTCACTATATTGAGATGTCTATCTGAATTGGCAACAAGCCTAGATACATAACTGAGAAAAAAAAAAAAAAAAAAAAAAAAATCCCTGAAGCCTTCTCTGGTCTTATCCATAGCAGGCTACATTTTCATGTTTCTATCTCAATAACATGACAACAGATTCATCAACCTGTTTTTTGTGTGTGTTTTTTTTTTTTATGTGAATCAGATCAGTGTTAGTTGCTGAATAATAACTTGACACAGTTAGTGACAAACAGAAACAAATAAATAAATGATATTTAAGACAGATATTATTTCTATTTTTAATTGTCACTTATTTAAAAACCACACACACACACACACTTGATTTATCATCATTAAATTTTAATCTATTTATATTTTATTATTATCTTATATACAACTAATGTTTTTATTTTCATTAATATATTAATAATTTTATTTTTTATTTATTATTATTATTATTATATTTTACTAATTATTTTTCTTAATATATAAAATTTACCTTCAAAATTTTCTAAGATATTTAAATGAAATTAATATAGTTTTCACATAATACATATTATCAGTTCTTACATCTGATAATACTATTTACTGAAAGTAAAATACAAATGCTGATAATCATTAAGCTGTAAAGGGTGCTTGGGACAATCTTGTAAAACTGAATAAAATAATTTACAATCATGATAATTCAGATTTATTTATTTACAAATTCTCTGGTATTCAAATAATAATAATAATAATCTGTTTCTATTTTTTTTTTTTTTTGTTTTCAGCAATGCTCAGTTAAGTACTGTGGATATGACTAGATTATTATTATTATTATCATTAATATTATGCCTACAATTACTAGTTATAAGAATGTAAACAATGATTCTGAATGAATCCACCAGCCTCAAAAACAATAATACTTTTCCTAAAGGGGTTCTTTTGTAACATATTTTGACAAGAGTATATATGTTATCAGAAAAAAACAATTACTTATTGAATTTCATGTCGTCAGATGTTCATTTAGAACAAACTTAACAAAAATAATTTAAAATGTAAAATTAAGATGTACGTTCGTAACGTTGGAAAGATAGATAATGATCGTCTGATACTGGATACACTCATGCCAATGTCAGTCACATTTAAAAACATCTATAAACAGAAAAGCAGATGCTTCGAAAATACATTGTATTTGTTTACCAACCTTCGCGTTTATTGTCTTCACAGCTGTTATTTAGTTTCTTGCCATTCACAAAGGAATCTCAATAAAACTCCAAAGAGCATGAAAGCGTAATATGTCAACAATGTAAATCTACTTCCGGTTATATATTCCTACTATAAAAAGAACATATCGTTATGACGTATTCCACATTCTGGCGAAATGTGTTAGTAACATGTGTAATTGAATTACTTAATCACTTTCAGTTTTCATTTATATTATTATGTTTTATTATTATTATTATTATTATTATTATTATTATTATTATTATTATTAATATTTTGAACTTATTTGTTTTATTTTATTATCACACACACACACACACACACACACACACACACACATATATATATATAATCAAATATAAATTAGACGGTTTTATTATCTTAGGACAGTTACAAACATTTTAAAGAAATGTGATGATGATTTTAATCAGTGGCAACTCCTTGATTGTATGCCACAAAGTAAAAGGAGTACTGAGAAATGTTATGAGAAAGGAAGCGATTTTGAATATGCAAACACAGATGAAACATAAAATAAACACTTTATTTGATTTAACTATAAATCAACCAAATTTAAGTTCTTTTCACCCATTTGGATGCCCGTGGACACCGCCCCTTTGGCTCCCCTCTACACGCCACTGATTTTTATATTGCTCCTGATTACTTTTTTTTTTTTTTTTATATTTATTTATTTATTATTATTATTTTTTTTTTTTTTTTTTCTATTTAGACTATTGTGTTTTAAAATGTTAGTAATAATTTATTATCAATTTTATTTTATATATATTATATATATAAAAGTTAAGATATACATAACAGCATTAAGATGTTTCTTTTTTATTTCTTTGTAATCTTTTAATTCTATCAATAGGCTTACACACACACACACACACACACACACACACACACACACACACACACACACACACACACACACACACACACACACGCACGCACACCATTTGCAATTGTAAATCGTCAATCCAAAGATGCACCGGTTTTTATTATTTACAATGAGAATCGCCCGAACTTGCCGACATTTGGAGAGTAAGCCCAGTTTTGATTACGTAGAGCGCACACGGCACTTGTTCACGATGTCGATCGACTTGAGGAAAAATCAGGATGCTATTATCAAAGCATACAACGATGTTGTGAACGACAAAACAAATACAAACTGGTAGGTTTTGCATATTATCTACATTTACAATGGTTCGTACAGTATGAAATGTGTAGTTGTGTATTTTGTGAGCAAGTTTTTCATAAGGGGAATGGAAGACATGTTACTGTTACTTCCGCCTTTTTTTAGAACTTCCTGGTGACTAAAGTATGTGTCATTCAGAGTTGTAGTTTTATTATTTTAAAAAATTACATAAAATGAAATAATAATCAATAATAATTTTAAAATAACTACAAATTTTAAAAGAAGAAGGGAAAAATACGATGAAAACGAAAACCGATGTATAAAAATGCAGTTCTTGAAATAAATAAGAAGTGATTCATTTCCTATTTTTAATTTATTTTATTTATTTTTGTGCCCATTTCTGCATTAACAATTGTAATATATAAAAGTGAAATCAAGAATTCAATGTAAGCAGTGACATAAAGCCCTGAAAAGTTCAGTATAAATGTACACCAGTGTTACCACAATGAACATATCAATATTTTATTATTTAGTTTAAATACTGAGAGAAAAAATATCTATATAACTTAATACTATTTAAGCTTATGAGGAAGTTTATACATATATAAATGTCATGGTTAATTTTCTTTTTAATTTTAATTGTTTTTATCAGTTTGTACTTTGTACATTTACGTGTGATTATAAGAGATTGCACATTGCCTTACAGTTAGCTTTATACATTCATAACATTGTTATATTTTTGGTGAAACATGATCTGAGTGATATAAAATAAAGTGTTTCTACTACAGAATAAAGATGTTATTTTAAAGCTCACATAATGACACATTATGGGAAAACAAAATCACCTTTATGATTTATACTTAGTGGGAAAGTGCTACCTGATAGATATCACTCATTCACTGTGTCATTTTTGACTTTTAGCAAAAAATCTAAATAACCAACTGAATATTAATATATGTCTGAAATTTAAATTATAAATAAAATGTTAGTATGATAAAGTATTTTCTGTTTGACGTTGTAGGGTTGTATTTGGCTACCAGGGCCAGTCAGCTGTTATCAAAGTCTATGGAACTGGAGGTATTTATTTTTGTTTATTATTATTATTATTATGTATACAGATATATATATAGATATGGATAGATATAGCGATATCCATATTTTGAATTTTCTCTTATTATTTGTTTATTTATTTGCTTGTTTGGTTGGTTGGTTGTTTCTTTTCCTTTTTGTTATATATCTGTGTAATCTTGCACATATAAAAGATTATAGAAGTACATATGTCCTTATTTAGTTCAGTTCAAAAGAATATTTTTAAAATTATTACTTTTAAATATCAGATGAGTTTTATCTTTTATCTTGAATATTATTTTTATTATATATAATAACATTAAAAAACAGAATGTTTTTTATTCATTAATTTTTTTGTCAAGTTGTGAATCTGTATTGATAATTACAGACTGAACATTTTCATGTCACTGATAATGTTTAATATAATTTATGTTTGTTTGTTTTTCAAGATGGAGGGATTGAAGAAATGGCTGAAGAACTAAACAGTGGCAAGATCATGTACGCCTACGTGCGAGTAAACGATCCAAACACTGGTCTTCCAAAATTTGTCTTCATAAACTGGGTAAGATTATAATTTTAACATTTCATTCCAGTTTTAAACTAACAAAATTGTGTACCTTGGACTAGAGTAAAATAATAATAATAATATTTCAGTGTTGTTTTCCCACTCATACAAGATTATTACTAGTTTTAAAACATTAAATCAGTAATAAATATATATATATATATATATATATATATATATATATATATATATATAAAAACAATTATACTGTGAAAAGGGAAATGGTTCTGGTTAAGTGGTCAGGCTAAAACAGTGGAAAAATGTAAACAAGTATCAAATTATTCTGTCAGAAATATTCATCGTGCTCATTAAATTATTAATTTCATGTATAACTTCATTAATCTAAATGCTGGAGGCTACTGTGTTATGTGTGCTATGTAATTTGTATCATGTTGTTTTATTAGTGTTTTATTGCTGTACACATACAAATGTTTGCTGTAATTAAATAAATATGATTGTGTTGTCTGAACTGTGGTAACAGTACTATTATTACAATACACACATCAGTATGAAAGTACATATGTCAGAATAACTTAAAACATTGCTATATAAATATGTAATTACAGAATGACACTTTCACATTTAACTATAAACATTTCCTGTTGTACGTTGTAAACAATGATTATAGGTTGAAAATACTTGGGACTTGAAATGTTTCCAATTTTGGAATATAAGGAAATAGCATGAGAGTAGGAGCTAAATCTCAAGTTCCATTTACATTTTATGTATAGCTTATACAACAAGTCTGAAGGATTTTTTTCTATAAACATTTAATAATTTTATGCATAAAATAAAGTTTGTGGACATGCAAAACAATTTTAGAAATCACTATTTCTGCTGCTTAGAAAATGTTTCAGATTTTGGATGTGTTAACATTTATTTCAAACCTACAGCAGGGTGAGGGGTCTCCAGAGAATTTCAAGATGAAATGTACTCGACATCTGAACGAAATGAAGTCTTTTTTAAAGGTAAATAATATTTTATTTATATCTTTCAGTTTTAATTTTTTTCCTCTGCCTAGTAACAGTTATCATCAGTAGATAATAGGTAGCTGTTTGGTTAAAATTCCAGATCAATAGTTACATAAAGTAGCTGTAATACATATTAATTATTTTATATAATACTTTGTTGTGCCACAAAAAACAAATTGTGAGGTTGCTAACAATTTAATTTTATTATTTTGAATGTGATCATATGATCCCAAACACACCTGATTTTTCTCAGTTTACTTGTTTAATTTTTGTTTGTGGTTTCATAAATAATTAATTTTGCTTCAGACAATTCACATCACTATCAATGCTAGGACGGAGATGGACGTGGAGGCTGATGAGATTTTGCAGCAAGTTGCCAAGTCTTCAGGAAGTAACTACAGTTTTCACAAGGAGGAAGCCAAACCAGTAGAGGCTCCACAACCAGTGGTGAGATAAAGCTACTCAAATAATTTATATACTCAATCTCATACCATTGTTATTTTTAAAAAAAAATGTATCATTAACTTTAACATTTCAATTTGTTTTACTAGATTTCCAGTTTAAGTAAGTTGTTTGTATATTAACAATGTTGTGAGAGGAAGCATGTTGTGTTTCAATTAGTGATAATGAACAAGGAAACTTCTACCTTCTCATAGACAGAATGAAACACCAGTCTCACAGTAGACCAGTAATACCTGCAGAAAATAACAGTAGTGATCCAGACTAATGAAAAAAAAAGTAATTCAGAGGCTTATTTCCCCTCACTTCTGTATCTGATGTCATTTTTATCATTTTATATGTGACATTTACATGTCATTTTTGTCTTTATAACATGTTCTATTTTTAACTTAAACATTTTTAAAAACATAATTTACTGAAACTGGAAATGATTACTCTGTGTTCCAGGGGACAACGTACAAGAAAACAGTGCCACACAAAGAGCTGCGTGGAAAAAGTCGAGATCAGTTCTGGGCTAAAACAGAGGTCAGTTTTCATTGGCTGTCTTCTTTTTGCAACATTGATCTTCATTGGTTATTTTTTGCATATTGTACAGTTTATTGGCTAAATTGACTTCTAAGTTTGTTTTTACTTTTTATTTAATAAATTTTGAATTGGCTGCATGATTTCCTTTTACTGAAAATATTTCCCTCTGCTGCCTCAGATTATTAATGTCTGCATTTATTTTTATTTTTTATTATTATGAGCAGCTAGCTAATGGAATTTAGATGTATTTTATTTCTTCAGCAAGAAGAGAAAGAGAGGCGGGAGGCAGAGAGAAGAAAAGCACAAGAAGAAAAAGAGAAGCTGGAGAAAGAGACAAAAGAAAGAGAGGTGTGTGATCATTTCACAAAAATAACACACTTACAGTTTTCAACCTGTTTTGTCAGTTGATGAATATCCATAGCTTGAAACATGCAGTGAACCAAATGCTGTAGATAATTAAATTTCTTTATACAGTATTTGAACCAGAACGCTCAGCTTGAAAATGCAGATGTTCAGAACTACTCATAAATTAAGACTTTATAGACATGTAGAGAGTTTCAGTGTTTTTGTACAAGTTAGTTAAGTATTGGATTATTGTGGTGTGAGTGGATGTTTTATAAAAGTGTGTTTTTTTTTTCACAGGAGAGGGAGGCAAGGGAGAGAGATAAGAGGATGATGGAAAGAATGAAAGCAGTAAATGAACAAAAACGAGCAGAGAGATTTTCAGAGTCGAATGAAAAAGATGCAGACAAGAAAAAATGGGTCAGTTTTCTTTTTCCTTCTTTTATTAAGTTTTTACATTTTCAGAAATAGTAACTTTTTCAGATATTTCATTTTAGAAATTACTTTTAAAAAAGGTTGAGGTTTTTTGTTGTTCTTGTTGTTTTCCCCAACTTTGCAGTTACTGCCCTTTATATCTACTTTTCTGCCCTTTCTTTTTTTCTTTTCAAAGTAAGCAGTGATCCTTCATTTTTTAATTAATATTTGATAAACTGTAGTTATCTTTAACTAACTGTTTATCTCAGTTTTTGTTTTGTTACTGAATTTGAATATTAAATTTAGAAAAGTTAATTTTTGAATTATTATTTTATGCTGTGTAAAGACAAAAAAACAACAAAGTAGTGTTTTATGTTTAATTGATTTAGACTTTTATTACTGTCCTTTGTTAATTGTTATTAATTGTAGTAATATCAGTATTACCATTATTATTTTATCATCGTCATCATTATAATTATTGTTGTTGTTGTAATAGGAACAAGAACAAGAACAGCTGTACAAAGATGATGAAGAACGTCGAACTCGCAGCGAGTCTCTGAGAAAACAGCGAGCTGCAGTGAGTCTGTCTTCTACTTTCTTTATCTCTAAAAACAATTCATTGGTTTATGGAATCTAAAATTAGCTGAATCTATAGTTAAATAGCAATGTGCTGTATTTATATAAACAACATAATATTAACTTGATGTACTTTTTCATTAATTTATTTTCTCTGAATTTTCTTCTTTTTTAATTTCAGTTTTTTTTTTGTTTTTTTTTAAATGTTGATAATCAACGCTTTTATTTTAATTGGCTCAGAGAATATATTTATCAACATTTCTCTTGTTTGATCATTGAATAAAGACATTTTTGGTTGGATGAAAGGATTCGGTGCTTTTCTTAAAGCAAACAGTGAACCTCAAAAAATTGTTTTTAATTTTTATTTTTTAATTATCTTACTTATATTTTTATTTAACAATTGAATTTTTTTTTGAGTTATTGATTTATTTTTTATTTATTATGCAGGAAGCATCTAGACTAGCCAGTCAGACAACAAGATCAGCAAGAGAATTTTTCAAACAAAAGAGTATTGAGAGACCTGCAGATGCACGTGCCCCTCCCCCACCTCGGTGTGTAGACATTTGAGCAATAAGTAGTGTGTGTGTGTAATGTAATCTTTATTATATTTTATTACTCTCTATTATATTTCATGATATGTTATACCTGTGTATTTATCTCTATATCTAGCTATCTGAATAAATATAATATACTCTCTGTTATAATTAGTGACATACATTTCAGTAATAACATAGTCTGTGATTTGTTTATAGGAAAATTCGAGATGGTTTCCTCACAAAAGGTGATGATAATGATAATGCCACACCATCAGCACCATCACAGCGGGAACATTCACCATCACCACCATTGCAACAGCAACCGCAGCATGTAGAAGAAGAGCCTCCAAGAAAACCAATGAGACAAGCAGAACCTCCGAGAGAACCAGAAGTTAGGCATGAACCAGAAGTTAGGCATGAACCAGAAGTTAGGCATGAACCAGAAGTTAGGCATGAACCAGAAATTAGGCATGAACCAGAAGTTAGACATGAACCAGAAGTTAGGCATGAACCAGAAATTAGGCATGAACCAGAAGCGATGGTTCAGCAACCTGCCACCAGAAACCTGCTGCGTGAAAACCTGCCAGCGAGACAGGAGTCTGAAGAAGAAGATGAAACTCAGAACTGGGACGGTAAAAACTCAAACTGTTAATTATTTTACTTGTTATTTTATGTGTAAACTTATTGTTTGTTTATTTTTTATGTGTATATGTTATTAAAGCCCATATCACTTGATGAAATAGTTGTATTTTCCTATTGTGACTAAAAAAAAAATTAAAAATCTGTTTGTTACTTTAGCTTGTTAAATAAATATGTGGAAAGTTTTATTTTTATTATTGTTATTGTTATTGTACTGTTATTATATTGTTTGGTCTTTGTAATCAAATACTCAGGAACTAAACTAAAGCTTTTTGTTTAATTTTTTTTTCTCCAAGTTTGAAAAAAAATAGATTTGTTTGTTTATACAATTTGAATAAACAGTTTTTGTAAAAACTAACTACATTTAAAGTTAACACTTCATATCTGTTTTACTAATTCTAGAATTACATTTACAATTGTATGTTTTATTTAATCTAAAAAACACTTACATCTCACTGTTTTTTGACTAATTCTAGAACCAACACAGGAAGATTTTTCTCCATCAGCAGTCAGCACAGAAGTGAATGGACTAGATCAGACTACCTCAGCAACAATGATCACATCATCACCAGAAGACAAGGGTCTGTGTGCAGTGGCAATGTATGACTACCAGGCAGGTCTGTGCAGTTTTCTTGTTGGGGTTTCATCTGTTTATTGAGTGGGGATCAGTCAAGTTAGTTCTGTGTGGGGGTGAATTGTTACATACATATGGTTAGTGAGAATGAATCATGTTACATCTATGATTAGTTGGGATGGATCATGTTACATCTGTTTAGGGAGTGGGAGTGGATCATGTTTACAGGCTAATTATATGTTGCCCTATATACATTATTGTTATTGCCTAATTTATTAACTAATAAAGTGTAATTAAGATCAAAGTTTAAATTGTTTACATGAACTGTTTTATAACATATAAATATATCAGATAGAACTTAAGAAAACAATTAATAATGAAATGATCAGGTTAATTATAGCTTTATTGTATTTAATTTTGTATAAATGTGTGCGTGTGTGTGTATATGTATAAATATTTATATGATGTATATATATTTTTGATGTATGTGTGTCTGTACATTATGAAGATGTGTAAGTAGTACATGTAAAACTGATGTCTGTGTTGTAGCTGATGACACAGAGATAACCTTTGACCCTGGTGACATGATAACACACATAGATCAGATTGACCCTGGCTGGTGGCTTGGAACAGGACCAGATGGAACCCGCGGCATGTTTCCAGCAAACTACGTCGAGATTGTAGAGTAAGAGACAACAAGTGTGAACACTCACAGTCAGAATCTCATCTTCACACCAAAGTCAAATTTTCTACAAAATATTCTTTTAATAAACATAGAAGTTTTAACTTTATCAGTTTATGTATTTATTGACTTGATTTGTACTGTTTTATTTTTTTATTATTATTATTAATATTATTATAATCAAAATGATCTATCTTTGAAATTTACAAAATGTTTCCCATTTTTTCACTTGTTGAAATATTTTTTGATACCTTTGATTTTGGATATCTCCATCAATTGAACAATATTTTTAACTGTTGTTGTAAATTAAAGAATGAAATATTTTTAATTTTATAAGAATTCATAGACTTGTCTAAAGCTAAAATCATAATTATATTTAAACGGTAATTTAAACTGCTAAATGAAATTAGGTAATCTTCTTCTTTTGTTCTTTTAAATTTTCAGATGAGATTGTAATTTACAGAACTGAAAAGTATCAAATTTTAAATTTATCCCTGCTTGTAATGGATTCATTTGAACATATATTTATCCCACTGCTTTTTTATTTAAAATAGTTTATGCCTAGTGTAATGAGATGTGTTTGTACATGTTGCTCTTTTTAAAATTTTGTACTTACATATATTTCAGCTGAGCTTTTAATTTAACCCTTTCACTTCCTGGACTTTTTTCAAACATCAGCAATGAAACTGTTTACTGAGTTCATTAACTCCTTAACATTCTTCACTAGTAATGTTTTGTTAGCAGTAAATGGTAGTTCATTTCTTTGTGGCATTTGGGACATTTTGTAAGTTGACTATGTCACAGAAGTGAAGGGTTAATTAATCTTATTAATAGATAGAGTTAACTAAAGTCGTTATTCTCTTCACATATTATGTAAGTAATAATTATAGTACTTGTGGGTTTGGGGTTAAAACACAATCATAGTCAGCTGGACTGATTTATTTTTTTATTTTTTTTATTCCATTTATTTAATATTTTGCTGTGGGAACAAGATATTTACAAACTGGCTTGCTTACAGAACTCCTATCCTGCATTTAGTTAATTAGCTCATTGGAAAACCTGTGTTTTTAAATACACGTTTTTATACACACCACATTAGCTTTCAAAATAATTTAAAAATGTATTCTTTTTCTTTTTTCATTTATTATATATATATATATATTTTTTTTTTTTTTTCAACAAATGAATATGATTTCAGTTTTCAGTTTTTAAAATAAATTTAAAATCTTTGTTTTTCATTGTCACATATAATTTTCTACACTCATATTTTAATATATGGAATTTAGAGTGAATTTGATGTAAAAATAAAATCCACAGTAACGTGTGTTTGTTACAAAATTGAAATTATCTCAGATCTGCCACAGAGGGCAGACTGGTAGAATTCCAGAGGGCATTTTGAAAAGTGAACAGTGCATGTCTGAATTTGTTATTGTTCTTTTACTTTTTACACAAACTAGTCTGTCAAAATCAACAACTTGGAATATTTCCTTGTTTCTGTAATGAGGATTTTACAGTGAGATTTATCATATTTTGTCCTGAAATCATTTTACAGTTGTCTTGTACAGTGTCAGATAATTACATAATTGTATTGTTACAAATGTAAATTTCATATTTTCTTCTTTCTTTTTTTTAAAACATTTTCACTGTTGTTTTTTATTTTATTTATTTTTATTTTTATTTTATTTTTTTTTTTTTTTTTTTTTAATTGTTTGTTTGTTTGTTTTTCTGTGGAAAACTTTCTTGTTCCCTCATCATATTAACCACTTTAAAAAAACATATCACTTTTTTAACATGCAATCAAAATATAACCATGATAACACTGAACCACAACACAAATAATTTAATAAATCAGCACAGAATATAACAATGTTAACTTAAACACAACACAATTTAATAACATAAAAGATTTAATGATACAACACAGAATATAGCAATATTTAGTATTTTCCACAAACAAAATTTTAATGTTCAACCACAGAAAATAATGTGCAGCATAATATATTTCATATTGATCACTGTTATTGTTTTGTGTTAATTACAACCACTGTAGCATAAAGTAACACAGTTGTGCCACACAATGATTGTTTTGTGTTAATTACAACTACTAATGTAAAGTAACACAGCTGTGTTACACAATGATTGTTTTGTGTTAATTACAACTAACAGCTGTGCCACACAATGATTGTTTTGTGTTAATTACAACTACTAATGTAAAGTAACACAGCTGTGTTACACAATGATTGTTTTGTGTTAATTACAACCAACGATGTAAAGTAACACAGCTGTGTCACACAATGATTGTTTTGTGTTAAATACAACTACTGATGTAAAGTAACACAGCTGTGTCACACAATGATTGTTTTGTGTTAATTACAACCACTGTAACATAAAGTAACAATGTAACAACACAGCTGTAACATTAATACAAGTAAAATACACAGTTTGCCAGTTGTTAACATAGCAGTCGTTGCCAGAATGTGGGTGAAATTTGAATAATTCAAGTACAGTGACTGCTCATTTGATAGTCACAGTGTCACCACTCATTGTCTGACTAGACAGTAACGTATTTAATCACTATAGCAACATAATAGTATTACACTACACAGGGTATTTTCTGTTACATGTTTCTTTATTTCTATATAACACATGCATTTTAGCAGAATATGTTTCATTTTTAAAATATAATTAAGCATCTCCATTTCTTTTTTCTTTTTCTTTTTAAATTTCTTCAAGAAAAATTAGTAATAATAATGATGTTAATGGGAATGATAAATGGTGAAATGTGTTTTGGTATAAATCAGCGAGAAATCTGCACAGATATCTGAGGTGTAAAGTAATTTAAATGTCTTATTGTCAGAGGTATAGATTTTGTTTAAATATTTTACTTGAAGGTTGGGTTTTTTACATGAATTAAGTATGTCTGAATATTCAGTATGACTGCAACAGTCAGTGGGCGTTTGTCAGTAACATCCACAGTATTTTCTTTATAAAGTTCTGTATGCCACATGCAGTATATTTTAATAAAACATTTTCTTATTAACTGGTTCTCTTCTCTGTTATGTTTTTATACAGGATACAGCTATTAACATTTTACAATAATTGTTCATACCATACTTACTGTTCACAAAATCATAATTCGTTATTATTATTATATTTATATTTTATTGATATTTCTTTTTCCATTTACTTGTTATAATTCTTGTATTACATATATAGATAGATAGATAGATTACTGATTTCATTTTTTTTTATTATTATTATTATTATTATTATTATTATTATTATTATTATTATTATTATTATTATTATTATTATTATTATTATTATTATTATTATTTATTTATTTATTTATTTATTTATTTTATTTTATTTTTTTTATTTTTTTTTTTTTAATACTATTTTTTAATATTATTTTTTATTTGATTTTTATTTTTTTTCTATACAGATTCCAGCTGATACAGATCTCTTTTATAACAAAAAGCAATAACAGTACCTCATGATTTAACTCTGAATACTTCAGTCAGATGTCTGTTACAATTAATGGATAAAGGTAGCGGCATTTTAAAATAAAATAGAATTACATAACCGTGAAAAAAAAACGCTGGAAAAAAATCGAGATAAAATCCGTTTTAAGATAAAAGCTTTTACATGATGGTTCTAACGTAAAATTTATTTTACATAACATTTACATAAAAAATGTACATAACTGAACATGTATGTATGTAGGAAATGGCAGGTCACAGATAAATGCTTTATGTTACAATGGCGCAGTGCGGCAAGGCTCTGTCCTGCCGTATATCGCATTTCAACCTGAGCTTGGTAAAGCTGATGCATATATTTGTCTTAATTTGAACAACTTTCAGATACTTATTTCAGATGTTTATTTATTTATTTTGTTGGAAGATATTCTACTGCGTGAGACTCTGGCTGCGTCGTTTTTTGTTGTCGTAGTTGTTGCTGTTTTTTTGTATTAATTTGTAAGTAACGTTTAGCCTTTGATCAGTAGGGTTAACCAGCATCTCCTCCCTTGAGTCTCTTTTACTTCCGTACTGCGCACGACAATAAATACTTCATTATCTACTTGTCTGTATTCCTAAGTAAATTATTTGAAAACTAATTTATAAAAATTAGAATAATAAAATTGCTCTTTGTTATTTAATAAATTTAATAAATAAATAAATAAAAAATAAATGAAATAAAAAAAAACGGAAGTGATCTAGACCGCGCATGTGTACTGAGTGTCATAATAATGAAGAGATATTTTATTTCACAAGACAAACATTCCAGCCGTGTATGAAAGCCCCAGTGGATCCATTAACCTAAAATAACTCAGTTCTCTGATTTGACGCGAGCTGAGCAGTGTTGTTTGCTTGTGGCAGTCGATGCAGTTCTGTCTATTATTGGACCGCACGCCATTCCGCTGTGGCAGACAATTTGGTTCGATTTCCCGCGTCTTTTGATCTTTTGTTATCTGATTCCTTTTTAACTACTTTTGAAAAACTCTGAATATGAAAACATAAAACTAATTGATTGAACATGGATGTTTCGAAGACGGTGATCGGGTATATAGATACATCATGCATGTTGTTAATAATAGAATAAATTACGTTGTGACATAAATCATGATACAATATGTTACAAATCTGTACATGATACAGTATGTGACAAATCTGTACATGATAAAATATGTGACAAATCTGTGCATGTTATAATATGTGACAAAAATCTTTACATGATACAATGTGACAAATCTGTACGTTACAATATGTGACATAAATCTGTACATGATAAAATATGTGACATAAATCTGTGCATCATATAATATGTGAAAAAAATCTTTACATGATACAGTATGTGACATAAAACTGCATTATGCAATATCTGACACAATTGTGCATTGTGCAATATATCACATAAAAATACATGATACAAAATATCTGACATATGTACATAATACAGTACGTGACAAAACTGTCAACTGTTGACAGGGCCAACCCAGTGGTTTCTGCGTCCCGGGGCATTTTAATACCAGCGCACGAGATGCAGTCGTGAAAATTTACTACCTCAGTTCTTTTTCAGTTTAATCCCAAAACTTTAAAAATTAACAATGAGATTCTGTACAGTTTAATTCCAGTCAAGGAATTATCGAATCTTGATACTTATTAAAGCTTATCTTCTGAACATCTGAAAAACATCAGATGACGCCATCTAGCAGAAGCCCCAACTAGGCTAATTCTCGAGTTGCTGATATTTCCAGCCGTTCCTGGCTGTACATTATACAATACATAAAACTATACGTGTCATAAAATTATACAACACGTGACATAAAACTTCATACATGTGACATAAAACCGTACATTATACAATATATGATACAAAACTGTACGTTATACAATACGTGTCATAAAATTGTTCGTTATACAACACGTGACATAAAACTACATTGTACGTGACATAAAACTACGTTATACAACAAGTGACATAATAGCGTACATTATACAATATGTGATATAAAACTGTACGTTATACAATACGTGACATAAAACTACATTATACGTTTGACATAAAACTGTACGTTATACAACAAGTGACATAATAGCGTACATTATACAATATGTGACATAAAACTGTACCTTATAAAAGCGTACATTATACAGTATGTGACATAAAACTGTACGTTATACAACACGTGACATAATAGCGTACATTATACAGTATGTGACATAAAACTGTACGTTATACAACACGTGACATAACAGCGTACATTATACAGTATGTGACATAAAACTGTACGTTACGTGACCAAGAACAAGAAATTACACACAACGACGTGTTATTTTCTGTTTTCAGCAGTGTTTAAGTCTAAGTGGTTTTGTCTGTTAATACAGTTATTTTAAAAGCATTCGATGTTGGTGTGAAAAGTTTTATCACATTACGAAAAGAACTAAACAACACTTTGCATGTTAGTCTTTATTCCTTTTTCCTGCCAGTCATCACATTCCCTCTGCTTTCCGAATGTTCGAAAATAAACTTAATTTAGTCCACTCCATCTGCATAAATAATAAAACAGAAAAATAGTCAACATTTATATATTCTCCTTCTTGACTATATTACAATGTTATCATATGACATTATGATGCTATGTTATACCGACATCGTAGTATAATGTTGTGCAATATCATAATGATATCATACATTGGGAAACAATGTTATTATAGGATATCATGATACAATGATATACGACGTCATGATTCAGTATTATCATAAGACATCGTCACGCACTGATATCATACGATATCATGATACAATGATATACGACGTCATGATACAACGTTATCACACGACAAAACATATAATGTTACCATGCGATATCATCATGCAATGTTGTGGTACGCCAGATCATAATATATTATTATAATAAAATGCTACGATCACGAGTCACGCAAAGGTTTTTCTAAACCACAAAGTGGGTGTGACTAGCTCCAAGATTCTTCAAAAGTCTCCCTGGATACCAGTAATTATCACTGTATAACATGTAGCTGCTGCCCACTTGAAGCAATTTTCAGTTTACAGGTTCATACCGGGCTGAGGATCAGGCAATGTGGAGATATTTCTGTGGTTTTTAGAGATTCGCGTACTGAAACTGATAGGAGAAACAACATCTCTAAAGAAAAAGAAATAGACATTAAAAACGAAAAAAGAAAAGATCACAAGGGTGGTAATTATAAGTTTGAACAAGTGTTTTAAATAGAAAAGTTAAATTTGTTCTTATTGTTGTTATTATTTCTTTCTTTTTTCTTTACTTTTTTTTTTTTTGTTTTTTTTTTTTTTTTTTGATGTTTTTTTTTTTTTTTTTTTTTTAATTATTTTCTTTTTTTTTTTACATCATTAGTCCTTTAGTGCCTGAACTTTCGAAACCAAATCTTGATGGACACTGATCCAAGTGAAACTAAAAATGTAAATTATATTTGACTGAGGTAGTAATAACAAATTATAAACACCTAGTCATACACAGCAGATTCTGAACTATACAGAGGTCAGTTAATTAGTTCAAGGTCATGTAATAAGTCTCTAATTCATCTACATGGCGACTGACTGCGTGTCCGTCCGCTGATGATGATGTAGACTGAAAACCACTCCAGTGAAAATAGACATTTTTTCTGCATGAATTTCTGTTACAATTACTTCTCTGTTGATATCACAATTAGGCAGATTTGTAACTATTCCCAAACACCGCCTCTGTGCAGTGTATCAAAGTACCCTGTTAATCAACAGCTAAGAATAAATGTGCCTCGTTATCTTTTATTTGTTGAAAATAAACTGGTGGCCACAAAGTGAGTATTCTGAGTGAGACAAATTGTAATCTAAAAGAGGACACGATCACAAGAATTACCAGCGTCTCGTGTCGTCAAAGTAGTGTGTGAGTTCAATCACTGAGACACTGACTAAATTATTTCGCATTCAGCCAGTGACCGCGAATGGTATATCAATGACTGTGGTATGTACTTTACTGAATACTGGCATGCAGACACACACACACACACACACACACACACACACACACACACACACACACACACATGCATGCTTTAAGAGTAATATTATAAGTGACCTCTATACAGTTTTGAATTTCACACCAAATGCGTGATCACTACGAATTACATACACAAATAACTGATACGGGTAACTTTCACCAAATATCATAGCAGTACTAATAACTTACACAACATATCACATTAATACAACTAAACTTTCATAAAAATCACATTAATACGAATAACTTATAAAAAAATACGATATTAATACGAATAACTTACACAAAATATCATATTACTGATAACATGTACAAAATAACATATTAAAACGGATAAACTTTCATCAAATATCACATTAACACGGATAAGTTAGAGAAATTAATACAGATACAAATTGCATTTAATGGTCTCGTTAATCACGGTGGCTTTACGGCAAAATGTCTCGATAATGCGAGATGTGTGTATTCCCTCCACGTCCAGCACTCATTTCCGCCTACGATATTACATGTCGGAAAATTCCTTCAGGGAAATTGAAGACTTAACTTCTTATCTAGTTGTCTCTCACTTCGAAATTCAGCTTGGAAACCATAGTCATGATACAGTTTTTAATTTTCATTTTAACTTTTCCAATTTTATTATTATTATTATTATTTTGTACACTTTTAAATTATTTTTCTCCTTTTTTTAAATTTTTATATTAATTTTTATTTTTATTTTTTATTTACTTTTTTTTTTGTGCAAAGAAAGATTATAAATAAAGCAAAAAAAAAAAAAAAAAAAAAAAAAATGTTGAAATTTGAAAAGAAGATCAATTTGACTCGTGTGTTATTTTCTGTTGTGTCGGTATTAATAAACATCGTATTTTTAACAATAAATTATGTCATTATTTTATTCGTTTCTAATCTGTTAACAAGCCAATAAAATGTTTATAACGATGATTAAGATCGAATAGTATTATTATCATCATTATTATCATTATCATCATCATCATCATTATTTTCATCATCATTATCACTATAATAATAATAATTATTATTATTATTAATATTATTATTATTATTATTATTATTATTATTATTATTATTATTATTAAACGACTAAAAAGGAAGTACAGTGAAGTATAGTGGATTTGCCTGTAACCAAGGTGACTACAGTTAAACTAGAAGTAAATATGACAAACATCTGTAACGACGTACTAAGTGGATCTGCGCGTGTCTAATTCGCGTCTTCAGCAATAACGTCGACAATTTTCGGTAACGACGTTGTCATCACCAGTGATTAAGCAACGTATTTTTATTAATGTAAATCTCAAGTATTGTGGTTAGCGCCACGTGAAACCAGGAAATCGTCTGCTTGTGTTTTAATCATCTTTCTGTAGTCACGTGTCTGGCCACAAGATCAACCCTTCACGGGGCTCCATTTGGGCTGTTTCCCATTCCAGCCTTTGTCACTGACATGTAACAATTACTGCTGGTCAGAAACACTGATAGACAAGCTGACAGTCAAGCCAACAGACTGACACTGAGGTAGATAGATAGATAGATAGATAGATAGATAGATAGATAATGAAATATATTTTGGTACTATTACAAATTAAATTGATTTTTGAAGATAAAACTATTGTGGCAGATATAAGCTATTAATTAATTAAATATAAAAGCAGGTTTTCTATTTGTTACACCACTTGGTCAATAATATATTTTATTTTAAGATTTTATTAAATAACAGTAATAATCATTGATAAAAATTGCTAGTATTGCAATAGAACATGAATTACAGATGAACTAAAACATCACATTATTACAACTAATATTATCATTTATTATTTTATTATTATTTTTATTTCTTATTCTTTATTTTATTTTATTTTATTTTATTTTATTTTATTTTATTTTATTTTTTATTTTTTTTTTTTTATTATTAACTGGCAGTTTCAGATTGACGGGGTAAGCGTTGCAAAAACTGGCAATCCGCTTCCAGAAATGGGAAAACTGGAGGTGAGCAATTAAGGCCAATTTAGAGGCATGGGCATAACAAGATGTGTGAAGAACAGAGGGGGGCGATTAACGAGATTAACCTTAATGAGCAGTGAAGAGAAGAGGTGAGCCGGAAAAGAGATTGCAAGAAAATTAATGTTTGTAGACATGAAATTAATGTTCTATCTCAGTAAAATTTGGAGACAGGAAATACTACCAAAAGGAAAAAGTACAAGCTCTTCCAGCTGGGATTGGAGTACGTCACGTGTACCCGGGACACTGCTTCCTACTTTTCAGCTTGGGGTGGACTGCTTTCTGGGACATTTCGTGTCTAAAGTATAACTGAATTGCTTTCAAACTGTGGTCAACATACTGTTTAAGAAAAGTACATCAATTAAGGTGACTGAACACCAATCAGTAAGGGTGAGCAATACACTGCCAGAAATAGAACAACTGGCGTGTGCAATTAAGGTAAGATATAATCTCACTGCCAGATTCGGGAATGCCAGAATCGGGAATAAACCTCTGGCGGGTTTGTAAGGTCGTGATTGGACTGTGTCCTCCTACGGCAGTGCGTTCCCGAATATTGTCTATATGCAGAGTCTATTCAGACGTACATAAGACAGAAAATTTTCAAAGCCTAAAAATACATACAGCAGTCGTTAGTAGTTTTTTTTATTGTATTTTATTTTGTTTTATTTTATTCTATTTATTTAGGGGTTTTTTTTTTGACAAATTAATTTACTTATAAAAACAGATATGTTATCTATTAACTTGCAATTTGGAAATGTACTTCTTTTGTTTATAATATGATTACCGCTTTCTGGACATAGAACACACGTATTTCTTTTATGTCCTTCCTCCAATTACTAGAACAAAATCTGTGATCTTCACAAAAACAGCTTATAAACACTAACTTTCAGCTTTTTATTTTCAGTTTGCGACACAATGTTAAAATCTGATTAGTTTTTAACAAAAACTAATTTCAGTGTGTGTGTGTGTGTGTGTGTGTGTGTGTGTTAAAAAGAAAATCTGAAATGTTTTATTGTTATGAAAGTTTGGTCTCCTTCGCTATAAACAAGAAAAACAAAATCCAAGTAATCATTGTGATAGTGGTAATAGTAGTAGTAGCAGTAGCACAACTAGTAAAAGTGGTCGCTATAGTAATAATAGTAATACTAATAGTAGTGGTAGTAGTAATAGTAGCAGTAGTGGTGGTGGTAGCGGTGGTAGTAGTATTAATAGTAATAGTAGTAGTGGTGGTGATGGTGGTGGTACTAGTAGTAGTATTAATAATAGCAGTAGTGGTGATGGTGGTTGTAGTGGTAGTAGTAGTAATAGTAGTAGTAGTAGTGGTTGTGATGGTGCTGTTATATCAATACTTTTTCACTGATTGAAAAACACGTTGTTTAAACTGAATGGAAGTGACAGTAGGAAAAGAACGTTGCATCACATAATACATTAATATCAACGCGTTAAAATCCCAAACATTTCCTGCTTTCTGTCTCTGCCCCATTAGCAGTAATCACTTTCCAGATCAGTAGCGTTAATCTCTTTAAATCCTCTGATATATCTTTACAAAACAAAACTTCCGGTTGATGCTGAAAGTAATCTTTTATACAAAGCCAATAAACATCAAACGAAATCGTTTTAGTAAGAGATTATGTCAGCTTTCGCTAGAAAAGTAGAAAATGTATTTTCATTTAAAAAAAAAAAAAAATGTATGTTGTTAAAAATAACATTTCTTTGTTTGTTATTATAATCCTCACCATTATCATCATAAAAATTCTGTTGCTTAATTTTTGTCAATTAGTTCTTTTTTGTGCTGTATAATAATAATAATAATAATAATAATAATAATAATAATAATAAGCACAAATCTAAGTTTATTTGATTCTACACCTAAGTCAGTTATCTGTTGTAACTTAGCCCACTTAACTGAGAGAACCACAGTTACCCACATAGGATTCATTATCCGAAATTTCGAAATTCGAAAAGTTCCGTAATCAGAAACATTTTCCCAGAAGCATAAATATTACAATTTTAGGAATATTTTGCATACACAAACCTTATTTTAAGCAAAAAATTATTTAAAAATATTATATAAAAAAAACCTGCAGACCATCTGTATAAACCGTGTAGGAAATATAAATGGAATTCATATTTAGTCTTAGATCCGAGTTCGAAGCTATCTCCTTATATTCTACAATCCGAAAAATTCTGAAATTCAAACACTTCCGGTACCATTATTATTGTTGTTGTTGTTGAGGATGATGATGATGTTCTTACAGTTGTTATTTATGATGATGATGATGACTTTTTTCTGTTTTTAATTTCTCTTTGTTATATATGTAAGAGTGTTTTGTATGTAACCAAAAACAAATGACTAACAGGAAATTTAAGAATAAAAAAAAAAAGAAGAAGAAGAAGAAGCAGTAAAAGAGAGAAGTCTGGTGTCTGTAATTAAATAAAATATGACAACTGACAAACCAGATTAGAATTTAACTGTAGACTGAGATTTTACTATAAAGATATTAACTAATACTGTTGTTAAAACAATAACAGCAACAACATTAATGGTATTTGTCATAAAACATGTACAACGACAACATTGCTAACTGATACAAAAACGCTGACAGTGGACAACATGGCTGACTCTAATTTAAAACATTAACTTTACACTAAACGAACAACAACAACAGTGACATCGTTGACAAAGACGACAACAATGAGGCTGTCAATGACACTGAAACATGCATGGTGATAACGTGTGTTTATCTTTCTGCGAGATTGAAATCATTTCACAGAAGCAGATCGAATATCGATCAGAGCGAGACTATAAATAGAAACAGTCAGCCGTCGTCTCAGAGTTTCCTCCATATTCCCACTTGCGTCTGACGTCGACACACACGTGTGCGCTGCCGCAAACACCGTTTTCTCTGCGTGAGAGAGGAGACAGAGCGACAAGGTAAGATTTTATTCCAGTGACGTTTTTAGTCGTTGATAAGCTTCATTTGGCTTAAGTTGTTAGGAACAGAACTAAACAAGCAGCAGATCTGAACAGCTTCAAAACACAAGACACGGTTGTTACTCTTCTTATTCTAAAACTGATTCTCGAGACGTCTCTAATATTTACTGTCTCATCTTAAACCTATCAGTTATTTACTTTACTTAGCTCATAGTTCTACAAGTACATATAATTAAATATTTTACGTAACTATATTATTTCAGATATACATACACCCATACATATGTACGTACATAAATACATACATATTCACGCATATACATACTTAACACACATACAAGCATAACAACAAACACGCAAAGATACATATATACATACATACGTACATACATATATACATACAAACAGAAGCAGACATATAAATTGCATACATTATTTTATTATTTCTACAAGTAAATTGTATTAAATCTTTCAAACATTTTTATTTTCATTAAAAAAAAGTAGTAAAAATTATTATCTAAAATATACTTATATCCTTTATGTGTCGACCTTGGTATTTTTGATGTGTGAATAATTATACCCTTATTATATATAGCTAGTGCAGAGAATACATTTTTATTAACTTTATTATTTTAAAGTATATTACTATTCCGTCCTATATCGACTGCATAAAAATATATGTATCACGTGTTGCCTTATTATTTCTATAAAATGATAATATTTAAATAGTTGACTTTATTGTTTCAACATGTATAAATTATATGTGTGGTAGGTTGTCTTATTATTTCAACATCTATCTGACATAAAATTCCTTTTTGTTAACTTCATCATATCTCAGTGTAAATAATGTTTATATTTGTTCTTGTATATAAATATATGTTTAAACGGTACCTTATTATTTTTACAGATGTCAGTAATATATTTACTTTGTTAATCATTTGTTAATTATTCATTCAATATCCGTCCTTCTATAATTTCTAATATTTTTTTTGTACATTTCAATATTATAATCATAATAATTTTATTATATACGTAATATATATTTTATTGTAAAAGCTGACATATAAACGTGTTTTATAAACTTTACATATTTATTTCAAAGCTTACGTCTGAACTCATTGTTTTAATTAAATTTATTATTAAACATAAAGCGGATACAACATGAAAACATATCGACATTAGTCTTTTTTTTTTTTTTTTTTTTTTGGTGTTTTATTTTTGGTATAATTCAGATTTTACTTTTTTTTCTTCTTTTTTTTTATGGCAGTTTTATCCTTTGTTGCTATGACAACGAGGTGCCTTGAAGATTTTAAACTTTTTTATAATTTATGTCGATACGCTGAAATGTAAATTTTATATGCTCTCAACATCTTCCTGTCTCAAAATAAATAAATAAATAAATTCTTTAGTGTTTGTTTGAAATATTAATAGAAATTTAGATTGAAATGTATCCCCAAATTTAATTATTATAACACTGTCCTGTTGATTGAAATGCCTCTCAAAGGAGGTAACACTAGTGTACATATCCCAACATCTGCCTATAGGTTTTCATATCTAAAATGAGATTACAGCTGCTTTCTATTTATAGTAATTCTATACTATGACTGCGCTATAAGTGCGTCCTAGATTTCAATACTGATCAATACGAGATATTCTCTTTACAATTCATACTTTTTACAGTTATGCACTGTTGTAAGCCTGTTACTGTCAGTTAACAGTTTTATGCAGATTATCAACTAACTCTTTTTTAATGACTGATAATTATACTCTAATTCGTTTAAATAAAACTTTATACGTGTAATATAATATGACTGTTGATAATAACTAAAAGTGTTATATATCTAAAACTTTATACGTGTAATATAATATGACTGTTGATAATAACTAAAAGTGTTATATATCTAAAACTGTTACACTAAGTTGTATAATATGACTGTTATTAATAACTAATAGTGTTATATATCTAAAACTGTTACACTAAGTTGTATAATATGACTGTTATTAATAACTAATAGTGTTATATATTTAAAACTGTTACACTAAGTTGTATAATATGACTGTTGATAATAACTAAAAGTGTTCTAGATATATCTAGAACTGTTACACTAAGTTGTATAATATGACTGTTATTAATAACTAATAGTGTTATATATTTAAAACTGTTACACTAAGTTGTATAATATGACTGTTGATAATAACTAAAAGTGTTATATATTTAAAACTGTTACACTAAGTTGTATAATAAGACTGTTGATAATAACTAAAAGTGTTATATATCTAAAACTGTTACACTAAGTTGTATAATATGACTGTTATTAATAACTAAAAGTGTTATATATTTAAAACTGTTACACTAAGTTGTATAATAGGACTGCTGACAATAACTAAAAGTGTTATATATCTAAAACTGTTACACTAAGTTGTATAATATGACTAATAGTGTTATATATCTAATATTGTTACGCAGAATTATGTACTATAATATGAATGTTGATAATTATTTATTGTGTGATATATCTAATATTTTTAAAATTAAGTTACATAATACGACTGTTATTAACGGATAATAGTGTTACTTATCTAATATTAACAATATTAACTGTATAACGTTATTTACACTAAGATATAATGTTATTAATGTCCAAATCTATTGCACTGTTATATAATATAATTATATAATAACAGTTTTATATGACTAACAATGGTAAAGATCACAGAGAATATTACTATTATAACGCACAGCTTTAGATCGCAGTGTCTTCAATGCTTTGTTTTGTAGCGCTTGTACATACATATCATAACATCTGATAACAAATCTGAATGACTGCCTCTACATCCTAGAAATACAGTATGAACAAATTATTAATTATGTCTGTCTAAAGATAACACACACATAACTAGTGTTTGCCTCTAAATATTAAAGATTTCCTATAGATCATAATGCCAGTTTGTAATAATATTAGTCTGCAAGTATCAAGAGCTGCGATGGATTTCACAATAAGAGAGTAATCTAAAGCTGTCCGTAACTGCAGTGCTTCTGAAAAAAAGACAGACTGAGTTGTCTCAAATCGGGTGAACAGATTAAGATAATAATAATAATAATAATAATAATAATATTATTATTATTATTATTATTATTATTGTTGTTGTTGTTGTTGTTGTTGTTATACAGCTAATTGTTAACTACTGATGACGTAATATAGCTGCTATTAATAACACATAATGTTATACAGCTAATTTTGTTAACTACTGATGACGTAATACAACGGCTATTAATAACGAATAATGTTATACGGCTAATTTTGTTAACTACTGATGACGTAATACAACGGCTATTAATAACGAATAATGTTATACAGCTAATTTTGTTAACTACTGATGACGTAATACAGCTGCTATTAATAACAGATAATGTTATACAGCTAATTTTGTTAACTACTGATGACGTAATACAACGGCTATTAATAACGAATAATGTTATACAGCTAATTTTGTTAACTACTAATGACGTAATACAACTGCTATTAATAACAGATAATGTTATACAGCTAATTTTGTTAACTACTAATGACGTAATACAACTGCTATTAATAACAGATAATATTATACAGCTAATTTTGTTAACTACTGATGACGTAATACAACTGCTATTAATAACAGATAATGTTATAAGCTAATTTTGTTAACTACTAATGACGTAATACAACTGCTATTAATAACAGATAATGTTATACAGCTAACATTGTTAACCACCGATGAGTTAATACAACTGATATTAATAAGAAATAATGATTATTCGAGGTAATAGTTTATATGTCTGACAGTGATGCAAATAGATTACTCAAGGTAATAGTTTAAATGTCTGACACAGATACAAATAAATTACTCGAGGTAATAGTTTAAATGTCTGACACTAATACAAACAGATGACTCGAGGTAATAATTTATATGTCTGACAATGATGCAAATAGATTACTCGAGGTAATAGTTTATATGTCTGACAGTGATGCAAATAGATTACTCGAGGTAATAGTTTATATGTCTGACAGTGATGCAAATAGATTACTCGAGGTAATAGTTTATATGTCTGACAATGATGCAAATAGATTACTCGAGGTAATAGTTTATATGTCTGACAGTGATACAAATAGATTACTCGAGGTGATAATTTATATGGCTGACAGTGATGCAGATAGATTACTCGAGGTAATAGTTTATATGTCACAATGATGCAGATAGATTACTCGAGGCAAAAGTTTATTTGTCTGACATTGATACAAATATATTTTTTCCAAGACGTGGCATCTTTCTGTAAACACAGTTGAGATAAATTGTTTTTCAAAGATGGCTGTCTGTATGTTAATGTTATTTCATTTTGATGTGCTATGATAGTTTAGCAGATAACGTAGAAATTTGAAAAACCGATTTAGAGATAAGTTTCTTGCTGTCATTTATCAGTTTGATACGAAAAAAACTCGAGCCATGTTGGTTTCAAGATAATTAAGTAAATAATCAATAAAGTGAACGAATCTTTATTTTATGTGTAAACTAGTTGCTGAAAACGACTTACAACAGTTAGCACTGATTTTACTCCTTGATGATTCTTTTCCGAGATGAACTTACAAGAAATTCTATGTAGCAGTAGTCATGAGGGACTGATAAAATCTAATTTAAAATCCTCAAACATTATTTCATCACAGCTTTAGTACTGTATTCAACATATCAACATTATTATTATTATTGTTGTTCTTATTATTAATGCTATTATTATTATTATTATTATTATTATTATTGTTGTCATTATTACTGTTGTTGTTGTTATTATTATTATTATTATTATTATGTCATTATTATTGTTGTTGATATTATTATTATCATTATCATCATTATTATTATTACAAAACAATAATATCTTGAAAAATCTTATGAAACATATAATTTTTTTCTGTTTTTCTATTTATATACTTACTTACGTAATTAAATAATCCTGTTGTTTTCAAAATAAGTCGTCTTTCTATAGTATTAAACTAACGTAATTACGTACAAATCGATACCTTGTTATGTCACAAGTTTACAATGATTAATTCAGTGTTAAGACAAAAATAATTGGTGTTCGCTATTAATTGGACAGATTTACGACAAAACACGTCAATAACTCAGAATTCGGATCGTATGTTTATGTGTCCATGCCAAAGAAAGTGCACCATTTCCAAATGTTACGTTACGAAAACGTTATTTAAAAATAAAATAAAAATAAGTATTAATGGATTTAGTCTACCTCAAAAACCACAGTTACCCGCTTAATGCCGATTGAAAACGCTATAAGAACGGACATTGTTTTCATACAGTTATGGTAATGTTATTATTGTTTACTGCACTTTTTATTACTACCAATAATACCTCTGCCTCAGTTGCTGACGTTGTTGTTGTTGCTGCTGCTGCAAAACAGTAATAGTTATAGCTGTAATTGTTGTTTGTGCTTCACTTATCGTTCAGTGATGGAAGAGACACACTATCCGTTGTGCTAAACGAAAAACAGAAATGTCGCTTGCCCATCAGATGTAGCTGTCTTCCAAATACATCAAACTACTTCCGATTGTTGTGGAGGTTCTTGGCATGTAGGGATCGCGTGCGTTGTCAGATGTCCATATAATAAATAACTGTACGTTTGACAGATAATCCATTCTGATTATAGGCATCGATATTAAATATCATGACAAATATGCACCTGCCAGCAGTACGGCATGCCTTCCAGTGTAATCAGAATAAAATACGATCTGACTACTAAAACACAGGGTCATCGCTGCAAGTCTCCACATGTGCGTCGTTTCGTGGGTAACAAACTAATTAGGACCAACATGTCAGTTAATGGGTCGTTTCTCCTTCCCAGTTTAGTTGTTTTGGATGGATGAAAAGCAGAGGTAAGCTGCCTGTAGACGCTATGACAATAATTCTCAGTATTTTATTATTATTATTTAAAAAAAAATTTTTTTTACTGTATATTTATAATTATTATTTATATTGTACTGTCAGTTATTTATTATACATTTATTACTGTTTGTAGAATATTTAAGACAAATGGTGAAAACATGATGCTTCTACTGCTAATTTGATCAGATTAAAATTACGAAGTGACTGCTAGTGTAGTCAGAATAAAATACGACGGTACTACCAGAGTAATCAGAATAAACTACAACGTGACTACTAGTGTAATCAGATTAAAATACGACGTGACTACTAGTGTAATCAGATTAAAATACGACTATATGTTGCGCCAAACGGAAACAACGTCACTACCAGTGTAACTAGAATAAAATACGACGTTACTGCTATTGTAATAAATAAATTACATGACTACTAGTATAATCAGATCAAAATAGGATATGAATTCAAAATAAGCAAAATATAATGCGATAATAACACCAATGAACCATTTTTCTTTGGCACTTTTTCTTTACATAGCATAAGCATAAAGTAAAGTGATTTCTCTTATAAGTTGGAGAGAGATGCTCTTTGTTAGGTATTTACAAAAAATATATAGAAAAAACGAAGAATACAAATGAATTAAAGTAACATGGTTTTTTGGGTTTGTTTTAGTATTCATTTCTGTGGTATTTATAAATATGTATATACATCATATATATATCACATGCGATGAGAGAGAGAGAGAGAGAGAGAGAGAGAGATGTTTGTAAACGTGTACATATCTCTTTCTTAAAGAAAAGTTCAGATATAATGCCTTTAATAATCAAATTGTTCAATTTCGTCTTACGGTGAAAATATCGTAATTAGCATGATGTTTGTGGAGTATTTTCGAATCGTGTTTTGTGTCTGGCAATAAGGAGAATATTTCTATCTGATTCTGCATCCGCAAATTGCAAAGTGGTTTTGTAAGTCTTATTGATCGTGTCTAAATAATATAATTGTGCTGTACAAAAGTAATAATTAGAGGCGGCAAGAAAGAACAACTCGCCTAATAAAGTCACTACAGCTCACTAATGCGTTTTGCAGCTATTTAAACACAGTATCGTGTAGAACCCACCGTAATAATGACACATTAAATGAGAGTTTTAATGTATATGAACACGCTGTCACTGTCGTAGCTATTGATTAAGTGTTTATATCTACAAACATGGCTTCACTGCGTCTTCTTCAGTTGACAGTCACGACATCGTGAGCGACAACGTTGTGTAGTTGTTGCTGAAGAGTAATTTCTTACTGTATACAAATATGTTCTTTCAAAGTTACATATATAAAATATTATTTTGAACGCTGTACTTCTTCTTTACATTATTATTATTATTACCGTCATCACCTTCGTCATCATCGTTACATAGTCATCTCAACATCATTATAATTAAATTATTTCTGAGGTTCTTGTTTACTATCCTTATTTTTTTTTTCGTAAACTTATTTTTCTTCTTCATTTCTTTTTTGTTTTTATAATGATTATCATCATTCTGTTTCTTTCTTCATTTTCTTTTTCTTCTGTGACACAAAGTAGTAAAAAGTTATTACCTTGACCTGCGTTATACTTTTAACAGTACGTTTATTGCTGTCATTGTTTTACTGTTTCTTTTTAACAAATCTCTTGTTTAGAAAATAACTTATTGATCTACTCCAAGTAATCGTCTCCCTTACTTACTTTTACTTTTTATCATGTCTATTATTAAACTTTTTTCTCTTATTGCTGTTTTAATGTTGTTGTTTTTCTTGGATAATGCAGATAATTATTTTAATTCATTTCCATCGAAATTAGGTTTGGCTCAGAGAAGAAAGACAATGTCAGAGAGAAACGTAACGACAAAGAAATTTATTGATTTAAACTATTTTCAGCTGAACGGATTTAAAAATAGTTAAATACGTTAATAACACACATAGAAAAGATTTTATTATAATAAATTTTATATTTTTTATATTTTATCATTATTACTCTTTTTCCTTTTTTTATATCATTTTTCTTTATTTGTAATATTATTAATTTTATTATTAATGTATTATTTTCTATTTTAAAACAGGAAATAAAATCTATTTTCAGTGACCTAATTACATCATACTAGATCCTACAAAGTACACAATATCTCGTTCCAACCACAGTGCCATGTGTGCTTAGTGAGAACAATTTAATAAAAAAAATACTCATTTTAATAAGCAGATAACATTTTACATATAAAAGTTTCCTCCCATCCATAGACAGGAGTTGAACCAGAATATTCAATAAACTAACGTGAAAAGTGTTCTGTTACAGTTCACATATCACACTGTACATGTTAAACTCGTGTTTTAAATCTTGTTTTTTATAAATTGAATCCTACTTTTAGAGAACATCAGGACTGATTAAATTGTTCAGATCTGATATTCAAAACCATGAACCCAGGAAATTTGGTATATTGAACAAAACAAAATTACTAATATATTGGTTATTTTTTCATTTTATTTTTGTTTTGTTTTTTAATTTGTTTTCTTGGAAGCAAATCTGATCTTTGAAAGGTTATTTGATATTCACGCCTACTAAATGTTTGCTGATTTTTTCGTAAAGAAAAAAGAAATTGTCTTTTAATGTGATAAGTTCTTGTAGTTCAAACACAGTTATGTGACAGAAAGATAAAATGACAGAGTGACAGTGAGATACGGAAAGATGATTAATTCATGTACTAGCTTCTAGGACAAAAACCTCATTGACAGTCACACCCCTTCAACGACCTGGTCAGCTACCCCCAGACAAATACCTCTAGACAAGTACCCCCTAGACATATGCCTCTAGACAAAACTACCCCTACACAAATACCTCTAGACAAATACCTTCTAGACAGTTACACCCGTTCGAAGACCCTAGTCAGCTAATCCCAGTCAAGTATCCCCTAGACAACTACCCCTAGACAAGTACCTCTAGACATATAAATCTAGACAACTACCCCCTAGACATATACCTCTAGACAACTATCCCTACACAAATACCTCTAGACAAGTACTCCCTAGACAAATACCTCCTAGACAGTTAAACCCGTTCTGAGACCCTAGTCAGCTACCCCTAGACAAGTACCCCTAGACAAGTACCCCTAGACAAGTACCTCTAGACAAATACCTCTAGACAAGTACCCCTAGACAGCTTCCCCTAGACAACTACCCGTCAAGTACCCCTAGACAACTACCTCTAGATAATTACCCCTAGACAACTACCTCTAGATAATTACCCCTAGACAAGTACCTCTAGACAACTACCCCCAGGCAAATACCTCTAAACAAGTACCTCTAGACAACTACCTCTATGCAAGTACTTCTAGACAACTACCTCTATGCAAGTACTTCTAGACAACTACTTCCAGGCAACCTCTAGACAAATACCTCCTAGACAATTACACCCGTTCAAAGACCCTAATCAGCTACCACCAAACACTCCCTAAACAACTACCCCCTAGACAAATACCTCTAGAAAACTACCCCCTAAACAACTACCCCCTAGACAACTACCCCGTACAGTCACCACGTACACAAGTACAACCTAACCATGATTTTTTAAAATTATAGTTAAAGTTTTTTCAATGAATGCGTAATAATTGTGTTATTGTTTCATATTTGAAGGTGAACAAACTTGAGTAGGTCTACATTATAAAATTTTCTTACGCCTGCAATTAATGTGAATTTGATGTTGTAATTTGAACAAAATTTCAGTAGGTCTAGATTATAAAATTTTACTATGATTGCATTTAAATTACACACCCAGTGTTTTCATTATTGATCAAAGAAAACTGATAAAAGAAAACGATTCTTGTATGTTAATTGTACTTGCAATTCGTTGAATTAATAATGGAATTTTGTAATCCGGATGCTAAATGTCCTGACAGTTAATATATATATATATGTATATGTATGTATGAATGTATGTATGTATGAATGTGTGTGTATGTGTATATATATAGGTATGTATGTAATGTATAATATATATATATAAATATGTATATGTGTATATATATATTATAAATTATACATACATACATATATATATTTACACACACACACACATACAAATATAGATACATACTTTCATACATACATATATACATACATACTTACATATATATATATATATATATACCTAATGTATGATAATAAATGTACTGTCATTCACTTTGTGTAAAAAATGTATTTAAATCTCAGGAATAAGAAAAATATAACGTATTAAATACAAATTAAATATTTTTCTTTCATAAATATCATCGCCATATAGCGCTCGAGAAATATTTATAACATCAGACTTAATGGCGATGATGAAAACAGAATATCAGAAATATCAGAAACTGTTTTTGTCAGATTCCTAACAAGTGAAATAAAAAAACAGATTTTAATCATTTCTCAGTTATCTCACTCGACAGTTTCATAATTTAGTCACTTTGATTTTACCAGTGGTTGTTTGCATTTTTACTCTTTTCTTTTGCTTTTGTTTCCATTTTCTATTACTTTTTCGTTTTTATTTTAGGTTCTTTTTATCAGTTAGCTTTTGTCGTTATTATTTTTGTGTATTTCATTTCTTTTTTCACTAATTCCGTTCTGTTTATTACATTACTGATGTTTTATACAATTACTGCTAATTATCCTTATTTATTGATTTATTTATTTATTTAGATTTCTGGTATATAATTGTTATTACTGAGCGGCAGGTGTTTCAGTTTTAGGCTCAGGCTATGTTTGTGTGGGTGTTTATTACAAGAAGGGGTGTTGTGTTTGTACGTATGCTGAATTTGTTGCGTGTGAGTGTGTGTGTCTATCACGTACATTTCTGTGTGATATTTTTCTTCAGTTTATTTATTTGTTTTTGATTCAGTCCTTGTTTCTCTGTTTGTTAGTCCTGACTCCTAGATGAGATTTTCTGATACGACGAAATAAAAGGGTAAAAATCGATGAAGAAGCTACAACAGAAATAGCTCTGTTTATTGAGCTAAATATGAGAGAGGAAAAACTTGTAATATTTGTGTGTATTTGATAAATTACCAATACAAACCCTGACACTTTGGCTGCGATGCAGAAAAATTGCGGAACAGCCGTAACTGTTATTAACGTTATCGCATTGATGCGTACTAATGCAAATGGCGTGTTTTAGACTGTAGACGTTTGTAATTGCAAATAATTTAAAGAGTTTCTTCATCTTCAGAGCGGTTCAAGTGTTTTTCTCGCCTGTTTTTAGACGAGAAAAAAACAACAGTAACGTGTTGGTAACAGAAATCTGTCACTGAGTACGTCTGTCGTGTTTACTGACTGCAGTCTGCGTAGACCTTTTTTTTATCGTTTTTAACCAACTTTCTCTCTCTCTCTCTCTCTCTCTCTCTCTCTCTCATTTCTCTTTCATTCTTTCAGTCTGTGTGTGTCTAATACAACTTTAAAAAAAAAACATGATGATTCACTCACTTTAAGCAGTAATTGAAAAAAATGCTTGTGGACACACTCATCACGTTGTAAGATTTCAGTCTGCGGGCAACTGGTCTCGTTGAAACAGCACAATGGAGACGTCGTAAACCTGCAAATTGAAGATAATGGTATTGCTATTTGTAAATAAGATCTGCACCACCCAAAACGTTTTTGGTTTTTTTTTGGGGGGGGTTGTTGTTTTTTTCCACTTTATTTCTTCATTTTTTCTCAAGACAAAAATGACGTCATTGTCAAATGTTGGCAGATCTCTCGACAGCTTCGCTCCTCGTGCAGATTGTGAAGCCCGAGGCTTGACAACACGTTTCAGCGAAACTAGCCGCTTTCTAAATGACATTTGCAAAATAAATTACATGATCATTGAAACCAGTTGACAGACGGACATCGGCGCGATACTTGTCTAAAAATAACATAATTCATTTCAGCGTTTGTCGATGTCCACTGTCGCGACAATAACGAGGACGCTTAAGACAATTAGACGCTGTCGCTGACGTTTTCGCTCAGAGTTGATCTTTATCACCAGTCACTGCAAAAATTTTTTTTTTTAAAAGAACTTGTGAGAAAGACGTTAAAAGTGTAACTAATTGTGAAAAATGTTCTAGGCAGTAAAAACTGAGACAGGAATATTAACTAATCTAAAATCAATTAAAATTATAACTCAACCGAAAAAAAGAAACATTATAACTCAAACTTAAATAAAGACAAATTAAAACTCAAACAGAAAACGAGACCAAAGTAGAATGTACACCATTCTAACTCAAACTAAAAATGAAAGTTAGACTGGAAACGAGACAAAAATTATAAATCAGATTAAATATAATTTTTCAGTATTTATAACTATTTTCAATATCGTTTTCTGGGGATATCTGAAGACGCGTCCATGACACACGACGGGTGAAAACATGCTGCCAATGACACACAGTTACCTAGATTTGAAGTTTTATAATTATCTGTTGATAAACGTGACGTTAAAAGTTTTGTGTTGATGTGTTGATAAACGTGAGATTGTTAAACGTTTAGTGTGAATGTGTTGATAAACGTGAGATTGTTAAACGTTTAGTGTGAATGTGTTGATAAACGTGAAATTGTTAAACGTTTAGTGTGAATGTTTTGATAAACGTGAGATTATTAAAAGTTTTGTGTGAGCGTTTTGATAAACGTGAGATTGTTAAAAGCTTTTTGTGAGTGTTTTGATAAACGTGAGATTGTTACGTCAGCTGACAGTCTGTGTTTAAGCAGGTTGTTTGCTTCCCGTGATTACATCGTACTGTAACTGCAGGTTGAACACTTGTAACGCAGCATCCTTCATTTTATGTACATTAATTAATTAATTAATCTCGCAGTTTGCAGCAAGTCGTGGGATTCCACAAATCACACTTGATATAATTGTCACAAATCATTTGTGAATGATGGAAGGCGCGCGCGCCTTCGCCTTTTTTTCCCCAAGAAGTTACAGATTATCGAGTGCGGATCGATACCTGTTCAGAAAGTGGTGACGCGGCTATAAAACCACTAACATGTATTTGTACGCGATATGTCAAGATTTCACAGACTACTAACAAGATAGATAGATATATTTTTTTTTTTTTTTTTTTTTATAAATGTTTTTATAAAAAAAAAAAAAATAAAAATAAAAATAAATTGACCGGACATTCTCAAACGATAGCCGGGTAAATCTTCACTGGGGCGGTCTTTAGAAACAAAAAAGTGAAATAATCAATAGTTTGACTTGCTAGTTTTCCCCACGGAGTGATTACACACAACGACATTTCTTCCCAACGTTTCGGTAATAATTAATTTTTCTGGTATCACTAACGTGACAGTGGTGGTCCAGCAAACCTCGGCCACTCGAGTGGACGCGTGATCAGGACCTTTATTTGATCACGGGAGATTACCATTTATAATTCAGAAGCGCGTTATGACTCATCTTTCCATTTTCTTTCCAGGGTGCAGAATCCGTTAGTATTTGTTAAGTGTTTCTGCTGAGGACGAGGACTGTTAATACGTGAATAGCGACAAGGATACTAATGCAGGAATACTAACGTGGAGTAGTAGTGATGATTGTCATGGGAACATGAGTCGTCGACGTTGATTCTGACTCTAGAAGTGTGGAATTCGTCAAACATGGTCAGAGAAAATAAAAAAGTAACAAGACATCATATTTGACGTGTCTCAAAACTGAGAATTATCTGACAGCTTTGCTGGATATGAGAAAGCAGATACTTTGTAGTAAATGTTTAGGAAGCAGAATTAAATACCAGAAAATCTTATTAATCTGCAAAGACAAAGAAAAACAAAGTTTTCCTTTGGTTACTTGGAGTTAAAAGACATGGAACAGTTGAACATTATGCATCATTTTCTTTTTTCTCTGCCTACTAAAAATACTGGAAACAGAACTTAAGCAACATCGTTCAAAAATCCAGTAATTAGAATATTCTGTTTTCAATATCAGGAGAGAGGATTGTAAACTGTTTTATTCCAAAGTAATTCACACGGCATTTTTTTTGAAAATCGCTTCTTGTTTATATATATAAAAAACAAACAACAACAAACAAACAAAAAGAACAAAAAAAAAATCTCTTATTTCTGTGAAACTGTCTTGATTCTTTGAAGTTGCTGAAACGTGTGAACAACGAGTAATTTGAAACATAAACACTTGATGTTTCTTGTTCTCTCACTCTGTGTAGGCTTAAATCAATAACCGTTCTTTCAATCTCAGTGAAATACACCAGAGTCGTGGAATTTTTCAATCGTAGCGCATGAATGAAAGATTCTAGTGTGGATAGTTTGTAATGGTGAGTAAATACATGATACTTGTGTCACTAACTATATATTCAGAAGTGAAGTTACTGTATTTCTGAGACTGTACTACAAGAGCGGATACTGTATTTTTGACAAGGTGCAACTTTGTGGATTCATTGTTTAACGCTGTCAATTATCTGTATATTCGTTTGGCATGAAGAGGTGAATCAAATTACTCATCGACTAAGTGAATTTACAAAGTTACCATTGATTTGCGTAAAACAAATTATCTCCACTGAATCATGTCTCTAGCCGAATCGAAAAACAACTACATAGACCTTATTTTAGACTGGCTGAGCAGCAACAACAACTCAAACAGCGTGGACTTCACTCAGCCGTACATACGTCGTTCACTACGCTACGTGTACCCTTTGTTCGTCTTTCTACATGCTGCTGTAGGAATTGTTGGAATTGTGGGTAATATTGCGATGATAATCGTGCTGGGCAAGCGCAGACTGTACCACGACCAGACGTTCTTCCTTCTGGGAAATCTCGCCTTTTCCGATCTCATCAAGTGTGTCTTTGTGCTGCCGATAACCCTCGCAAACCTCCTCATTCAGAACTGGTTGTTCGGCAGCTTTCTGTGTTTCTTCCTTCCCATGTTGCAATGTTTTCCCATGTACGCCTCCATGATGACGTTCCTCATGATGGCTATAGACAGGTACAGACTTATCGTTCATCCATTCAAATCGAGGCTGCCCGCGGGTCTGTGTACCATAGCCGTGTGGGTGGTTGCTGTGTGTGTCGTGTTGCCTTTTGCAGTGTACATCAAATACATCGACCTGGGAGCGTCTCTGGGGGAGCATTTTGAAGGAGCCGGGATCTGTTACGTTTTTCTAGTCAAGAAGATTGAGGAATACATCCGGGCTATTTTCGTCACCATGTACGCCATGCCTTTAGCTGTGATAGCTTTCCTTTACGTGCGCGTCTCGGCGGAGATAAAGTCTAGAGAGTCCGCTAACATTTCTGTGCACTTTGCCTCAAACACCGGCGAGGGCATGCCCAGCATGCCGGAGATATTTTCCTACCAATCATCGACCACGTGGTCCAGCGCTAATGGTGCGCAGACTCCGAGAAACGAAAACGAAACGACGTCTGCGTCCAGCAGCGTCATCCCACAACTGAAGTCGTACGAACACAACTCGCAGGAGTACGACGACGACCTCGACCTGGTGAAAGAAAAAAGAACTCAGAACTATCTTATCTCCATGACAACGCTGTTCGCCATGTGCTGGTGTCCGCTCCAGATTCTCATCCTGGTGCACTACTTTATCTACGAAACGGAAAGAAATCAGGACCATTACGACATTACCTACATCACGTTCGCCTGGTTCGGCTTCCTGTCCACCTGCACTAATCCTATTCTGTTTGCTTCATGGCGTATGTCTTCAGAAACTAAGGATCGGCTGCGTGGTTACTTCCGGTTCAGCAACAGGCGGCGCAGTTCTCAGGTAAGCCGCACTGACGTTTCTAACATCCCCCGCACCCCTTCCTCCTCTGTGAGAGACCACAGCCCCCTCCCGTCACTTATGGAGCACAGTCCTCTTCCGGTACGTCTGGAGCACAGTCCTCTTCCTTCACGCTTAGGGCACAGTCAGCATTCTTCACGTACTGAGCACAGATCACATTCATCACGTATGGACCATAGTCCTCACAGGTCACATACGGAACATATTCCCCACGCGACACGTATGGACCATAGTCCTCACAGGTCACATACGGAACATATTCCCCACGCGACACGTATGGAACATAGTCCATATTCGTCACGTAGAGAGCACAGTCCCCAGTCGGCACGAATGGAGCACAGCCTATCCCCACCGCGACTTCAAGTCTCCATATAAAGTGATATTTTTACTTTTCAGAGAAGACGTCAGTACCAACGACGTACGCATTTCACTAACGTTTCCCGCCTTTCGCCAACTGAAGAACACATCGTGATTGATTCTCACACGGCACGTGCTGCAGAGAATGTTTAATTTATCACCTGATATTCTCACTGTTTTGGAGAACTGTTTCCATTTCATTAAAGGCTCCAACACCTAGTCAGACGATGACCTAAGACGGGAAAGTTTATCTACGTCTTGCTGTCTTGGTTGCGACTGACACAACCGCTAAATTTAAACTTATTTTCTAATCTGACATTTCACCAGATTCACTGAGTTCCTGCGCAACGAGTGTTACGCAGTTTATAACTCGTTCAACACAGTGCTCGTTTCATTTCATTAACTTGCTGGTGATGAAAATATCGTCATCATTCTTCATGAATTACGCAATTTATGACATAACAGTTGGGTTTGTTAAACAACAGAACATGTTATCATAGTTACTCAGACGACATGACACTGTCTGTCATAAGTCATGTTCTGATAGCGTGCTGGAGCCTCGATTGTTATCGGTGCCTTTATGAAACAAACATTAGAACTATATGTATATACGATCTACCTTTGTTAGGAATGTGTGTTTATGTATGTCTCTTTATACAGAGGCACATATAGTCATGTAAATAAATAAATATATTAATATTAATAGGTTGTACATTTACAAGTATTATGTGTAAATTATTGTTAAAACTAAGCGATACATAAGGTTATTTTTAAATATGTGATACTTCCACGAAAAATACCGAATAGTAACAAGAGTAAATGTTGCTACAGTAAGCTTTTTAAAAATTTTCAATTGTGACGTTCGTTTATTTTATTTTATTTTATTTTATTATAGATAGATAGATAGATAGATAGACAGATAGATAGATAGATAGATAGAAATATATTAATTTATTATTGTTACTGTTACTGTTATTATTATTAATTAATTGTTTCTTGTTGTTACTATTATTATTATTATTATTATTATTATTATTATTATTATTACAGGTACTGTTATTATTATTAATTAATTAATTTATTTATTTATTACTGTTACTAGTGCTGCTGTTGTTGTTGTTGTTGTTGTTGTTGTTGTTGTTGTTGTTGTTGTTGTTGTTGTTGTTGTTGTTATTATTATTATTATTATTATTATTATTATTATTATTGTTAAGTCACATTCATATATAACCAGACAGACTTACATACATGCATACATACATACATACATACATACGTGCAAGCATTCTACAGAATATTCATTTCTAAACACACACCTGCCAATGGCAGGTTCCTACCAAAATAAAGACAAAGAACGGCGTGCTCCACGGGAAGCGATGCTTGTCTACGTGGCTAAGTGGTGTCGTCGTTCGCCTTCGGAGTGCGTGGATGTCAGTGACGTCAAACTTTTGTGAGGTCGTGACTGGACTTTGTGCTCCTGTGCGTTCCCGAATATTGTTTATGTGCAGTCTAATCACGCAACAGAATAGTCATTCCTAAATACACACACGCCTACATGTTAACATTTTATTCTAAATATTGAACGTTATTGTTATCCTCTGTAGACATATATTTTTGTTTAGACAAGATTTATGTGTTTTAAACATTTAGACAAGGCAAATTGGTGACTGTATTAAAATGTCTAATAAAACTTTGTATTGTGAGACAATATTTTGAAATAAATAATAAATAAGTAATTTGTCAGCTTGTTATTTCAGATATATAAATTAAATAATATATCAGAAACCATTTTGAAGTATATGATATCACACACACACAGAGAGAGAGAGAGAGAGAGAGAGAGAGAGAGAGAGAGAGAGAGAGAGAGAGAGAGAGAGAGAGAGAGAGAGAGAGAGAGAGAGAGGTCACACTAATTAAAACGCAGTATACTGATAAATGAACTTCAGTGTTAAAGGTAAGACCAGTTAAATATACTGATACAATAACAGCAATAACGAAATCAAAGACAACTATAATAACAGCAACAACAGCAATAATAATAATAATAATAATAATAATAATAATAATAATAATAATAATAGTATTAATAATAATAATAATAATCAAGCTATATTATATTAAATAATGATAAACGTATCCACTATTATAACGAAGTTATATAATTTAATCCAGTCTAACTATATATTACCCTAAAACTATAGCTGTCTCATTTAACTCGTGTGTTTATTACTGCATAAGTATATTACGTAATACAGTGTAATCACTGAAGTGACGTCATACTAATGCGGTAATTAACTGTTGGTCATTAATAACAAATCCACAACAGCGCGCGAGGATCGGATTTGGACACTGGTCAAGAAACAAGACAGGACTGTATTGGGTTTCTCAGTATCAAATGAACATAAAACTACCGTGACAGTAATGTGCTATTTAATAAAACTGGATATTATAGTCATTATTATTATTATTATTATTAGTAGTAGTAGTAGTAGTAGTAGTAGTAGTAGAGTAGTAGTAACAGTAGTAGTAGAGTAGTAGTAGTAGTAGTAGTAGTAGTAGTAGAGCAGTAGTAACAGTAGTAGTAGAGTAGTAGTAGTAGTAGTAGTAGTAGTAGTAGTAGTAGAGCAATAGTAACAGTAGTAGTAGAGTAGTAGTAGAGTAGTAGTAACAGTAGTGGTAGTAGAGTAGTAGTAGTAGTAGTAGTAGTAGTAGTAGTAGTAATAATAGTAGTACAGTATAGTAGAAAGGTGTAACAGCAAGGTGTCACGTCTCTCTCATAGTTGTTTTATTTTGAGACTAGAGATAAGTGATAATGTATGATAATAAAATACTTCAGTTGTTAAACGTTGGAGTGACATTCTCTTTCCTCTCTGACGAAATGACGTCAATTCGAAGTTTTATTTATAATTTTTTTTTTTTTTGGTGTTAAAAAGATAATGAATTTTTTCACGAAATATTTATAATAAAATAATGTTAAAGCCAGAATGATAAATTCCAAAAGTTTTTACGAATAATAATGAATTTTTGTTTATTTAAAATATATATTTCCAGAAACGACAGTACATTAAACGTCGTGGATTACTTTTTTTTCCTGCCTCTGGGAAAGTGCATATAAAAACATTACTTGCTGCTAAATGATGAGACTCAACGTGGACAAAAAGAAGTAGATTTCTATTCTCGACTACTGTCACTAATCACAGCCGTTTGTCACCAGTTGATGTTTGTAATTAAGTAAACCCTCCGTCATATTAAGAGGGCACATCAAATTATTACATTCTTAAATCAGAAAAATATATATATATATATATATATATATTATTTTGACCTTGTGGTTCTGGATGGTTGGTAATGGTTAAATATAAATCACACACAAACACACACAGAGAGAGACATATACATGATATAAACACGTATATAGATATGCATTCAAAAATACAATAAAACAGCTACGTATGACATTCCGTGTACAAGAACGATTTGCAAACGAGACTGCAAAAATTGCGGCGATAAAAAAAAAAAAAAAATCATTTTTATTGGAAATGATCTAAATAAGATTTATGGACCATTCCTGTGTATGTAAGTGCATATAGATTGGTATAGTTTATTATGGTACGTTACTGGGTAAATTTTATCAGGATTTCGTGAACGCAGTCTGAGGTCCACAAACTGTTATATGTCTTCAAATATTACATAAACAGTTAGGGCATTTTTATTTCATTTTGACCACTGATTAATGGCAATCACTGACTGATTTGTCACGTGCAGTCATCTCGTGAATACACGATTTCTCCATTAGATTTCTATGTTTCTAACATCAGCCCTTCCAGCTATAACATATATCGATCAGCTATATTTGTACAGAAAGAAAAAATCTATTAAAGAACAGAAGCAGTAGTATTAAAAGACCAAATTGGCCAGCAATCCAAGTGGTGTGATAAAGAATCCATTCATACTCTTCAAAATATCGATTTTCAAACTTGGGATAATCAGCGTGTACAATCATTTCATCAGATGTGTAGGGGAAGTGGTTGTGTTGTCGTGCAGAGCTTAAAATCGTAACTATGTAAATGGCAGCCTGTGTGTATTAACTTTCTGTTATTGACGTGACAAACGACTTGCTACAGTTTGTGTCAAAGACATGCTTCAACTGCTTGTGAAAACAGAGACTTGTTAGCCAGTCGTCAGCTACTTGTCTGTCTGCCAGTGATGACAAGCAAAACAACGACTGATTTAGTGGACTCTAAACAAATGCGTTAATTAGTTGTTAATAGGATATAGATTAGGAAAGTGGTGAAAATAAGTCTTTAGAAAACACACACACACACACACGCAAACACACAAAAACATAAAACACACTTATGCACACATACATACACAGACACATACAACGAAAAAAATTAAAGCCAAAAAATAAAATAAAATAAAATAAATAAATGTCAGTTACGATAGAACATTTGAGACGTAGTTATGAATATTCTATGATAAAGTTTACGTTCTCACAATATGAAAGAATTTGTCGAAGTTTTAGCATCGATGGCTATTTCTCAAACAAACACAAACTAAAAGATTTGATTGTAGTCTACACTGCAACGAAATCAAAATCACGTGCACAGTTTAGATATATGTCTGGAGGTTATATGATGAAATCTACTGCCACCCACATAAGTACCTCCCTGAGCACGATGTGACAGCTAGATTTAGAAACTACGTAGGGGCCGATGTCTGAAGTCAAGTTGTTAGTATGGATTCATTCATCAGTTTGAAAAATTGATTATCGGCAAAACGTCAACTACGACGGCAAAGACGAGGGAGCGAGGTGAAGTAGAAAATTGCTGACTGAACTGAAACGTGTCTGGTTGTTTGACGAGCGGCGTCTATCGATTTGCCATAAACAATCAACAACAACAATTATTAAATAATCGCCCACAGCGACAGCCAGCAGCATAAGGAAGAGTGAAAATAGTTTGTTCAAGCATCACAACGTCGTATTGATTTGTTGTGCTGAAATCTGGGGTAAAGCAGCTGTACATCCCAGGTCCTGTCTTGTGAATCTGACGGGCTGGATTCCATTTTATGTTCAACATGACATGACATACCTTAAAATTGTAATACATACAGCATCGGTCATTAAGGAAAAATATAATCAAAATTTTTATTTTTTATTACAGTTACTTGAGTGAGTGTGAAATCTTAAGTCGTAATATCATATTTATGAAAGAGAAAGAATTTTTGTTCTTGTTTGTTATTAATGTTTTTATTTTTCCTTTCCTTTCTCTAAAATAAAATAAAATAAAATAATATAAAAAAAAAAAACAATAATAATATATCATTATTACTGTTTTTAGTAGTAGTAGTAGTGGTGGTGGTAGTTGTAGTAATAGTAGTAGTAGTGGTGGTGGTAGTTGTAGTAATAGTAGTAGTAGTAGTAGTAGTAGCAGTAGTAATAGTACCAAGGTTGCAAGATTATATAACTGAAGATCATAAAATACAAACTGATGAAGTATTTATAAAATGATATAAACAGTATAACAATAGTGATATAGGTGGTAAAACAGTATAACAACAGTGATACAGGTGGTAAAACAGTATAACAACAGTGATACAGGTGGTAAAACAGTGTAACAACAGTGATACACGTGGTAAAACAGTGTAACAACAGTGATACACGTGGTAAAACAGTATAACAACAGTGATACACGTGGTAAAACAGTGTAACAATAGTGATACAGGTGGTAAAACAGTGTAACAACAGTGTAACAACAGTGATACACGTGGTAAAACAGTGTAACAATAGTGATACAGGTGGTAAAACAGTATAACAACAGTGATACACGTGGTAAAACAGTGTAACAACAGTGACACAGGTGGTAAAACAGTGTAACAACAGTGATACAGGTGGTAAAACAGTATAACAATAGTGATACAGGTGGTAAAACAGTGTAAAAACAGTGATAAAACAGTGGTAAAACAGGTAAAAACAGTATAAATAACAGTGGTAAAAACAGGTAAAACAGTGATACAGGTGGTAAAACAGTGTAACAACAGTGATACAGGTGGTAAAACAGTCTAACAATAGTGATACAGGTGGTAAAACAGTATAACAATAGTGATACAGGTGGTAAAACAGTGTAACAGTGATACAGGTGGTAAAACAGCGAGTATAAAACTGATTACTGACCGGTCAGAACGGACTGATAAAACTGAATACCAGTTAGACTGTCCGAGACTAAAAATAACCTGCAAAAACTGGTGAAAATTTATAATATAAAAATCCATAATAATAATAATAATAATAATAATAATAATAATAATAATAATGATGATGATACTGCATCAAAACACCAACCCAGTAACAATACGGTTGAGGATCACTTATACAAAATTCAGATATCCAAAACGCTCCGAAATCCTACAGCAGAAATAGTGATATCTTAGTTTTCGGACTGTTTTTATTTTATCACAAAATGCTATATATGTATATATAATGTTTTAACTGTTTATGCAAGTTCTGCTTAGATAGAATTCGTGTTTAGAATTACATCCTGTTCTCAGGCGATATCCTCATTTTACCAAAGTCCGAAACACTTCCGGTCCAAGCATTTTGGATAAGAGATTTTAAGTTTGTAATAATAATAATAAAAATAACAATACCAACTGTTACACGTTTGAAGGATTGTTAAAAGGACGACAACTGTTGGTTAGCTGAACGTTTTACCGGGCATTTATAAAACAGTATTGATAAAACTGATTAGTAAACAAACAAAACCTAATTACCAGAGTTATAAAAATTAATTATCAGGGTTTTAAAAACTAATTATCAGAGTTTTGAAACATAATCACAAAAGTTCTAAAAACTAATTATCAGAGTTCTAAAAGTATTTACTATTTGAAAATTTAGTAACGAAACGTTCAGATAATTTTATTGTTAAGGTTATAATTTTAACTGTAATTGAGGAAACTTATATTCGTGAAACTGGAACAAGTAACCTTTAACAAGAATCACTGACGACACAAAGTGAATGCAAAGAAGGTCTGTTCTATTAACTTAGACCTGAAGAAAGTTACATACAGCAATTTTGTTTTAGATAAAAAAAAAAACCATTAATATAACAGTGATATAAAGAAAATAGAGTTTTTATTCACTTAATACAGATTATAAATAAATAAATAAATAAATAACAGGCCTATAATAATGATGTAAACTTTATGATGACTGTCAAAAAAGAAAACAAAACACGGTGTTACTGATTTCATAATTTATATCACAACTGGAGCAAAGTCCTGTTTGCACAACAAGAAATATTTACACACTGTACAGGTTTTCACTCGATTTTAAAACAAAGCCATGTGATTACATGGGGAACACCTCAACCAACATACTGTCATGTTATCAAGTATAACGTTTTACTGTATACATAAAATACTATGTTCTGTTTTCAGTCTAGATTTAAAACAAGACAGTTGTGTGTTATGTTTTTGAATAACTGTTATAGTCCTTAATGTGTCCAGACACATTTTGGCTGCATTTAAAACTGAATATAACATTTTTTTTTTTTTTTTTAATAGACGTTTATGATATGTAAATTTTCTTTCAGTATGTACATAAATTTTTAAAAATTATATGTTATAAATTTTTAAAAATTATATGTTACTAAATGTATTCTGCATTAATGTAATTCAGTTTAAATGTCAGATAATGACACCCTTGTATCTTGTAACAAAATGAATAAATAAAAAAGAAAAAAATTAATTTCATAATCTGTAAAAAAAGTGACATAAATTAATTATAACTTGTTTTATCAAATGACAATCCGGTTCTGATTATTTTTTGTTACAAACATTTGAAGCATACATATTTAAATATACACAGTATGACAAAGTGTAGTGATTTTACTCCATAAGCTGCATGTTTCAACAAACTGCAAGTAACAAAATGTTACTTCAACAAAAAAAAACAATCCTAGACATTGGTTTTTAAATGTGACATCTCAACTCATTTCTTGTTATTTAGAAATAATTCTACACATCTTTACAACTACTGACAACACAATAAAGTCTCAAACACTGCTCTTTAGAAAAACTACAACTGACTGTATTACAGCACACCACTGTCATATTTAACAGAGTTTTTAAACTGCTTACTCAAACACTGTAAAGTGTTTTTATCTACACTACAAGTCACGTTTTAGTTAATATTCACATAAATGAATTTACAATAATAAAAAATAATAATAATAAATAAATAAATAATATAAAGAATACTATATTAATAATAATAACAGTAGTTGATTAATAACAAAAATAATAATAAATAAATTATATTTTCAACAAATCTTTATGTAGTATCAAATTTAAAATACAAAACAAATGAAAAGAAAATAAATAAATAAAAATAAAAACATGATATAAACATATTTATATTGCATATGACTAAATACAGCAATGACAGGGTAGTGCATAATAACACGAGTTAACTCCTAGTATATTAATATTTTCACATTTCTACTGTCACAATACATTTGTATTACTACTTCACTTTAATGTTGTATTTAGATAACTCACTAATTATGTTGCAGAGTATACACAAACATTTTGACAAAATTAGTTTTATTTGACATCCAAAAAAGTCAAAATTTCTTTCCTACTTTATATTTGAATTTTTAAAAATTTTATTATTTATTTATTTATTTATTTATATAATTATTTATTATTATTATTATTCTTTTTTTTTTTTTTCTTTTTTTTTTGACAGGTTTATGGAAGAACAACAATTAATTATATTCATTCTATCATAAATCAGTGGAAAACAAGAACTGATATTTTCACAGTATGTAGTTTACATCATCTTGGGTCAGTAGAAAACTTGATAAAGTTAAAAGAGAACCTGTGGACGAGAGTAGGAACTGTGTCACTGAGGTAAATGGAAAGAAAAGAGTTTGTTACTGTGCAGTTAACACATCAGTTTCTTGATTTGTCCAAACCAGTCTATGTCCTGGTTCTTTAATTTTGGCTTTCTCTGATTTCACAATTCACATCGTAAAACTACGGTTTATAAAATGATTATCACATACATAGATTGTAAAATTTACATGTTTATCATATAAAACAGTTCACAACTCAAACAGTAATTTTGGCAACTTGTCTAATTTTGAGTTTTATTTATTAATAATCTCACACGTTTGGCATTGTTATTTAACTGTGAGTCACACAGTTTGAAATCTCACACATCATGCTTTCACAGTGATAAATGGTCTCGTAATACATTTTAAAATGCCATTTACAGTCACAAGGTTTTGATGATGATGTAACATTATAATAATAATTATAGTTAATAAGAAGGTGAAGAAACACTGAGACACATATTTGATAAAGTCAAGGACTGAGAGAGGCAATTACAAATGTTTTCTGATGAAGCTAAATGTATTAAGTATGTTTGGAGAAAGCGACTTAAACATTACACATGGAGGAGACAACCCCCACCCCAAACCCCAGATCTGTTGGCTAGATATGTAAACACAAATGTAATTATGATGCACACAGTTATTTCCCTTTGACCATGCCAGATTTACTGCTTAAAAACAAGATTCATTATGGAAATAGTAACTGATTTGTTATTAATATACCAAATAGCATTGTTTTTCATGCTTTATAAATTATAACCAAGGATTATATATATATATATATATATAAATAAAATACTCACATATATATATATATATATATACACATTTAGATGTATGACTGTAATGTAAAAGTGTTTAATACAATAGTCTAAACAATACTGCACTTTATTGTTTTATAACAGTAAATTTTAACAGAGAAAAGTGATAACATTTTTCATGTTTTATATGTAAGACTTTATAAGATGTCAGTTGTGAGAAATCACTATAATATTTAACAACACCAAACTAAATCAGTTCTAGTTTTATCAATACAAACATGAGATGACATGCTAGTTTTTAATATCTATTTTTTAACACAGAAAAGACATTGAACACAGAATTGCTAGAGGTTTGTTGTTTTGTTTTTTTTGCATCAGTTTCAATGATAACACACACTGAATATATGTTTTACAATTTAAATCAGTAACAGTTGTTATAAGACAGCATTGACAGTTTTTGTGATGGCACACTTTAAAATCTATTTAAAAACAGATCAATAACATTTTTAATGGTGTCTACATCAGAGGGTAGCCTAGTTTTTATGTCTGCCGTCAAGAGGCTGTTCTAAAAATATAGAAAACTGGTGATTTTTAGATTTTTCATTTTTTGATAAGAATATCTGTCTGACACATAAGTGTGACAGTTTATTAAATACTAACACAGTAACATGACAAAAGAGAATCTTGTTCCATGCAGAAAACTGAGTTTTAAAATGAAAATCTGTTAGTCAAATAAAGGGTTGTTCTAACTTTGGTATTTTTACTGGAAATTCTAGAATCACTTAACACATTTGTTTTAAAAGAAATATGTCTTATTACTCAAACAGATCTTGTAAGTTTTACAATGAGTACAGAAAACTGGCGACACACTTCAGATATCAGTTCTAAAACAATATTTAAACTCAGAGAGCAGATCATTGTAACAGTGGAGTAGACTGACTAGAGATGTCTGATAGTTAAATACTTAAACTCAGTTAAAGAGTAGATCATTGGAGTAGACTGACTAGAAATGTCTGATAGTTAAATATTTAAACTCAGTTAAAGAGTAGATCATTGTAACAGTGGAGTAGACTGACTAGAGATGTTAAATATTTAAACTCAGTTAAAGAGTAGATCATTGTAACAGTGGAGTAGACTGACTAGAGATGTTAAATATTTAAACTCAGTTAAAGAGTAGATCATTGTAACAGTGGAGTAGACTGACTAGAGATGTCTGATAATTAATTGTGGTGCGGACAACTTTAGTTCGATCAGCTCGTTCAAAATTTGACTTGACCATCTCAAAATACTCTCCATCACTCAGGGTGAATGACTTCAGATGTGGACATTTCAACCTGAATAAAACCAAAACAACAAAACAATTAACACCTCACTGACACAGCTACTGACTTACATTTAATACTGTAATTAACATCAACAGCAATAATATGTTTTAATAAGTCAGCATTAAGATATAATCACACAAATTAAAAAAAAAAAAAAAAAATCAAACGAAAGTTGTCTTCAGTTTATAATGCTATTCAATTTAGAATTTAGTAATCATGTCTATAGAAACTGTAATGTCAAAAAATTCAGAAATAAATTAATATCTGGAGAAAACAAACTGAGATAATAGAATAAAATAAAAAGTTTAATAACTGAGACTTATGGAAGTGAGAGAGTTAATGCCTGGGGCTTGGGGAAGTGAAAAAGTTAAGATATGAGATTTATAGAAGTGATAGAGTTAATATGTGAGATTTACGGAAGTGAAAGAGTTCATATGTGAGATTTATGGAAGTGAAAGAGTTAATATGTGAGAAGATTTACAGAAGTGAAAGAGTTAAGATCTGAGATTTACTGAAGTGAAAGAGTTAATACGTGAGATTTACAAAAGTGAAAGAGTTAATATGTGAGATTTACTGAAGTGAAAGAGTTACGGATCTGAGATCTATGGAAGTGAAAGAGTTAATATGTGAGAGTTACAGAAGTGAAAGAGTTAAGATCTGAGATTTACTGAAGTGAAAGTTTTAAATATGTGAGATTTACAGAAGTGAGAGAGTTAATATGTGAGATTTACTGAAGTGAAAGAGTTAATATGTGAGATTTACTGAAGTGAAAGAGTTAAGATCTGAGATTTACAGAAGTGAAAGAGTTAACATGTGAGATTTACTGAAGCGAAAGAGTTAATATGTGAGATTTACTGAAGTGAAAGAGTTAATATGTGAGATTTACTGAAGTGAAAGAGTTAATATGTGAGATTTACTGAAGTGAAAGAGTTAATACCTGAGATGGTCGATGAACTTGCTGCTCTTGTCACTGAAGCGGATGGAGTCGGGGTCCCACTGTATCTCCAGTCTCTCCAGCCTGGGGCAGCTCTGAGCAAACGCTTCAATGACCTGATCAAGATGAACTCGACTCTGCATACGCAGAAACCAGCCATTAGCTGTACCCAAACCACAGATCCTGCAATTGTACAAAACCACATATCCTTTAAATGTACAAAACCACATATCCTGTAAATATACAAACACATATCTTATAAATATACAAACCATATATCCTGTAAATACAGAAAACCACAGTTCCTCTAAATATACAAAATCACATATCCTATAAAACAACCAAACCAAATATCCTGTAAATAAAGCAAACCAAATATCCTGTAAATATCCCAAATGACAAATCCAGTAAACTCAGTAGATCTTTATCCATTCATAAAATGGAGAAACGTTTATAAAAAAAAAAGAAAAAAAAAAAAGCATAATATTAATGTAAAATCTATTAGACATATATAAAGCAAAATATCTAATATAAAATACATAATCATTAAAATCATCCTTGTGACAGATCTGTATAAAATAAATTCCACCATGTATTTGATTATCATTATTTTTTATTATTACAATAACAAACATAAATACCACACAGACGATAGCGACTTTCGTGAGAGACTGAAGAAATACAAATAAACAAAAAAGACTGAGTTTACATAACCACCATGAAATGAGGTTCAAAGTCATGCATACAGTTTGTCTGCAATCGTTTTTCTTTCTCAACCCAGCTCTCTAAACCGTTTTTTTTTTTTTTTTTTTTTTTTTTTTTTTTATATCTAATCATTAAATTTACCTCCCTACTCATGCAGGTGAATTTTGTCTGTTGTAAAGTATATCAGATATAACTAGTGAGATATTCAACAAATAACAGAATACAAATTATTTTAATGCTTTATATAAATTTAGCATCAGAATGGGATCTTTAACTTTAACATTAAAGTATTTTCAACCACATACACTTTATGTTATGAAGGACCTGAGAAATAATGTAAGTGGACAGAGGAGATAGCTTTGTATTAATCTAGTAACTGAGTAGTTTATAGTGACCATCTTCTGTACTGTTATATTCTAACAACATGTAACATGATATGACAGTAGTATGTGCAGAAAACTGTGAACATAAAAAGAAAATATCAAAGGTTTTTACCATAATTATATTTCAAGTTACAAGTATTATAGGACGCTTAATACAACAGCTGTTTCACAATTTGTCTTGTTATATATTACATTAATATTAAATTTTACTTGTAGCTGTGGGTACCTTACACTATTTATATATATTTAATACCTTCTAGATGAGGTTTTTTTTTTTAATGTTGCAGGGTGATGTATACAATCTTAATACATTTGTAAATTACTCAGTGACTATTTGATTATGCATCTGTATTTGTTAATAATAAAGTTTATGTATGTATGTCTATGAATTTAACAGCAATATAAACAGCAAGCCTATACATGAGATCATGTTATTGACAGAAATAAAAGTGATGTTATTGTGAAACATCTTCTGTTCTTTTTATACAAACTGCAGACAACAGAAAAAATTGATTCATAAAAATGTCATTAAGTGCCTCAGGTGAATACAGTTCCATCACAACTGATAACAATCAACATCCACTCAGTAACTATAATAGTATAACACACACACAGCCACCCCCACACACACACAATCACACACACAGCCACCCACACCCACACACAATCACACACACAGCCACCCCACCCCACACACACAATCACACACACAGCCACCCACACCCACACACAATCACACACACAGCCACCCCACCCCACACACACAATCATCACACACACAGCCACCCACACACACAATCACACACACATCACACACACAGCCACCCCACCCCACACACACAATCACACACACAGCCACCCACACACACACACAATCACACACACAGCCACCCACACACACACAATCACACACACAGCCACCCACACACACACACAATCACACACACAGCCACCCACACACACACACAATCACACACACAGCCACCCACACACACACACAATCACACACACAGCCACCCCACCCCACACACAATCACACACACAGCCACCCACACCCCCACACACAATCACACACACACACCCCACCCCACACACAATCACACACACAGCCACCCCACACACACAATCACACACACAGCCACCCATACACACACACAATGGACACACAGCCACCCACACACACACACAATCACACACACAGCCACCCACACACACACACAATCACACACACAACCACACCCCACACACATCAACCACACACACACACAATCACACACACAACCACCCACACACACACACAATGCTTACGTACACACTTACATCTGTACATACATGGACACACATGTACATAGACACATACACACAGACATATATACATACATACATACAAACATACATACATACAAACATTATACACATACATACAAACAATAACACTGTTTGCCTTCAGAGTGCAGTGAATGGGTGTCGTGTGTTTGAGGATATTCAGTAACATCTGATGGGGTTTGTGAGGTCGTCACTGCACTTTGTCCTGTGTCAGTGCATTCACAAATATTGTCTGTGTGCAGAGTCTAATCAGATGTACATAAGACAGAGAATAATCAAACCCTCAAATAAAACATAATGACTCAAACATATCCTTACATGCATAAATGTACACACATATATACATGGACAAACATTACAGAGAAACATATGCACATATATCACATAAACACATATACATACATTTAACATTTGTCAGAATAGATTGCTTTGACTCCAGTAACAAATTTAAACTGTATCATTTACACTGATGACAAATCATTTCACAGAGTCATTAAACTCACTGAATACCAGATGTATTCTACATACAACAATGATACAAGTACATTTTGTATGGGATAATCGCTTTGTCAGTGTACATTTCTCTTATAACTATCCACAGGGGATTCAGAAACTCCAAATATAGTAAGTCATCTGTTATAATGGATTACCATTAATTGTGTTCATAACTCTAAATGTCTGTATGTATATTCACACTTACATATACCAGTTCTCTCTCTCTCTCTCTCTCTCTCTCTCTCTCTCTCTCTCTCTCTCTCTCTCTCTTTCACAGACACACACACACAAAGTGAATATATGTATATACAAACATAAACAACCACATACAAACACACACACATATATACATACACACATACATATCTAAACTAAAAAAATCATATTATTATACAGTCTAATGAACATCATCATCTATCATCATATATCATCAGCAGCATTACACCACAGGCGACATATAATAATTATCTCAGTTTGGTTTATTCTTATTTATATTAACATTTCTCAAATCCCTGTGTGTAAAGCACATTTACCTGGTTATACAGGTGTATTTTCATTTCACCTGCTGTAGCCTACTGTGAGAGATGTGACCTTTAGCATATCTACACTGTTTGTGGAAGATATGTACAGATTCAGAACATCATAGGTAACTAATATCTACACATAGGTGTACAGAGCAGGTAAACGGACAGGTGTGTTCATATATAAATAACAATAAAACAATCTTACTCATTATCAGGTAAACTGTTGTGAATAGGTACACACACATACATCTATACAGACACACCCACAACATGCACACACAAATGCATGCACAAATGCACGCACAAATGCACGCACACACACACACACACACACACATATACATATATATTTATGTGCATATATATATATTTTATACACACACATACACACATAGACACACATGTACGCTCACACAGAAGAAAATCAAAACAGATAAAAAGCACAGCTAATGAGAAATCAGGTAGAGAGAGGTTCACACAGAGAGATATAAACAAGAAAAAACAAAACACGTATATCAAGGTAAACACAACGAGTTAACCTCAAACAACAGGTGAACACAACACTTTATTGTTTTTCTTATCTGCAGATTTCTGCTGCTTCAACATTTAAGTAAAAATAATTTTTTTCTTTCTTTTTTTATTTCAGTGGATCCAGTTTCAGTTTACAATAAATTAATGCATTCATTCTCACTGAAATTGTAACATGAAATAACTAAAAGATCTGAAAAACACTATTTACTAATTCTCTATATTATTATTATTGTTAGTAATAAGCAGAAGTATAACAGTAGTTGTTGCGGCTGTAGTAGCAATAATAGTGTGTGTGTGTGTGTGTGTGTGTGTTTAAAATGAAAAGAACCAAATTTAAAGAAATCTTCTGTAATAAATGAAAAGATAGAATACATACAGTTGTTAAAATAATGTCTGTAAAGGAATTTAAATAAATTAATATTTTTTGAGAAATATAAATACGAAAACTGTAAAAATAAACACAATTTGTCTATGTATGTCTGCATACAGACATACATATACACACATATAATATAATGTTAAAGGAATGTAGACAGACACATAATGGTTGTTGAAATAAAGTTATTATATTCCTACTATCTATCAGATATCTGTGATATCTATGCTATAGACATTAATTTGACCTCTGAACTTCATTGTTATTATGATAATAATGTGAGATTCACCATTTGTTTCACGAATAAAATGATGAAGAAATATTGTTTTAACATCATCAGAATGTCAAATGACTGTCAAAGCTATATTTTTCATAACAAGATGAAGAAATTAAAGTATACATAAGAACTTGTTTTATTTACAAATGGTTGTCAGTTTTAAAATAAAAAGTTTGTAAAATGAATGAGAAAAATCACTCAGCAGCAAATATCTTTTACATGAACTTTACACAGAAAACTGTTGTTACAGTTGTTAGAGATTAATGAGTTCACATGAAAAGGAAAGATCCTACAACTCACTGCTGGAGAGTGGAATGCACTACTAGAGAAATAAAACAAAATAAATTACTGACAGGAATGTGTCACAAAAAAGAAGTATTAATAAATTATTATTTATATTGCAAAGTAGGCAGTATTGTCAGTGTATCAATCAGTGATGACAGAAATACTTCCAGTAGCATGACAATCACTTAACACAGTGAATAACAGAGTCAGCAAAAAACAGAGTGTTGACCACAATCAGAGTACAAAGTCAAGGACATTTTTGTTTGTCACATCAACTCTCCCACTGAAAAATAACTAAAGATTACTCAATTTAGGTATTTACAGAAACATATTATAATGGAATCTTTAGACTTCATGTCTTTTCTACTTGTATTCTTTTAATCACATTTTAGCACACACAGAAATTTATCTCTGATTCTTCTTTGTACATTCATAGAACATTTTGTCAAACTACAAATGTTACTTTTCAGAAATAAAATGAAGATTCCATAATAATGGGGTACTCAATATAAACATGAACTACAGTTGAGTATTATATATTTCAGAATGTCTAAATAATTCTATGTTCTTGTAAAAAAAAAAATTATTACTACCTAATGGATTTTGTCTCCAACGGTTTGATGAATGAAGATTAAGTAAGGCAATCCCAGCAGATAAAGACTCAATACAGGGTGAATCAATGAGAAAATATTAAGTGCTTGTATTAATATGACTTCTTATCAAATAATTTGATCAACTGATTCATCATTAGATTTCATCAAACACAAGAGACTAATCAACCATGAGAAATTATTCATCTGTAATTTAATACAAAACACTAATTCCTGCAGAGATCTTATTAATAATCACAGACTGTTTTTGCATCAGGTGGAAATACTGTCTGATGATAATTAATAAAACAAAAAACTGAAATTTTCATTCACCTGTCACTTACACATGTAACCTGTCTACATGCAGCTGTCAGAGTGGAGACATTCATCAGCACACACAGCTTGGTTTCACCTCACACAGCCTAACTCAGCACAAATGTAAGCAATAAAAATTAAATAATAAATAAATAACTGTGTTTAAAACAGTCTCTGTTTCCAAGACTCAAATCAGTCTGCATTTAAAACAGTCGCTATTCCCAAAACTGAAATCAGTCTTTCAAAAGAGGCACTGTTTTGCAAGTTGAGGAATAAAGGAAAGGTAATGAGTATTGATTAGTTAAAACATTTCTGTCATTTTACTCTCAGATCTCACTTTTCTTTCTGCATGTAATTACACGGTGGCAGTTCTAGAAATAATTCATTTTGTGAGTGTGTACAGAGAGGAATCTGGAATTTCTTCAGTAAAACAGCTCAGTTTATCTCCCTGCATCCACAGTGTTAATTACTTCTTTTTCTTTTCATGTGGTGTGTTTTTGTCTTGGAATTTTAAATTTTATGTTTAATGTTTTAATAGTTGGTTTGGCTGTTTTGTTTTGAGGTTTTTGTTGTTGTTTCTTCACTTTGCAATATTGTTTGTATTTTTTATTTTTGAAAAAGTATTTGTTATTTTTTATTATTATTATTATTTTCTTGGGAGGGGGGGTTTGCAGGTTTACCTATAATTATAGATAAATCTCCAACATCTCAAAGGAATACATAATAGAATGCTTTGTGAGTGTAATTTGAAGGAGGTTCTCATAGACAGGTAGTTGTTATCAGCACAAAGGCTGATAACCCTCTGTGTTAATTATAACTGTTGTCCTGCTTTCTCACATTTTCTTTCACTGGTATCAAGAGTCAAAACACTAACTGACCATGAGAAATTATTCATGTGTAGTTCAAAACACTGACCAGTGATAAATCCCTGTAGAGATGTTATTAATAATCTAAGATTATTTTTATGTCTAACAAGAACAGTTTGTAAGATAATTGAAAAATAAATAAATAAATATATATATTTATAATTTGTATAATTACAGTCAGATTCTTAAATATTAAAATGATGACCTCAAATTTTTCATGTGATGAATAGCCACGAGCCAGAAATTTTAGTGTATGTTAGATAATTGAAAAATAAATAAATAAAATAAATAAGTATGTATAATTGCAATCAGATTTTTAAATATTAAAATAATCACCTCAAATTCTTCATGTGATGAATAACCATGAGCCAGAAATTTTCAGTCAGTTTTGGTTTCCCCGTCAACATCAAACCACGCAGATTGCAACCGTGCGTCTGCAGAAACTGCAATGTTGAGTTCTCTGAAAGGGCGTGGGTGTAGCTGATGTCAAGTGAAGTCAAACGATTGAGTTTGCCCTTCTCAACAAGTTTCTCCAAAACCTGAAATCACAATACGTTTTTGTGTAGATCCAAATACTTAACCTGGTGCAAATTACTGGTAAACAGGTTAGCACCAGGGTTTTAGAGTAAAAGTACAGTAAAATATAAAACAGGATACATTTGGGTATTTTATATAAAATAAGACTTCAGTGAATAACAATTCAAATTTTGACTAACTTGATTATGAAATTATAAACAACAAAAGAAAACAAAAAAGCCTAAAACAATAACAAATGTTTTGGGTATATTTATTAAACTGAATAAACAAATAATAATATTTGGACTGACAAAAAAATTAAAAAATTAAATCTTTGAAATACACACAGATGATAACATTATATATATTTTTTAGAGCAATTACAGACTGCCTCAGCCTATTCATGTATTTTTTATTGGAGTTTTTTTTTTTTTTTTTTTTTTTTTTTCATTATGCCATATGCTTACTATGTGTAATAACACTAAAACTAAACTTTCAGTGAATGTATGTATGATTATTTGTACATATTTGACATTGTAAAACTTTATGGACTCACTCTGTCTGAGAAGAACTCACAGTAACCGAGACCGAGGTAGGTGAATCCAGGCATGCGAGTGAGCACATTCTCCAGACACTGCTCTGACAGTTCTGTTGATGTCAGATCCAACTCCTGTACACTTGACGACTCCCACGATACATTCTGCATGTGTTTCTCCTCCAGTCCTGTTTTACACAAATAAACAAACAAATAAATAAATAAATAAATAAATAAATATACATTCTGCATGTGTTTCTCCTCCAGTTCTGTTTTAAACAAATAAACAAGTAAATAAATAAATAAATAAATAAATAAATATACATTCTGCATGTGTTTCTCTGCCAGTCCTGTTTTAAACAAACAAACAAACAAATAAATAAATAAATAAATATACATTCTGCATGTGTTTCTCCTCCAGTTCTGTTTTAAACAAATAAACAAGTAAATAAATAAATAAATAAATAAATAAATATACATTCTGCATATGTTTCTCCGCCAGTCCTGTTTTAAACAAACAAACAAACAAATAAATAAATAAACATTCTGCATGTGTTTCTACTTTAATCCTTATAATCTATTTAAACAAATAAACAAGTATATAAACAAACAAATAAATAAACAAATCACATTCTGCAAGATTTCAACTGATTTTAACTTTTAAATAATAATAATAATAATAATAATAATAATGGTGTAAAATAATGATTTCATGTCTGGACAAGCTGTTGCTGTGTGTAAAAGAGCAGCCACTGTAGAGTGTGTTTCCTTATCTGTGTGGTCTTTAACATTAACTACATACACACAGCAAAACCACTGATTAAACATTTTCTTATTTTTCTGAAAATAAACCAAGAATTTTATAAAATGTTAGTTGGTTGGACACAGATTATAACACAAATTATCTTTCAGAAACTAACCTGAACTTCATGTGTCTTCTTCACATCATTAGTGACATATTCAGAAGAAAAGAAGTCATTAAACAGTATGGATTTTATCTCAGATTAATTTCTAATAATAATTCAGCTGTTCAGATTACTTATACAAACAGGTACTAACAGTTTGGTTACACACAGTACATGTATCAATTTGTATTCTTTATAACATACAGTTATACATTATAGTTTACACTGAGTATTCTTGTCTGAAAAGCTCTGCGTCTTCAGATGCTTTTCAATCATCAGACATAGTGATATCATAGTTTTCCAGTGTTTACAAGCATACAAACTTTATTTGATGCACAAAATTATCAAAAATATAATATAAAAATACTATTTGTATAAACTGTACATGAAAGAGTTAGATTTTGTGTTTAGACTTAGATCCTGTTTTTTACTTTCATTCCAAAATCGGACATCAGATCCCAAGCATTTTGTCTTAAAATATCCTCAATGCCATCATTTCCTCATTCCTTCACTTTCACAAACACACACACATATAAAACTGAAAAATGCACCACACACAATTCAAATACACAAACATGTGTGCACACTACTCAAATCCATAATATTCACAAACAGATACATTCCTTGAAAAACACACTCATTCACTCATGTGCACACACACACACACACACACACACACACACACACACACACACACTCTGAACCAATATATACATGTTATAGTCACTGACATTTTCAGGATAACAAGACAACTGTACAAGACAAGTGATTTGTTAGACATTTGTTACTGGTTGTGTAGATTGACTCTTCAGGCAGTCAGATTAACACTTTACTTGTCATGTTATGTGAAAACGTGATGCAGTCTGTGACAGATTACTCTGATCTAGTATAAACTTTTAATTACAGAGCAGGAAATAACCAGGTGGAGGATCAATCTTACCCAGGTGTGTGTCACTACTCTCTGCTGTCTACGCTATGCAAAATATCACTTGCTGATATATAAAAACGTGCGACCTACTTCACACAGCTGTCACTTTTCTCTCTCACTCTTCAGTAAAAGTGTGTACAAATCTTACAACTGTAGACAAAAGTTACTGAGCCTGTCCTCTCACTGAACTCATTTCAGTCTTTTAATCATTCTCTTCTTCTACATCTGTGTGTGGTCAAATTAAATAATAAAATCAATTAGTTACATCAGTTTATCAGTCTAGATAGATGTATAACACAGCAACACACACACACACACACACACACACACACACACACATCAATATGTAGTATAAATTAAATAATAAAACCAGTTACATCAGTTTATCTGTGTAGATAGATGTATGATAGACAAACACATACACAAACTGATACACACTGACACACACAGACACACAGATACACAGACAAACACTCTAATGTACAGTATAAATTAAAAAATAAAATCAGTTAGTTGTGTAAGTTTATCAGTGTAGATAGATGTAATCCTTGTTATCTGAAAAATAAAGTAAGTGGTTAAGATAGTTTTTGTGGTTTAATAGATATGTGTAATGTTTGATCTCATTATTTGTTATCTGCATTTTGAAAGTTGATATATAATATTCAAATGAAAGTGATCATAATTATATATGTTATCTTTGTTAATAGGCTTAGAAAACACTCTGTGTCTGAACCTTTTTGAAATTTATTTATTAAAAAATAATAAATCTGCCATATTCGGACAGTTTAGGAACACTTTCATCTTTATATATATTTTAATCATATTTGAAATGAAGGTAAATTATTTATATGAGAAATTTAGAGCTCAAAGAATTCTGTTTTGACATTATAAACTAGTTTATATCCATTGTGTGGAGAGTGGTGTAACAAGACTGGTGTTTAAATCTGCTGCACTGTTTTAATATACAGGTTATCCTGTTACCTCTGAGTGTATTCCACAGATGGGATCCGTTACATTGTTTGTTATCAGAGGAAATCTGGAAGATGTTCAATAATTTCATAGAGATCAGAATGGGAAATTCATCTAGAGCCATTTCCTCCTCTTTAAGACAGATGACATCACTCAGAGAATATTAAAAATAGAAATGCAGAGTGGTTAGATGAAGAAATAATGACAGCGATCTACGTTTCCTCCTGGCTTCACTACCAGTTGTTCCACATTTACAAAGCTGAGAGTGTAGAAAAACAGTGGTATTCTCTTTACTAATGTTATCACCACATAAATACCACCCCAGTCTGATTTCACTTAGCACCTGTTTATCTTATATCAGAAACAGCTAGTCTAGTACATGTATGTAGTTCACTTCCAGTCAAGTACATGTAACTACACTGTGTACACATAAACACACATCTTCAGTGTGTATGATTATGTGTATGTGTGTGAATCTGTTGGGGGAATGAATGCATGAAAGAAACAGAGATCTAGTGAAAGAGACAGCTACAGATGGACTGATCAGAACAGAATGTGAAGCTGCATTGTTTACAAAATAGAAATATGTGAAAGGTTAAAGTAATGTTATCTCAAACAAGCAGGTTAAAACTGATCTAATCACATCTACAGTGAGCTAGATACAGACCTCACTACAGCACACTCAGCACATTTCACAGTTTGTGTCATTAACACAACAAAATCAGACAAGAGTTTGAAAGACTAATAGTAGAATATATTTTATGACAAATATGTACTATCAGATGGTATGAAAGATTAATGACAAGCATAACTGAAATAAACAGTAAAATGAAGTAAAAAGATGTAGAAATGAGTACGAAATGTATGAAACAGTCTCTCAGAATACAACATTAAAGAACACACACAAAACATAACAAAAAAAACAACATAAGTACAAGACAAAACAAAAAACACTACAAACAAATAAACAAAACACTAGACACGCACACAAAAGCACAATGTATATGCTTATTGTAATAAAAAAGAGATGAGTATTTAAGTAAGTATAGAGTGATGTCTAATGGTTATCTGGTGACTGCCATGTACAGAAATAGAACAGTTTACAACTGAATGGATTTTCTCTGATTAAACTAGCAGAGGTGTATTGGAATTTCTCTTTCACTGGATGGATGCAATGAATTTCACACAGACTGCAGAGTTCAGAGGAAGTCGCTGCAGTTCTAAACCTGTCACGGGCAGCAGTGATGTGGCTGCCTCTGTGCAAACAATTAACCCATTTCTTGTCTTTATTAACTAATCAATATCTCACACAAAACTACTTTTATCTTCTAGGTATTCTTTTCATTTTCTCTTTTTTTTTTTTTTATTGACCTCCTATTGCAAAAGGTCATTCTTGAAATTCTTATACATAAGTAAAGATTTCAAACGTTTAAAACATGAATACAATTACTGCATTCATTACTCTCAATATAATCATACATCGCTTTCATCCACTTACAAATTTACATCTTCCTTGTTGAAGACAATTAGACTTGCACATGCATTTAAATAACACATAGATAAATTAATTTAAATGTTTGAAATGTGATTTGTATTTGAAATTATAACAGTGTGTAATTTTCAACTGCTCAAGTCATTTTATACTGTGTAAAACAGAGGTACAAACTTAAACAATTCTCAAACACTGAGTGATTCACTTCTTTTGATTTCCATGTAGAATATTGATCTCACTACATCATTTTCTGTCACTTTTATAATGATGCATGTGATAGCAATATTATTGTAAATAAAGAACTCACAAAATTTGTTAAACCACAAACTGACTTCTAGCTTCTGAAAACAATATATGTATATTAAGAGAAGTACAAAACCTATATGTATTATGTGAGAAGTACAAAACCTATATGTATAATATGAGAAGTACAAAATCTATATGTATAATATGAGAAGTACAAACCTATATGTATATTATAAGAAGTACAAAACCTATATGCATATTATGAGAAGTACAAAACCTATATGTATATTATGAGAAGTACAAAACCTATATGTATAATATGAGAAGTACAAACCTATATGTATATTATGAGAAGTACAAAACCTATATGTATATTATGAGAAGTACAAAACCTATATGTATATTAAGAGAAGTACAAAACCTATATGTATATTATGTATATATGTATATTATGAGAAGAAAAACCTATAAAAAGAGAAGAATAAAAAAGTGGAAAGTTCACAAGTTCACATGTAACATACAGATGTTCACAACATGATATCTACTTAGTGGAAAATAAAAAATGTGGTGTGAGATCTCTGAACTGATCTTTTTGTAAAAACTCACATTCTGTACTTTACCTAGTAGTTCAGGTGAGTGCATTCACCTTACACAGAATACACCTGTCATACACATTATACTAGTATACCTTTATCTATGCCTTTGTGCATATCCATTATACATATTATACCAGTATACCGTTATGTTTATCTGTCATACCTTTGTGTATATCCATCATACCACACATTATACCAGTATACCTTTGTGTATATCCATTATGTCACACATTATACCAGTATACCTTTGTGTATATCCATTATGTCACACATTATACCAGTATACCTTTATATATATGTCATACCTTTGTGTATATCCATCATACCACACATTATACCAGCATACCTTTAAGTACACCTGTCATACCTAAGTGTGCACTCAGGATACCTTTGTACACCCATCATACCACTGTACCTTTGTGTACACTCAGGATACCTTTGTACACCCATCATACCACTGTACCTATCAAACCACTGTATATACCCATCATGGTTGTTACAGAAAGCTGGTTTACATGAAAATAAGCAATGTTAAACATTGCAAGGTAAAATGAATGACTACACTAACACATTTCATCATTAATGATTATCACCTAATTTTACTGATGTGTAACTGGGTATTGTTATATGTAGACCTTCCCATGAACATGAAAACATTAACTAAAATACATTTAAAATATTACAGATAAATTAATTATTAACAAATGACTTCTGAAAAATAATGAGATAGATTAATGCATAACAGAGGAAAATATTGTCATTTGTTTTGATATTAGCTGATTTAAAATACAATGTAAATATTTATATGTGTTTTAATATCAGTATTTTATGACATAATTATAAATTATTACCTGTGTGTTGTAGCAGTAAAGTTTTGAGTTTCTTGCATCTCTGAATGAGAGTCTGAAACGACGATCCACGCACACCCAGGCAGAAGCTGAGGGCGAGGCACTCGATGTGGATGCAGTTGGAACACAGCAGCTCAATGTGCGAGTCATCAAGGAAACAGATGCCGTAGAAATTGACAACTTTCAAGTTTGGTGTATGAGCTTTGATTTTACCGATGTTGATCACTTCGTAAGTGTCCTCCTCTGACTCGCTGGACAGTTCAAACGTACCTACAGAAAGACAGACATGAGAGAGATTTTAAAATAAATCATGTGATAGCTTAAATATATCACAAATTTAATTTCTAAATCAATATTCTTAACAGTACATAAGTCTTTGATTCACAACACTGTTCTTTTAAACATCTGTACAAACATTTTTAATCTGTTTTAAATAAACAGGATTAAAATGAATGTAATGTAAAATATTCACTTAATGTAAATTTGTTAACTTTATTTTTCTTTCTTTTTCTTTCTTTTTCATTTTTCTCTTCTTTTTCCTTTTTTTTTTCAGAGAGATTTCAGAAGGAATCAACTTAACTTAAGCTGTTCACTGATATGATGATGAAAAGTGATGAATTACTATACAATATGTAATTATGTTATTTACATTTAAACTCAGGAAAACATCTATATTCTTTTCTTCTTTCTTTCTTTCTTTTTATAATGTATTCTTTCTTTTTATTAATTTATTACACAGTTTACAGGTAAACTATTATATTAATAATAATAATTTCATTAATAAGATACAGCTATTATGTTTTTGTTTTTAATTTTAATTGTGTCCAAAACTTTCTTATTTAAGACACACAAACATAAAAACTACTACTAATATTACTACTGATAATAATAATAATAATAATAATAATAATAATAATAATAATAATAAAAAACCAGGTACTGTTACAACTTCAACTTTCACTACAAATACTGCTACTACTATGTCACTAAGAGTTGTACATCAAAGTAAGAATATCTAAGTTTAACCTTGCTACTTCAAAGACATTGAAGGTGAACTTTGCTGAGTGTCAGATAACACTGGAATCTATTCCTAGACACACATCAACACACATTAGTTTTTTACACAACAAAATTAGCCCAGTTATTCTCTTTTCAAACTCTTTACACAGAATTCTAAACTCCATACAAACTTTGGAGATAGCTCAGAAGGGTTGCTATTTATGTAAATCAAAAACTCTGGGATTGCAAACATTTTATAATACTAAAAAAAAACTCCTTAATTTGTTTTTTATAAAGATTATATTATTAGACAAAGCAGCTTAAAGCATCAGACCATTTCTTCCTAGAAAAAGCAACTCAATTTTTTTTATAAAGATTATATTATTAAACAAAGCATCTTAAAGCATCATATCATTGTTCATTAAATAAGAATCTACACCAAAATGTGTGTGTGTGTGTGTGTGTGTGTGTGTGTGTGTGTGTGTGTGTGTTAACATATACACTTCATACTTAAACCACTTACAATGTCCTATGATAATTAGATTATAATTTGTTTTAATTCATTTGTGGTAATAACAGTTATGTTTAGAAAAGTTATATGTGATTAAATTAAAATTATTATATTTAAAATAGTTCTTACTAGATTTAAAGTGCTGATTGCTATCAACAACATGAGACTGTTAATGTGATATGTAGTGTTACAAGATTAAATTATTATAAATAGCTCCAAGTAATTTTGAAAAAAGTTTACCATAATTCTTTCCTCATGACTACAATTAGAAATTTCTGTTTATTGAGTCACAGATTTTATTTTATTTTATATTATTACAGGAAGGAATAGAAAGAGATATTACTGTTGTTACATGCAACATGCATACATATTTACACATAAATTATCAAGGGATTTTTTCCTTCTTTTTTTATTTGTTTTTATTATTATTGTTTTTTTTGGGGGGAGGGGTTTTGAACTGATGTCAGTATACTTAATAAAAAATAATAAAACAAAAAGAAATCTGTCATTTTGAACATAACTAATCTAAACTAGGTAGCTACAGACAACTTAAAAGAATGGTACCTATAAGATGTAGAACTTCTATTGACGACAGACAACTATATATTCGTCTCATGAAGCCCTCCAGAAAAATCACTTCTGACAGACAGATGCACAGACTTCGCAGGTTGCATGGGAAGCTGTTCAGATCATTGAAATCATGTAGCTGCATTGCATTAGAGAAGTCCAACGTCATACTTCGCAGAGCAGGACACTTGTTTGCAAGTTCGTGCAACACTGGCGCTGTGATGATTTCTGACGGCAGTTCGATGTACTGCAGCGTTGCACCAAAGCGGAGACTGATGAGGCTGAGCAGAGTGTCGAGGTGGCTGATGTGCAGACCTGAGTAGTCGGCGCGGAGAGACACGCACTTCCACAGTCGACTGTCGTACGCCAGCAGTCGCCATTTCCTACACACCTGAGCCACACGTCCAAGTTCTCGGTGTTTGAGAAAAGAAAATATTTTCAGTAGCAGTTTGTCTGGAATCTTCTCAATCGTCACCGCCTAAAAATAAACAGATATAATTTATATTGTTTAAAACACACACACACATACTAAATAATGAATGAACTCGATATATATGTAACTGAGTTAGATACAGATTTGTGTACTCCATTTCACTGAAAAATCATATATATATATATATATATATATATAAAAATTCTGATAGCAAAAAGTCTGTTCTGACTTTCTAGTTATTTCCGTGACACATTTGAACATCCGTCCACTGAGCCAAATGCTTCTCATTGTCTTTCAAACACAACATTAACCATTAATAATTATGATGCTATTTTTGTTTATTTATCATTTATTTGAGTTTTTATCGATAGCTTTTTATTTTATTTTTTGTATTTATATTTATTTTTGTTTCTTTGCTTGTTTGGGTAAATTGTTGTTTTCTTTTTGTTTTTTGTTCCCTTCTTCTTAAATTCAGATGTTTCATTTGGTTTTACTTGATAGGAATTTTTTAAATACTTTTGGGTTTATCATATCTTTCTATTCATCTGTCTCTCTCTTTCTATTTCATTCTCTTCTCTATCACACACACAGACACACACACACACACACACACACACACACACACACACACACAGTCACCCACTAGGGCACTGAGCCTTGTTACATAACACAGGACAAAACATCACACAAAAGTTTACTGTGAAGGTAAAAATAGACACTGTGAGTTTTCGCAATCTCGGAACACCAGTCGAATACCAACATACCCCAGAGAATTACCACCGGCAAAACAGAATTAATACACACACTCAAAATGTCAGATGTTGTTAGGGTTGTTCCACAGCTTTTTATGGGGTGATGGTTATGGGACTTACGATGAGTCTAGGGATAACCTAGCCAACTTTATTTACTTCATTCTTTTCTTCTTTTATTATTATTATTATTATTGATGTCAGCAATATCATCATTGTCAGTACTTCTTATTTTTAATTTATTCATTTTGTTTTGTTCTTTTTTTGGGGGGGGTTTACTTCATCTTCTTTTACTCTACAAATTTCACAGACAAAACATTTATTAAGTTTTCATGAAAAGTCATTACAGTGAATACAAATGTATCCTTAACAATAGAATATAAATTCAAAATGAAAAAAGAAAGAAAGAAATCTGAAGTATATATACACAAATGTAACACAATAACTGTGTTTCTTTAGCAGTCTTTTTACTATATGTATTTTTTAAAGTAGTAATAATAAAAGATTTTGTTCTTTCTTTCTTTCATTTTTTGAAAAAAAATTTTTTTTTTTCCTTATATATATATACACATTTCTTATGAATTTTGGTTGTCGTCTATAATGTATACATAACTTGGTTCTATCAGGAGCTTAGATATTTATTTTGACAAACATTATATGTTTCATTAATAATTCTGATGATAACCCAGTTTCTACCACATCACTACAGATATTAAATAAATAAATAAATAAATAAATAAATAAATAATAATAATAATAATAATAATAATAATAATAATAATAATAATAATAATAATAATAATAATAATAATAATAATAATTATAACAATCGCAACCCGCAGTATTCATATATTTAATAACATTAAAAAATAATAATAATAAAAATTAATGTTTTATTAATTAAATATACTAATGTACTTATGTTAAACATGTACGTGTAATGACGCTATGTAAGCAGGGAAACTCCGACGTTTGGCAACTTTCCTTTCGAAGTTGTATTTTCTTTCTACTTCGATCTGCACGTGCTCGTTAAATGAGAAAACTCCACCTCTATTTTTACACAGATCAGTATCCTTTTAATTAATGCTACATTATAGCAGCTTTTAAAACAAAGTGTATAATATTACTATAACAAAATAATTTTATTAAAACAAGATCTATAAGTTAATTATAGGTCTTCTCATAATTAATCGGTTAATCGGCAAATGTATTATGCATTTTAGGACGAACCAGCAAATATAGATTTTAAAACCGTTCTAATTCTGTCACCGTAAACTTGTTGACAACATTTATTTTCTTTCTTAATGTTTTTAGATGAACACTGAGAACAAATATTCAGTATTGACGTGCCAGTCATTCATGCAAGTCAATGGTGTTTTGTTAATATCGTCATGGTTCGGAAAGAAATAGACTGGAATCGGGTTCATTTTGTTTCCGGGTTACAATAAAGAAAACTATAAATAAATGATCGTGGAGCGAGGTTTTAAATACATCGTTTGACAAAAGTTCTGGTTGTATAACAGTCGATATATGTTGTGTATTAAAATGATATCACTATTATTGGTTCTACAATTACCAAGTTATAAATAAGGTGAGATATAAAACCGCGCATGTCTAAGTTTTATATACGTCAATACATTATACAAAAATATAACTTGCTGATGCCACATCTGTATTATTAACTATATGAACCTTAAGGGTTATTTTCTATTCATTTTCTACAACATACGCAGAATAAAGGTTTATTTTCTATTCATTTTCTACAACATACGCAGAATAAAGGTTTATTTTCTATTCATTTACTACAAAATACACAGAATAAAGAGTTGTTTTGTATTCATTTACTACAAAATACACAGAATAAAGGTTTATTTTCTATTCATTTACTACAACATACGCAGAATAAAGAGTTGTTTTCTATTCATTTACTACAAAATACACAGAATAAAGAGTTATTTTCTATTCATTTACTACAAAATACACAGAATCAAGAGTTATTTTCTACAACATACGCAGAATAAAGGTTTATTTTCTATTCATTTACTACAACATACACAGAATAAAGAGTTATTTTGTATTCATTTACTACAAAATACAGAGAACCAAGAGTTATTTTGTATTCATATACTACAAAGTACACAGAACCAATAATTATTTTGTATTCACATATAACAAAATATACACGATCAAGAATTATTTTGTATTCATTTACAAGACGCAGACACAGGACAGCTAGCAGTGGGTAATAAAGACATAATAAAGCCAGGAAGTAATATTTTGCATAATAGCACATCATGATTTAATTACCCGACCCCGCCCCGAGAGGCAACATTATCACACAGTCATTAATCTGAAAACGGTTAATGTCAGCTGTAAGCGGCCACTACAAAATAAATCGATTTGAGATGAAAATCAGAACGCGCTAGCTATTCATGGAAGCATCGTAAAATAATGTCACTTTTATCTTGTTACATGTGTTTGAAAAACTACTGTTCATTCATTTCTTATTTATTTATTTATTTACTTCTCATTTATTCATGCCGTTATTATTAAAAGCAGGAAATTTCTTATTTATTTATTTATTTACTTCTCATTTATTCATGCCGTTATTATTAAAAGCAGGAAATTCTTCTCATAGACAGGAAAACAGTGGAGCTCAGGCTAGAACAGAAAACAGCCAAACTGCAGCTCCGACTAGGTTCGATCTTGCGATCACTGAATTCTGACTGTAAACTATTATAACCGGCAACGTCTCCAGTATCTACATCATCAGGTGATAAATTTATGTTGTCAATATTAGTGTTAGCTCAGTCTACGTGAATACCTTGACAGTGAATACGTGATCATTAAATAAATTCCCCGCATCGTATTCACGTATATCTGATAACCTGCTTATTACACGCACGGTGATTAATACAACAAATACATATACCACAGAACCTCTCTCTCTCTCTCTCTCTCTCTCTCTCTCTCTCTCTCTCTCTCTCTCTCTCTCTCTCTCTCTCTCTCTCTCTCTCTCTGATGCAGTAACACAAAATATATATTCATAATGAATAATAAATAGATTAATAAGTTATAACTGGACCAAAAATATCTGACTGCAGAGTAATTAAAGTAAATCAGTTTTTTGATATATTCATAAAACCCATTGCAGTACATAGGTTTTATTATTACAGATAAAATATTGTTATTCTAAAAAGTTATTTAGATCATGATCAAACAAATGGTTATAGATATTTAAAGTACCGATTTATATTCCAATGGAACGGATACGCTGATAAACAAAGACACCATAGTTTATGTATAGGTGACCGCTAAAATAATCGATATGAAAGTAAGAAAGAATAAAGTGTGGCTACATACCGGTCGGAAGTAGTGGTCTTCTTCGTAACCAGACGACACTCCTGCCACCTGGGAGGCGTCCTGACAAATATCGAATATGGTCGTCTTATTTACGAAATCCATTTTTTATAACCTCCCGACCGTCCCTCCCCTCCAAGGGCCCTGGGCGCCTCGACGTCAAACACTAACAGATTCCATCGACTTTCTGCAACCCATATGGTTAAGTCTTCAGGAGAAGCGGCTGCCGCCGTTTGGCTTTCCATCTCGCGCTTCTTTTAATATCGTCTGAGCGGCTTTGGCTGGGGAACCATGCCGCCTCGCCTGTTCGATCTATAGTACACGTATGCAGAGTTTCGCAATAGAACTAAACTAACTGAGATCAGACAATTGATTTTGTATTTGAAGTACTCATAGCTCGTAATAGTATATTTAGTAGGTTAATTATATATACGATACGAATCAATTTTCTGAATTCTTCACAAAATAAAGAAACCGTGGATTCATCCCAACTCTGACATCTTTTGTTATTTTAATTTATAATAATAGAATTACACTTTGGTTGTGTCTCACACAGGGAGAGGCTATGTCTAAGTAATGTTTTCATGTATCCAATCAATCAGTAAAACAGGGGTTACAACATGAGAGAGAGATTATTAAACAGATCAATAGATGAATGTGAATTACGTTTCAAAAATGAGCACCAAATCAAAATGCGAACATTTGCAAATAATAATAACATGCCTAACAACAAGAACAACAATTATTATTATTATTATTATTATTATTATTATTATTATTGTACCAAGAAAAACTGCTAATTTAGGAGGGAAAAATATTAAGTGAAAATAAACGGCTAAACAAGTTTAAATAACCCGGTTTTTACAGTTCCTTGATTGTACTGAGTGCTGATTAAGAATAGTTTCTTCTTTGTTGAATAACTCGTTTAAAAAGGACAGATTATCTTAATAATAAATAAATGCACTAAAAATATTAAATTCCAAAAACAGAATTAAATTAACGGAAAGAAAACCCATGCGAGTTAACTGGAACCAAATTTCCTCTAAGCTACAAACGGAAAATAGATGGCTCTGCTTGAGCAAGGTCAAAGGTCATTGGGAATGTTGTGTTGTTACACATAAGTTGATGGAGTATCGAAGAGTGTGAACGTATCATCGGGTCTTGTCACCTGTGGGTATGGGGTGTTATCAGCATCTGTTGTGTGTATTTGCTGTAATCTGTGTGATGTGTATATCTGACTGTGATGCAGAAATACATCGAGCAAAGGCCGCGGCGCACAGGACTGGAGTGGGAGGCAAAGGCAGGCGTTCGTTCTCAGACATGGAACCCGACCCAAATTCACAGAGTATGCCGTTTGAAGACGTTCCAAACTCGATGTTGAACGCCTGGACATACTCTCTCTTTGGAGCGGTCCTCGTCGGCTTTAGTGGGATATTTCCTTTACTAGTTATCCCTCTGGAAGCCGGCCCTGCACTCAAACACGGAGGCAAGTATTTTGGCAGTACGGGAGCGGTTTAGTTTAGGGTAGTTTATAAACTGGAATTGATCTGTTTTAACCCGTGCAGCTATGGGTGTAAAAATATCAAATTACGTCAAAGTTTAACAAATGGCTGGGAATTCAGTTAACTCTATTTTTACACAGCTTATTTACATCATTACACATTCAATGTTTAAATATGTCATTCATTCTAACCCACATACATAATTACTAGGAATAACATTAAATAACTTAACATCACTATCACATATCCAGTATTAAAACTGTAAAATTGTCAGAACATAATGAAGTAACATATGGTTAAACATTTTCTGAAAGAATTATTTTAAAGTGATTTTTTGAAGATTATTAATAATCTGTTTATTTCAGAATACATCAACTAATTGATTTCTTTCTAATTAATTAGTTGTAATAATATAAACATCATGTAAAACTGAGGATTTAAACAAGTCATTACTACAACTGTTGCACACACCTGGCCATTTTTTGTTTTTGTTTTTCTCGGTTAATATTAATAAACAATGCTTCATCAAGTCTGTAACTTATGTCAAAATTACATTTACTTTATAAATACTGTTTGATACTTTAAATTACATATATGACATGCAGAACAGCGCATACTGTATGTTTTAATATAATGAGATAATTTGTACAATAATTTTATTACACCAATATTGGTTTTCAAGTAACAGTTTGGTCATTTTAAGAATTCTAAAAATTTAATTAGATATTTTTTATATTAGGAAATCAGATTTGTTGTAACTTAAATCAGTACATCTCCTCGGGTTTAAATTGTCTGTTTCATGGATTTTAGTAATGACAACATCAGAGGAAAAAGCGATGGATGTATGGGCTACTCGTTATTTCATCACAAGATTTTCTTATCTTTTGTTTTTTTCATGTGGTTTGAACAAAAAAAAAACACCAAAAAAAACTTGAAGAATATACATAATAGATTAATAATTATTCAATGACCAAACCACATCTGAACATGAATGAGATATTACAACAATTAATTACAGTTTGCTGATTTGTGACTAATGCTTATAAATTTGAAACAGCCATGATCCAAGGGAAACAACTGCTGTATCTAACCAAACAATTTAATACTTAGGTGCAGTAACAGTGAGTTCTTGTGGGACAGAAAATAAAACAAAGTTTACAAACAATTATTTACAAAGTCTGTACAGATGTATAGGGATGGTTTTAATTATACTTAAATAATGGAATATTTCAGTTTCTGTAGTGAAAAAACAACTGTTAACAAAAAATTATAATCAAATATGCAGTTGATACAAAATATTTCACTGAAGTCATTAAATGATTTTAATTAATAAAACTAGATGTGTAAATCATGTTGATTTCAAAATTTTATAAAGTGTCTGTTAAAACTGATATTAAACAAGAACTGTTTATCAGTAATACCAAATATGTTGAAACAAATGAATAAAATAAATGATAAATGCTTTGCAGTAAAACATGCATGCATACAGATGCACACATACACACTCATAAACTCGTATGCAAAACACCCACACAAAAACAAACATAGGTACGTGCTCAAACACACGTAGTTTGTGTACATACACGTACAATATTAACTCTTACTTTCTGTTACATGCATAAAGTGTCAATGTAAATTACATCACAGATGTATTTTATTTTCATTTTTTAGTTCATGACTAAACAGCTGTTTTAAAAAATATTTCATTACAGATTATTTTCATTTTAAAATTCTTCAACTTTATTACTAACATTCAACATTTGCAACAGACACATGTATTACACAATGACATTTAATTAAAATTTATCATAATAAAATTATAATTAAACATCTTCAGCTTATTATTTTAAAATTTTATTATTATTATTATACTTTTAAAATAATTTTTTTTTTATATATTGTTAATTATTTCCCAACATTAATCTTCACAAGGTTTATGTATATAATAACAAATAATAATATGATTTAATGAGTAAAAGCAGTTAATTTTATGAATTTTCAAATATGTTATCAGAATACAAATGCACACAAACACATATACATACATACATACATACATATATATATAAACAAAAGCACACAAATGTACACAGGCACACACACACAACATATATATCAGTATAAACAGATGCATGTACACATTTATATATAAATACACAACTGTACACAGACACCACAAATATAATTAATGTGCTAATAACACAAGTAAGGTATTGTTTAGTTTTTCCAGGATTGTCATCAGCTAATTAAACACAGTTAAAGTGTTTCCTGCTTGAGAACAAAGTAAATGCTTGTACATCAGTTATTACAAAACTTAGAAAAAGTTTACAGTTAGATTGTCCTGATGATAACAGGCATGTTTTACTCAATAATGAGTATTTCTTACATTCCTGCATGCTGTATTTAGGTTGCAGAGTGAAAAATAAGAATCACAGCGTAGGCTTTATGTGAATGTTGGTCACATTTTTCATTGTTTGTCTCATTTTGCCATGCTTAACAGTTTATGGGATTAATAAAGAGCATGATGGATTCATGGGTCAAACCCTCCCTATTTCTGCCACAGACATGTATCCAATTCATAGATCCGTTCTTGCTATTCAATAACTTTTACAGAAACAGAAAATACTTCATTACCTAAAATATCCATTAAAAACCAAATCTGCTGAGTGAAATATACATTATTTCAAAGATTACAAGAAAAATTGTTTTTATTTCAGATTAAGTTTTAATAGTTGGTACTGTTGACTGATATTCAACACTGTCGTTACAGTTGTATATTTTTAATACTTTCATCTCGGAATTTAAATAGATAATATAATATGTTTTAATAGTAATGTTTGGTATGTAAATGATTTGAGACAGAAAACTCTAGAAGAAATCTGGCAGTGACAACAATGGTCTTCAGAAACTGAATCGGTCTCTTAACAGTAAAGTAAATTTTATATATGTGTGTTTGTGATGGAGAAAGAGAGAGAGAAAAAACATTTTGATTACTCAACTAAAATGCAATTACATTTGTAAATTTTATAGACACATACATCTATATGTTTCTTTTATTACTTTGTAGCACAGAAATATGACAGTGGAAATACCATTAATACTGCTTAATTTTACCAGTGACATTAAGAAGAAAATAACTGTAACCATGTTTGTGAAAATGCTATACTTCATTTCACAGCAGTTTTATTAATATACTGACTGAGATGAGTGTGTGTGTGTGTGTGTGATGTGTTTGGGTGTATGTGTATGTTTATGTGTTTAATTGTGTGTTTGTGTGGGTGTGTGAGTATGTGTTTGCTTGTATGTGCATGTGTACATGTATCATAATGGGTTGCTTGTAAAACTTGAATGTTTGAATAACCTTTTCAAATTAACTGTATAGGAAAGAGAGAGAGAGAAAGAAAAGAGAGAGGGAGGGAGGTTAAACTGAGACTTTAAGAAAAATATCTTTACTGGATAATTGAAATTACACATGCACACAAACATGCATGCATACATACATATATACAAAATATTTTGTGATGATGATCATTGAATGAAAAAAGAATTTGCTCTTTCACAAACATTTTCATGTAAAATTTTGGTAAATGTATTTTTATATATAATGTTAAATATTAATGCCTTGGTAACAGTAATGTTTCTGACAGTGCTGTTAAATACAGCTAAAGATTAGTGAACACTTTCTGACTAGTCAGTTATTACACAGTTTAGAAAACTAGATCTGTGACAGTTCACAAAAAAACTGTATGTGCTGTTCTGTGTGTGAAAATGTAAAACATTATTAGCTTGCATTAATAATATTCTTTCATAATAAATAATAAATAGTTACTAGTGTTAATAGAAACTTAGGATCCAGTTGAAATATAAATAATTTTCTCTCATCTTAATAAATAAATATTTGCTACTGATGACAGAATATTTGTGTCCAGTTGAAATAAAAATAATTTTCTCTCATAATAAATAAATGTTTACTACTGATGATTAGTGAGGTACAAGAAAACGCAGATGATAGGTTGTTTAGCATACTTACCATGAATCTGTCAGTCCTGTTGTTTTACTGTGTCTTCATTCAGTTCATCTTCAGTTTGATATAAATATGTCAATATTATATTCCAGGCTGGAGCAACCTGCAGCAGTCTGAGATCATTTCAAACTGCTCATACTGGTAACCTTTCAAATCAGACTCCCACACTGAGCATTTCTCTGCATATACTGACAGATGTACAGACACCAGCATAATTAGTTTTAACTTGGTTACAAGAAAAATAACACAAGTGTTTTGAAAAGATTTGATATTTCAGATGTTTACAGTTGGTTACAAATAATAAACCCCTGATTTATGAAGGAAAAGACTGTTTTCTGTGATTAGATAATAACTTGCTTGTGGTGAGAGAGATCAAAGGATCAATTCTCTTCAGTTTACTCACTGAGTTGTTTCCCATTTCAGAAGTGTCTGTGAGTTAATTAGCAAAAGCCAAGTTAGATTCTTCACTCCCTGTGGGGAGAAATCTTTTATAAAATATGCTTCACATCTAATGAACTTGAACAGTTCACAGAATGATGTCAGTTTTATACATCACTTACCCCAGCTAATGAACTAAATTAGCTCACTGAATTGTTGCAGTGGATTGCCTCTTACATGTTTGACATTACCTAATACTCGTTAATATAGAGGATGTGTTAAGATATTAATATCCAACCTGAAGTTTTTCTCTTAGAAAGATGTGTCAGAGAAGAGTAACTAGGTTGGTTACAGACAAGTACATCATGTTAGTCACTAAGAATGTCAGCAGTACTAATCTCTGGGGTCTTTGCAGTTCTTAGAATATTCATAGAACAAGTCACTTAACCTCGGTATCTGGATTTCTTTAATAAAACCAACAATTCAAAACCACCTAGGTAATGAATTTCTTAATACAGTGGATGGGAGTGATGAATATGCAAGCAGATTCTTTCAGTACTGCAGTTCTCCTGTAACAAATGCAGGAATTAGACAAGATGCCAGATTTCAGAAGATATTGGCATCTTCAGAGGTGTACATAATTGCAAGATGAAATGAGTTTCATTACAAAGAACAAATCTGTGTATGAATATGATTTTTTATTCTCAGATTAAGAAACTTATTTCATAAAATAAAAACTGTCACTATTGCTTTGAGAGCTTATTTTTCTATTAGTATGTTTTGTTATCTTAATCAGGTTTCTAATTTATATTTTGGGAAACAGTTTTTTTATCAACACATTATTTCAGAAAGGAAAACAGACCTCATGTTAATAATGAATTTAGCCTCTATTCTGAGAAGAGCTTGTCTCATGTTTTTGTCAGAGTTATCTCAAAAGAACTTTTAGTAATATGTTGTATCGAATTCAGTGCCTTTGATCATATGGTTATAATATCAAATAATATTATTATCTGTTGAGCAGTTTTTAAGCAGCCATTTTTGGTTTTGTATTCTATAAATAGCACCATAGTCATATGGTGTAAAAATGGCCCCAACCATGTAAATCTGATGAACCATGAATGTTAAAGACATTTGTCAGAGTTATAAGTATTGAACTTGTACAAATAATACTGCTTATATATTAACATAATCATAGATAATGCTTTGTTTTTTCTTTTTTAATTATTGTCACATGAACCTGATATTTATTCTTAGCTCTAGCAGGACACAAAAAGGCTGCCAGTTTGAAAGAAAACATATAGTAATTTTGTAAATAAACTATCACTCTGTGGTTTGTTTTACTTGTAAATTGTGTAGTATGTGTTATTTCACCCAAAGTATCATGTTTATATTAGTACTCAGTAAATCTTAGATTATAATGTGGTTATACCATAGAGGGCCTCTCATCATATTATGATAAAGTCAAAGTGCCAAGAAATCTGCAGTTGGGAATGTTGAGTCTACAATCACAGGGCAGTGCTGCATTTGACAGTTTAAGTGAGTGTATGCTAGTGTGCAAATCTTACAGCTTGTAGGCACATTGAAAGAAAATATGCTACAATGTGTATGTAATAATTAAAAACAGTTAATAACAAAACTTTAAACTATAACAATTAAAAATGCTTTAATGATGATAATAAGAAGGAATCAAATTATAAATAAGAAAAGAATATGAGAGAATCAACAGTTTGATACATAATGATAAAACTTGTAACTAAGGAAAGCTATGGTAACAGTGTTGTTAGAATATTAAACTGACAATTATCTTTGTGTTTATCCACAGCAGACAAACAGACACACTTAGAATACACACAAATTATTTTAAGTAAACAAACCATTACACAGACAGAAAAACATAAATAGAGAGATGAAAATAAATAAAAATTTGCTATCTAAATATAGTGGAAAATCACTGAAAGCTTTATTAGTAGTTGTAGCAGTGGTAGTAGTAGTAGTAGTTGTTGTTTTAGTAGAACCAGTTGTTTGTTTTGCAATAAAAAAAAATGTATTATTTTTCACTGATTGCTGTTTTACAGATAACTGCTGTGTTCGTTGATTTTGTTCTTACTGTGTTAATTAAACTGACATGAGAGTCTGTGATTGATCCAACTCAGTTATTAGTTTCAGGTAAAATAAACAATGTTAAAAATAATTGTCAACAGTTGTTAAACTTTGCAACATTTTTGTTCTTTACCTTTTTTAATATGATGTTATTGGGATGGAAATTACAGTAATCTGAATTGTTGTTAATAACAAATATCTGACATAATCAAAAGTGTGATTCCCTCACTGTGGGAGGATGAGAAGGGGTTTAAAAAAAGATTACAACAGGTTTTCTTTGTATCAGAAAAAAACAATATGATCTAGTGAGTATGCTGCAGGGTGACACAAAGTTTTTTAATTATTTGTTTGTAATCAGCAGCTACTTATTATAATAACAAGTTTATATTTTAAAATCATATCTCCAGTGAAATGTGATACTTGTTCAAGGAAGCAGTACATGCCTTTATCTCAGTATGCATTCCCAGCCATATGGCTACAAATCTTAGTGTTCCCATGACAACAGACTGGCACATTATGTTAGAAGAACATACAAACAATGCACACCTCATGCTATGTGGTAAACAGGATAACTCAGTCCTGTGTGTTGTATAACGAGCATTTCACAAACTTAGTAACAAACTGCTTACCGAAATCTGCTGTCCAGAAACTTCTTTTTTCGGATCTTTCTGTACTTCCAAAACCATTTTGTCTGCACCTCTCTCAGTGTGCCACTTCTTTACTCCAGTGGATGAATGAAGTGGCAGAGGTCACTTGAGGTTATTTTGTGAGTGTGAGTGCAGAGTATTTTGTGTGTGAGTAGAGAGTTGTTTGTGTGTGAGTGTAGAGAGGTTTCAGTGAAGATCTCTGTGCAGATGGTTTCTCTTACTCAATTTGGCGCATGCACTCAGCAGAGTCCAGCCGGGCTGAGATAAAGTGGTAATTACATGTCTTGTTATGTCACACTGATCTTTCCCACACAAGGCAAGTTACGCAGACTAGACTGAGATTTTCATCAAACTGATAAGTGTCTTGTAAAATACATCAGGTTGTAGCATCCTACATACAAATAAATGTACAAGATATCAGCTCTGCACTAAGACTTCCGATTTGCATGGTGTTGTCAGTTTGGGAATATAATTCTCAAAATAAACTTGGTTTTCATTTACTGATATAAAAAATGAAATGGCATAATTTGGCAAAGAAGAAGTGAAAGCCTATCTCCTTATATGTTTGTGTGTGTGTGTGTGTGTGTGTGTGTGTGTGTGTGTGTGTGTAATGTTTTCTATTTATCTGTCAGTCAATATACAACGTGTGTGTGTGAGTACATATGTGGTTATGTCTGACATTTTTCTCCTTTTCTATTTTGTTTTGTGATGATTTTCATTAGTTTATTATGGATATTTATTACATCAGAACATCACATATTAGTTTTGTGTGTAGGTGTAAAAGTTACTTTTGTATAACATCATACTGTCATGATGTAAACAGTGTTTGTCATGTTCTGCTGGTGTTAGTGAGAATACAAAGAATTTGTATTTATAACTCAGTTATTTACATCATGTGTCACGATACTCTGAATTTTATTCTTTATTTTATTATTTTTATGTATTGTTACTGTTTTATTATTATTATTATTAGAAGCAAAAAATATTCACAATTATAACCAGCTGCAGTGAGAATTGATATTTTTAGTATGTTTTATTTAAGTATTGAACATTATTATTTCTTTCTTTATTTATTTATTTGTTTGCTTGCTTGTTTTTGTTATTTATTTATTTATTTATTTATTTATTTATTTATTTATTTATGTGTTTGTTTGTTTATTGTTTGATTTGTTTATTTATTTATTTATTTATATATTTATGTGTTTATTTGTTTATTCAAATTATTGATTTATTGATTTATGTGTTTATTTATTTGTTTGTTTATTGTTTTGTTCGTTTGTTTGTCTGTCTGTTTGTGTGTTTATTTGTTTTTTGTTTATTTCTAGCGGCTGCGGCTAATCTCAAGTTGATGTTAAGTTTTGCTGTTGGTGGTCTCCTAGGCGATGTCTTTCTACATCTACTTCCTGAAGCCTGGGCCTATGTAGATAAAGGTTTGTTACATTTAAAAAAATTAACATTGTGTTTTCCATCATGTTCTCATATGATCACAATTTATGACCTGTCATCTTGTTTCCAGTTCCAACCAGTATTGCATTGCTATTCATTCAGAAAAAAATACAAATGATAACTGGCAGATGTCATTAAAAATAATTTTGTTTCTTGTAGTACTGTACACTATTTGATGTATAACATTTATTTTCTTTTTAATAATAGCAACCTTTTATCATTTAAATAAAAAAAAATAAAAAAAAAAATTAAAAAAATATCCTTCAAAACCCACCAGTGGCACATTATATAAAAAGGAAAAAAAAATAAAAAATTGTACTGTTTTTTTCCCAGAACTGATAATGGGTCCAGATATCTAATTACAAAGATTCAAAGTAATAACATTTTAATACACTTAAAAATAACAAATCTGTATTTATCTTCTAACTTTTTTTATATAGAGAGTCTGTATTTTCTAAACGTTTTTGTATATATTTTGATGTGTATGCAAATGTGTTGCATGTGTTTAATGTATTTAAACAACTGCTTTGTTTTTAGATAATTTTCACATAGGTCATACCAGAATTGGTTGCTGGGTGATAACAGGTATGCTGATGTTTCTGATTATTGAAAAGACTTTTGGAGATGAAGATGAATTTGAAAGAGTAAGTATTATAATTTTTGCAAATTAATTAACTTCGGAGATGTTCTATATCAAAATTCAAATTTGGCAGGTTTTTTTTAATTGATTTTATAAATATTTATAAAAAAGTAAATTCATTGATTGTATTTATATTACATCAAAACTCTGCTAATAATAAAGTCATAAAGTTCACAGTACTTTAATTTTCAGTACTAACAGTGAGACTTGTCATTTCTACATTTCTGATGAAGAACAAACATTTTTCTATTCAAAGCCTTGCTCTTTTTTTATTAACTTAACTGTGCTGAAGTCTACAGGTTCAAATCTAGAGAACTACCTCGAGTAGTTAGATGTAGCAATAACTGAGTTACTCAACTAGATTTGATACAGAATTTTGATTGGTATGATTTTTATGTTTTTCTTATTTTTGTCTTTTTTCAGTTTGATGATGTAATGAATAAAGATTTGATACACTCTGGTACAGTTAACTTCAGTGAACAGACCAATGGATATATCAACAAAACCACAAACATTCAACACAGCAAACACAAACATAAACACAAAAACAAATCAAAAAGTATCCTCACTGGACAAAACAGGAAGAAATGTTTAATATCAAATGGACAGTGTAATAAAAACAACTATATATCAAATCAAAAATGTGATACCAAAAATAGCCAGAAAAAGAGTGAGCATATTAAAGTAAGCATTTTTATATTTTTATTTAATACTTTTCTCATGTAAACTTTTTATTTAATTTTATATTGACAATGCAATGTATTAAAATAAGTAAATCTCCTTTTTCATTTCCAAGTCTAAAAGTAATTCATTATAGTTGATATGTAAAAAATAGTTTCATTTTTTTTTTTAAATATAAAGAACAATAATTCTTATTTTGGTTGTTAGTTTGATTTTATTTTTTTAAAGGTCAGACGACAATGAAACTAAAGCAGTTTCTTTTACATAAATTACAACTATTGTAATATACATCAGTTTATACACACAGTCACTTCTGTTTCAAACAAATTAATAATTCAAGTCAGGAAGATTATCTTGTTTTCTTGAGATGACATTAAAAACAGATATTTTTGACTAATTTGAATGTGATTTTCAAATTATTATTTTTCTGACTTTTACACAACTTACTACTGTTTATTCTGTTTTTCCAGGTCAGTGGTTATCTGAATTTGCTGGCTAACTGTATAGATAATTTTACTCATGGTCTTGCTGTCGCTGGCAGCTTCCTTATCAGTCCCAAGGTATCTGTGTTCAAATCTCTTAGCATCATCAGATTAAAAATATCACACACTGAAACATGTTTCTGTTTTTGTTTTAATGTTTCTGGATTTTCAGTCACAAAGATATTTGTTCTACTAAAGCTGAATTAAACACAAATAAATGTTAAATGATTTTTCAATATAATTGTCTATATTTGTTGTTTCAAACTATTATTTTATTAATTTATTTCCTACTACATTGTTGTTTTTTTCATGTGTTTATTTCTTCTTTACCTTTTTATTTATTTATATAATTGTTGAGTTTACAGGTTTTTTGTTTGTTTCTTTTTTTTTATCTGCTCTAAAGCATTAATTTAAATATTACATTTTTCTGGTTGTGTTAGTTGTTATAAAAATATTGTTTACATTGCAGGTTGGTTTTCTAACAACGTTTGCTATTTTACTACATGAAATCCCGCATGAGGTTGGTGACTTTGCCATTTTGTTGAGGTCAGGATTTGACCGGTGGCAGGCTGCGAAAGCACAGGTGAGTTGACCGTAAAATAGACAGATCATCTCACCTTTACACAGATGAGTTGTCAATAAAATACATCATCTCACCTTTACACACCTGAGTTGTCAATAAAATACATCATCTCACCTTTACACACCTGAGTTGTCAATAAAATACATCATCTCACCTTTACACACCTGAGTTATCAATAAAATACATCATCTAATCTTTACACAGGTGAGTTGTCAATAAAATACATCATCTCACCTTTACACACCTGAGTTGTCAATAAAATATGCACATCATCTCACCTTTACACAGGTGAGTTGTCAATAAAATACACACATCATCTCACCTTTACACACCTGAGTTGTCAATAAAATACACACATCATCTCACCTTTACACACCTGAGTTGTCAATAAAATACATCATCTCATCTTTACACAGGTGAGTTAATCTGCATATCTCACAGATTTGTGCATGGGCTGTTGTTTGTTTGTTGCTGTTTTTTGGGGATGGAGATTGGAATGGTTTAGTTTGTATTTTGTGTGTGCTATGTCTGGTTTGTGTCTTGGTTTTTAGTATTATACAAATATTCAAATTATTCAAAAACATCTGTTTTTAATGTTATCTCAAGAAAACAAGATCATCTTCCTAACTTGAATTATTAACTTGTTTGAAATAGAACTGACTGTGGGATAAACTGATGTGTATTACAATAGTTGTAATGTATGAAAAGGAAAGTGTTAGTTGTGACAAATTATTGAGAACTGAAGTAAACAAGTTTTTTCTGTTATTATTATTCTATAGAAAAGTTATTATTTTTATATTTCAGTTGCTAACGGCAACAGGAGGCGTTCTTGGAGCTTTGACAGCTTTAACTGCTGACTCGGCACAATCTGCAGGTTTCTACTTTAAATTTTTTATAAATTAATAACAGTAGTAACATAATGATAGCAGTCTTTTACTCTGAATTTATCTGTTTTGAAAGATAAATAAATAATAAGCTGAGGATGACATTTTTGACAATACAGATTAAAACATATCAGTGCATCCATTTTGTTTTTACTTTGTAGTGTCCTGTAACTGGTTTATGTAACACCTTAGTATGTGCTTCCCTTCACCCTGCATGGTAAATGCAGTCACTGAAGTATGCCATTCTCACAATCAACACTAAATAAAGTAAAACTGAAGATATGTAATTAAACAAATAGTTTCCAGCTAATGAATCTTTGCTTTTGTTTTTCAGGGGAGAGAACTGCGTGGATTTTGCCTTTCACATCCGGTGGATTTCTGTACATAGCTCTTGTAACAGTTGTTCCTGATCTGCTTCAAGAAAAACATGCATGGTGTGTTCATGTTCTAAATTGTTTAGTATTTTATTCACAAACACCAACAAAACAGTTGTTCATTGTTCTTGTTTTCTTAATGCTTGCGTCTGACTGATAAACATTATTTTGATGCACATCAAAAGGTTTCAGTTCTTTATTTTCTATTATTTTTGGCAGCATTTTATATAATTTATTTTAAAATCATTTAAATGAAAACAGAAAGGTAAAATTTTGTTGTCTGAAATGGAGATTTCTTTCTTGTTTAAATTAATGTATTTGGGAGTTACACTAAATGACTAATTGCTACAAATAACTAATTCTGTGAGAAATAAGTCCATTTTTCTTAAATGTCTGTAGTTTAAAGTTAGAATGTTCTGTACTGTACAGTTTTAGACAGAGACTGTCTGGTTCATTCACATCTAGTCAGTGACACACATGTAAAAGCGTGTTCTTTTTTCTTACAGGGAATCGGTGAAACAGGTGGCCTGTCTGAGCAGTGGAATTGTAGCCATGGCCTGTGTGACATTGATTTGTTAAATCTGACTGGTCAAGCTGTCTTAGAGTTAGCCAGTGGCTTTGTTTGACACTGGTTTGTTAAATCTGACTGGTCAAGCTGTCTTAGAATAGCCAGTGGCACTGTGTGATCCAAGTATCTCCTTGTAGCATTTATATTGAATCAAAGCAAGTCATTTTCATAACTGTTAATATATTTTTATGGTTTCATTCACATACTCATTAATTCATTATTTAATAGTTTATGTTGATTTGACTGGTTGTTGTAAAAGCACTGTTTATTGGGTACACTTGTACTCTGTACTCACCATAGCAGTTAATACTGAAAGCACTGTTTACAGTATTTATTGTTTACTCATTTGTTACTCTGATTGGCTGTTTTGTAACAGCACTGTTTATTGGTTAAGCTGTTCCCATATACTCATTCTTTACATTAATCCATTTATTGGTTGAAAATGATTTGAAGACTGTTTATGGTTCAAAGTGATGTAAAGGATTATCTATTGGTTCAACTTTTATCATTTATTCTTTTTAACAGTTTGACTGTTCTATTTGTTTTATTTGTTGTAGCAGTGTTAACAACATTTTATTACTTATAGAGCCACTAAAAATCAAAATATTTTACTGTTAAATTATCTCACTTCAGTTTTTATATTTTTTATGTAAGTTTTTAGTGTACAAATAACATTGTAACAAAGATACATATCAAAACTTCTTCACAGAGCACAAATTTTCTACAGAATGTAAAATGACATAAAACAAGATATCAGTGGTTTATATGTGTTTATATATCGATGTGTTGTTCTTTGTATGTGACATGTCATTGTTTTGTATGTTTAATTTACATCTAATTAATATCACTAATCTCTCGAATAAACAAACATTACAAAATATTTTATAATGAAGATGAAATTTAAAACAGCTATTTTTAAATTGAATTTTTTTAAATTTATTTTTTGTTTTTTTTGTTTTTGGAATGTCACTTGTCTGATTAGGTCTCATTGTTGGCATTTCTCAGGAATACTTTTAGAAACAAATTATTTTTAGATACTGAATCCAGTAAGAACTGATTAAACACACACCTTGAATCAAATGGTGCTTATTGTAAAGTACATTCTTGCCAATATCATTAATACTTGCAGCTGTGAAGTATAAGCTGATTGAATGTTTACTAATATAGAGTTGATTGGGTGAATCTTTACTAGTACAGTGTTGATTGGGTGAATTTTTACTAGTACAGTGCTGATTGAGTGAATTTTTAATAGTATAGTGCTGATTGGTTGAAATTTTACTAGTACAGTGCTGATTGGGTGAATTTTTGCTAGAGTACAACATTAATTGTTAGAACCCTAGGCATGTTTGCATAATATTACAAATGTATTGCATTTGTAAAATACTCAGTGATTAGCTTTGGTGAATTTTTATCTTTCTATAAACTTCCAAATGCAAATCAAAATGAAATATTTTACTTTTAGTTTGATAAAAAGCTTTAATCTTTATTTCTTAATATTGTTTTCAATTCAACAAGAAAACCACTCTCATGTCATATTTTAACTTTATATTGTGGAGAATAATTGTTTTTTAAAAATAAAAAGGGTCAGTAACAAATTCAGATGCAGCCGTTTTTGACATTATGTTCTCAGACAGGTTTTAACTCTAGTTTTTGTTTGTTCATATCCAGTGAAAGTTGTGTATATAATCTGTGACATGAGAGTTTATGTATGTGTGTCATATCCGTCTTGTAAACTGTGATTGTTAATGTAGATAAATTACTATTACCACTCTATGTAAATTACTGTTACTGCTATATATAAAATACTACAACCACTACATGTAAATTGTCATTACCATTATATGTAAAGTACTGTTACTGCTATATGTAAATTATCATTACTGTAAATACATGTAAATAACAAAGTGCAGTGCACGACTGCCTTGTGACAGCATTTTACATTTGTAAATAGATTTTTTTTTTTTTTTTTTTTTTTTGCACAGTTCCATTCAGATGTTGAGTAGGGCTGGAGTTTCAAGTTATAGGGACTAGGCTATACAGGGATTGGGGTATCATAAAGCACCAGTATGTTTGGAGACTTGTATAAATGTTTTCGTGTGTTTGTTATGAGGTGATGTATTTTGAAGTGAGTGTATAAATGTTTTCAAGTAGTTGGGTTATGATGTTTTTCTATAATGTGTGGAATATTTTCATGTATTTGGGTGAAGTTGTTTCATGTACTTTGAGAGAATACAGGGATTTGCATGTTTTAATATAACAGATCTTTTACTGAGATTTGATGATTTGATGTACAAGATATGGATTATCAGTGTTAATCTTACACCATGATTAGAAATCCTTTTTACTGCTGTTTATTTCTTCTTCTTCTTTTTTTTAATTTATTTTTTGCATAAACATGTCATTCTGCATGATTTTAGTTACTGAATATAAAACAACACTCTGTATACTAAATAAAGGTTAACTCTATTTGCTTAAAGTTATCAATATTGAACAAATGTATCTATTTTCTTATCAAGATTGTTATAAACCCTAAAACAACAGTTAAATTAATTAATTAGTTGAAAAATGTGAGTTTCATGAGTGATAATCTAATGTGATTTATTATTTTTTGTGTTATTTATTTATTTGTATTTTTTCTTACTTTTTATTTAATTTACAAAGGTTGTGATTGCGTAATTATAAAAAAGCTGTATTTGCTTTTAATTTACTTTTCAAATTTTAAAAACATGTCTTCCACACCTTAACATCATAATAAATGATTATTTTATTTTTAATTAATATATGTTGTAGTAAATCATTTAGATTAGTTTTACATACAGCAGTATGTAATGTGATTAAGTTTCATACTCAGTAAGAATTCTGTAAAACATGGATTCATATATCAATATTTGTAGTTCAGTTTAGTATTTAAGTCAATTTTTGGGAGGGGATTGGCATTCTTTTATTTAATTTAATTTAATTTTTTTTTTTGGGCTGTTTAGATTAATTTTGTATGTTTGTTAAAAATGTGATATCAATTGTTTTCCTACAAATTTTGTTTCACATTCAGAGTTTGAGTATTTTAGCTTTTGTGTCATGACAAGATTCTTTTTCAGATTCTTCCATCTGTTTTTATGTAGCTCTGTGAAAACAAGATAATCTTCCAAGCAATATTGTAATTTATGTAAAAGAAAACATACAAGAACATGTGGATTGTGACAACTGCAGTAAAAACTGTTTATTATTATTCCACATTTCTCTAATTTTACTAAATATAAACTTATATAAACAGTAAATATATTTCCATAAATTTAATTCATAAAAAAAAAAAAAAAAAAGTGTCACATAGATAATGGATATAGCAGATGAATAAAAAAAATAACTCTGTGATTTTTTTCTAAACCTGTATACAATTATCTATGTAACCTCTGTGCTAAGAAAACCACAAACTGAATTTTGTTGGTCTTTGTAATCATGCTTGTTGCTGACAATTAATAATTTATCTGTACAAGCTGTCATACAGTAAGGTCTTACACTTTATTTCATACCTTGTCCTATTCAGTTATTAACTTTTAGTTCATTAAATCTGAAACACTGGCTATATCTCTTACATGATGTGGTGATGTTTAACTTGCATAAGAAAGCAATTTGTATGTGCCACATTTACAACAATTTATGCTCAAAATTTAAAAGACCCTTTTTTTTTCATTCACAGAATAAATAATATACAAAGTTGGGTTTTGAATCATTTTACTGGAATATCTAAATGCAGTATATGACACGAAATGGTATCTTGGCATGTAAAAAATGTTAATATGGCTTGTTTTTTCTTTATTTCTACATGTTATAATATTTATTTATACCAGACAGTTAATATTACCACACTTGTGTAATTTACAAAATGCTACCACAAGATTTATTGCCATGACTTTTGTTTCCTCTAACTTTACCTCAGTTTTTTGTTTTTCCTCATTTTCATTTTTTATTACTCAGAATATTTTTTAAATCTAGAGACATTTTATGAAATTACATTTTTTAACCAATATATATATATATATCTTGAAAAGACTAATATGAAAGATTTTCAACATAATTTCACAAATGTCCTAATTGATCAAAACAGTATCTGTTTTCACAATGTTCCTTCTCAAACTTCTGTTAAATCAAATGTTAATAATAACAAATATTCTTTAAATTGTAAGTTAACAAAGTCAATATCACAGAAGAAAAATAATATATAATATGTCATATATTTTTCAAGCATGCTACCAAAGTGAAGATCAAAAATATTATTGAAGGTATCTGCAAATGGCTTAAAAAACTCATAATCATTTCAAGTTGATCAACCAATTCCTAAAACTGTTTAATTTTTATATGTAGACAGATGGTCTGTATATTATTTTTTTTTAAAGTAAAGAAATGAAACAAAATTGTTGGTTATATATATATATATATATAGTTTTGAGGGGTTTATATGAGGGTTTGTTTTTGTTTTTGTATTTGCATTAAAAAACATGTAAAAAAAATCTTTATTTTGTTTATGGATTTTTGGGGGTTGGGGGGTAAATTTATTTTATGTGGAAAAACTGTCTCCTGCTGTTTTATTGTTGAAATGTTTATTGTTACTTTAATGAGATCATGTTTTATCATCTTAGTGCTGTTTGTAACTAACAGCTGTTTTCAACATACTACTGTGCCAATAACGTTTATTATTCTTTATAAAATAAAACCAATGTCAGCTTAATTCTGCAACATATACAGGATTTGTTAGGTTTGTTTTTTCTTTTCTTGTTGAGACTGAAGCTATTGTTTAAAAATGGTTGTTTGTAATTGATAATAGCTGTCTGTTTTATATATGTAAATTACAAACAAAAGAACTTAGTTTTAAATGTTTGTTCTTTTTTCTAAATGTTAAAAATGTTTATCAAATCAAAATCAGACTATTGGTATGAGCCAGTACTGAACCAAATAAATTTCTATAATTTTTAAAGAGGTCTTCATATGTGCCAAATTCTTGGCCCACCATTAACATCCAGTGAATTGTAACAAACTGAGCGAATTAAATCAACAAATTACAGCTTCAGATTTCCTTACTTATTTTATAAGTTTTGGGGCTTTAGAAGGGGGAGTTTTGATATCTATTACAAACGAGCCATTTCATAGAAATGGTGTATGTACAATTTTTTTTATTATATATATTTTTTGTTTTGGTTTTCACCATTGTTAATGTAGGAAATAATCCTGCTTAAAAAAAATTCAAAAAATAAAAATTATGAATAAAATAATTTTTGAACATAACACAGTGTGTGACTTGTTTTCCACAAATCTGAGGCACATCGTCTATTACTGATTAATGTGTAGGTGTGGAAGCTTGTGTATGCAAATACAAAGTCACTCTACCAAGATTGTTTAAATGTATAAAAGTAACAAAAGAAGAAACCTACTACAGCCATGCATCAGTTTTTTCAGTTAACAGGAAGTTGTATTTTGTGTGCCCATATACTCCTCCTCAGTTAAAAAGCAATGACATATCATGTACTTAATGTTAAAGCAATGACATATCATGTACTTAAATGTTAAAGCAATGACATATCATATACTGTGTGTTAAAGCAATGGCATATCATATACTGAGTGTATTTAAGCAGTAACATATCATGTACTGTGTATTAAAGCAGTAACATATCATGTACTGTGTGTTAAAGCAGTAACATATCATATACTCAGTGTATTAAAGCAGTAACATATCATGTACTGTGTGTTAAAGCAGTAACATATCATGTACACAGTGTATTAAAGCAGTAACATATCATGTACTGTGTTTAAGCAATGGCATATCTTGTATTCACTGATAAAGCAATGACCAATAATTTAAATTTTACCAGTAAAAATGTGAAATGTTTAGACCCCTTCTTGAATCTCTAAAAATCTGTGTAAATAATAAATACTCACACTATCTGTAACACTAAACAGAAAAGTATTGACTGTTTCATTTTATTTTTTAAAAATTAATATTTTGTTTCTGACAATTGTTAAGATATTGACAAAGATATACTGCTAGTTGTTTTTTTTTCCCTATTTCTTTACTGTTAAACAAATACAAAGTTGTTTTGTTTTTAAAAAAGAAAAACAAATGTCTACTGAATTCCTCTAACAAATTTATTACATTTACACAGTACATTTACTGACTCCACGTTTTAATATGAAAGTTCTGATGTGTCATGCGAACATGTTAGTGAGAATTTTATGGAAGCTGTAATGTGGTAAAAGATACAGAATGACTGTGAAAGTGCTATCTTCTGAATGATATAAACATTTTCTTTCATCTTTCACCATTCAAAACACCATCTTCTTGTGTTGCAGAAATATTTATTTATATACTCATGAAAGACCTGCAAAGCAGAAATAATATCACCAGCCAATCAGTTACATGGAAACAACACATTAGAGTTTCACACCAATCAGAAATCATGTCTTATCATCCTTGATCTTTGCTGCCCTAATTGCTTCAGCTGGATTTCTTCCATTTGGGCTTGTATCTGGAAAAAAGAAAGAACAGGCTCTGACAGTTATTTACCTCCAGTAACTAAGTTAAATTAATATTTATTTTGAATAAATTAACAGATTTATTGAACAGTTATTATTAAAAAAAATGATTATTAGTTCAGAATAAGAACAAATAGTTTTCAGTATTAAAGGTTTAAACACACCTTTCCCACTTTTTGTGACACAAAACAGTGAAATCATCAAGTGTGGAAATGTCTTTAAGATACTTGGCCAACTCCAGCAGTTCTGTATCTGTGTTACGTGTGAAGTGAGCCTTCTTGAATGGTCGGATCTAAAAACAAGAAACAACGTTCTGTATCATCATACACACAATGTTTAGCTTTGTTTTCTCACAACTACCGCTTGTTACAATGAAAAACATTATTTTTTTAAAGTTCACATTTAAAGTCAATTTGATTTAAACATTTGCATATAAAAATATTTTTTAAGAATTTGCAAGGACGGTATGAACAGAATCCCACAGAACAGATTTGGTTACTGCTGTTCACTCCAACAGTCAGAACTGCAGCCATTAATAAAGCAATAAGTATTAGTAATAAGTGATTTAGAATTAAAGAACCTCTAGAATTATGTGAAAACAAATTGTGTTGTTTTTAAGTTTTTTAACAAAACCTTTAGTCCAGACTGTGGATTCATGATGAAGTTTCTGCGGATGTCATCAAACATGATGGTGTTTTTTGCTGACCACTGGCTGAACTTGCCCCATATCACACCTAGTGGCTTCACCTGAAAACAGATGTCACATCTCAGTCAGTGTTTTCATCATTTAACCCAGCACAAAACAATAATGATTACAAAAATATAGTAAAACAAATCATTGTAAAAAGGTCATTAGTAATATTTAACTACATACAACATAATTAATACATATAAAACACTTATACATGTTACTCATTTCCAGTGACCAGTGGTCTAGATGCTAGGTTAATCATACTCAACTTCACATTTAAAAATACACAATCACATCCAAATGTTTTCATATCAAAGTCTGCACAACATTACAGTCTCCTTGTTTTGAGGTGTGCCAGTAAATAACTGTTTGATATTTACACAAAAATAATAATGTGACAAACAATTTGGTGTCTGTACTGTTTATGAATATAACCCTACCTCTATAACTCCGTACTTTGGTGTGTGCACACTGATCATGGCGTCACTGTCGAGATAAAAACAGATTTTGTAATTTTCATTTGTCTCCACACCCAGAGCTCTCATCTTCGTCTCAATCCACTTCATCCCAGTTGCAGCTGGAAAAAACCCACACATTATACAACACTTTATACAACACACTGTAACACATACTCAGCATCAATTCTTATCAGTGTCAATTTTTCTATGTCCATGATATATATTTCACTATCTGTGGAAAACTATAAAATAATCTCTGCTGTGCATCTGTTAATATAGATACACCAATGAAACTTCTTTCTTGATTTAATTTTCATTCATGTACCTGCCAGGATAGTTTTATGCTGAAATGTCATTACAAATTCATTTACTTGTTCATGTAAATCTACCAAGTAAAAATTAATTATTTACACAAATTATGAATAAATCTTTTATACATCTCTTACACAAACCATACATGCACATGCGTGCTCTCACAAACACAAACATACAAACACATATTTAACACTATACAACTGTAAAATTATATAGCTATCTGCAATAACAATGAACAAAAGTTAAATACAATTAAAAAGATGTAATTATCTACAATGTTCAGAGGCAAATGCACCAAATAATAATGTCTCATTATTAATAATGTAATTATCTGCTTAAATACACCAATCAACAGAAAATACTTACACCAAATGACAATGTCATAATCAACATAAGCTGAAGTGAGAAATTCATGTAAGTAGGGACGCATCAACTCCAGGACATTTTCTGCAACTGATCTGTGATCTGAAACAAATTTACAAAAGACAAATTTTTATTTTCAAAACAATAGCACTTCAACAAATGTGAATAGATATTTCCAACTTTTTTATTAAATTTAATTTTTTATTTTCTTTTATTTTTATTATTATTATTTTTAATATATATATAATATGTGAGAAAAAAAAGGTTATATAATATTAGTGGAAAAAAGTCTGTAAAGTATTTCAGATATAGCTGATTTTCAGCTGACAACTAAATTCAATTTCTCTCATCACAAAACAGAAATAAGCTAATTCAGAGATTCTAAAAAAGAAAAAAAAGAAAAAAAAAGATTATTCTAGAAAAATTTAAACAAAGCTATTTTGTTTGTTAAAAATGGTACTGATACCAAACAGTGTGTAGTCTATGTCCAGTACAAGTAGTTTCTTCCCTGGTCGAGGCTCATTCAGGATGTTTATTTTATATTCTCTCACACGTCTGTCCACCTTTGTAAGAAACTCCTCTCTGAATATAAATTATTTTGCATGATAAACTAAACAGAATTCAACATATATTTTAAAACAAAATATATACTCATTATGTAGAAGACAAAATTTTACATTCAGTACTCTTGTCATGATGAACACTGTTCTATCTACACCGAATTTCTTTCAATAAAAGAATCTTTACATTTAACTCACAACTAATTCAACAACTACAATTTTAAGCTCCTCCCTTTTCTAAATGCATTATGATTTTTAGTTACTCATTTCAAAATATTAAACTCCTATAGTCTAGTAATTAGAGAAAATTAAAATATACATGTGACAGGTATTGTTTTTATTACATGTGTTATGACACACATTTTTTTTATCACCTGCTCTCAATAGCAATTTCTTCATCTTCAATGTCGAAATCATTGACAACTTCAGGAATGTTTTTGGGTGGTTCTGCAACTTTTGCCTGCAAAATATTAACAATACTGATAAAATGTTAGTATAAATGACCATCTTATTTGATGACCAGATCTCTGTAGCAAATAGTAATTAACTCAGATCTGAAAAACAATATGTATGTTATTTTTAAATTCAACTTTAGTGAACTATATGGAATGCATCAAGTGAACATTCATCACATTTTACATGTTGTATGTAAGTGCATTTTACTCCTGACAATTAACATCATTTTTTTTTTAAACCACAGAACCACTACAAAAAAAAAAAAAAAAAAAAAAAAAATAAATAATAATAAAATAAAAAAAAATAAAGAAAAAAAAAAAAAAAAATTCTGGTTATCCCTTAAAAAGATTTGATTTGAAAATTCTTGTTATACCTGTCTCACCAGTTCATCTTCTGTGGTACCAATAAGCATAATCTTGGAATTAGGTTTCAGTTTCAGTGATGACAACACCAGGTCGTCTGTCAGCTGGTTACCTGAAGCAGACAAATATTTGAAAACAGTATTAGAACTTTTATTTTATGAATCATCTACTTACAAAAATATGCATTTAACTACTTGCTTGAGAATGTTTTTGTTCTTTTTTGTTCTTTTTTAATGTAATATCATAATATGACATGACGCATTCGCTTATATGATTTAGAGAATAAAGATTAAAAATGTTGTATAAGTTATCCCCTAAGTCATCAACAGAATTATGATCACAGGTATATTTCTATCTCTAACTAATTAAACCACAGGTAATACTTTAACTATACAGCCACGAAAAACATAATTAGGGACTATTCGGATACATGTACATCACTGACAATAAAGCAATTTTTTACTCGCTTTTCAATTTTGTAAATAATTTGTTACCTTTGATTTTAAAACCAAGAAGTTTCTGTCTCTCCGGTAGAACGCTGGTTGCTTTGTATATAGCATTTTTTAAATCTGCTATTGTATCGACATCTAGCAATCCTGTTATTTTGTGTTCATTTTTCTGAAACTTCACAATCAAATCTCCCACTTCGGACATATTTATCGGCCTGCTTTTAACTGTTTTTACGAAGCCGTACTAAATGTAGTTAAGCATTCTTCTAATAATTTATATTTTGATCCCATAATTTATCTTTATACTGTTTGTTAAAAACAAAGAAATTATATGCCAAAAACTGATATTGTGGTATTTAAAATGGTGCTACTCTTTATCGGTACTAACTTTTATGAAAAAATGCGCACCACTTTCTAAGTTTCTGCATTTTTAAAATTATCATCGAGCAAACGAAGAAGGTGGATTTCCTGACTACACAGAATAATTACACATTCAAACATATAAGTGATTAAGTCCCATATCACAAACAAAAATGTTTTTAACAAAAGCTCAACAACAACAATAGTAACAATAATAATAAAAATAATAATATCTGAATTATCACGATTAATATTTTGAATATTGCAATGGACAAACAGACTAAAGCACCTAAAATAATATACAGTTATAGAAACTGACTGTCATGTGCTCAATTATCATTATTCATAAAATTATTATGACTATAACAATGAAAAATTCGTTATCTTTTCTCAGTGTTAAAGAGTAAAAGTAATGTTAAATCAGATTTAATTATAAATAATGTTAATGTTAAATCAGAGTTTATTATACACCTAATCTGATGTGCAAATATTTATGTAATGTACTAATGAAATCTGGTGTTTGTGTGTGTGGTTTCAATTCTATTTAATCCTTCTCTGTAATAATCATTTTATATTTGTTAATTGCTTGAAAAAATTGATACATATTTTTAAAATCATTTATTAACTAGATTTTAAATGAACATTCATCATATAGATATTTAGGAAGTTGGTTTATACCCAAAACTTTTTATTATTTATTATCATTTACTTTTATATTATTTTGTAATTAAATCATTATTTGAATATTATGTATTAACATTTATGAACATGGTTTTGTAAATACTAAAGTGTATTTACTTGTAATAATGTACTGCTGCAGTTTGTCTCACATCCTTTTAATATAAGAGGACAAGAATGGAAATAAGTGTACGTAGTGTCTTTTTGTGTGTTATCTTTGATTTTTTTAGAGGTTATTTACTATTTACTTATCGTGTATCATAAGTATTATTTTTACCTAATAAATTTCAGTTTAATGCAATTCAATTCAAGCATTTTATTTAGACGCGAGGATTTAAATCGGTGTTTTCGTACAAATAGCCCTTTCATTTATAATTAACTTCACTATAAACATACACGTGACTTCCGTATTTCAATGGCGTCCACTGTCTAGTGCTATAAAATGTCATCTTAGATATATATTCAGGTGACATGTCTGACGTTAGTAAACACGCAAAATATATTAATCCATTTTACCCGGAGCAATAATTAAATACATTAAGCTTGTCGAACGTCTGTGTAATTATCGATATGTAGAAATTAATTAAAAATTAAATTTCATTTGTTCGTCTGTTCGCTAATGGCAATATTTAGATTACTGATGACAGTGGTGCACATTTGTAATTGTAGAAGTCGACTTTTAATATCTTATTTAGCTACTGGTGTTTCAGATTTTTCCAGTTTTTGTCAAACGCTAAAGTAAAATTAAACAACATAAGCAATGTTCAAATAATACTGTTGTGAAGATGTCTAATTAATATCACTATCAGCCATAATCACTAAATCTGGTATTAAAATAATTAAATTAATGAAAGAAAGAAACTAAGAATTGCACTGTTGTCGGTTTTAAAACTTCAAAGTTACCATGAGGTGACTCATAAAGTATTCTATACAGGTACTTAATAATACATGATATGAATGAAAAGTACAAACAATAGTTACATCCACATTAAATATGAAAAGGGTTGATGAAAATTCTATTAATTGTTTAACGTTTTATATATTATTAAAATCAAGTAAAAATAATAAATTTTTATTTGACATTGATTGTTATCAAAATTATTTGAACCCCCCCCAAAAAAAACACAACAACATTCCAACACAACAAAACATATATAGAACCTACTAGATTGTTTTACCTTGTGAATTGTTTTATACCTGATGAGCGAATACTGATAGTAAATTCCCAAAATCACATCTATTGAAAGCATGTTAATGACAAAATATTACTATAATTATTTACAGTATTTATTATTTTTATCTTGACTTTCAGATTTGAACAGAATCTTAATAGTTGACAATGGCGACTATTGAAAAATTAATCAAAGCCTTTGAAGGTCTGAAGGTTTTTCAACCTGGAGGAGTTGTCATGGATGAATCAGCAAAGTAAATAAAGTTTTGGAATTGTTTCTTTGTTCCTTTTTTTTAACTTCTCAGAGTGATTGTTCTAAATATAATTTTCATCTGCTTTAAATGCTTATTGCTCTATTTTTGTTGCATATTTAGGACAAATACATGACAGTAGAATATTTAAAACTTCACTTGAGTTAAAATTTTAGTTGCTACAGCAACATTTCTAGATTTACTTTTTGTTTAGAATTCAGATATTATGATTTAAGGTGAAATATTAATAAAAGTTATTCAAAAATTATGTTAAACATATAAAGACCATTAAGATAAAATATTTTGTAATTACAAATTAATATTGTTATCTTTTATAGAAAAAAAGAAACTCCACCTACCAAGAAAGAAAAGATGGTGAATTGTAATGTCATTGCAGATTGTATCTGTGCTCCCAACATGCGGTGAGTTTACAATCACCCAGTCTGAGGTGAATATGTAAAATCCAGCATTAATCAATCACCATTGTCATTATTACTATTACTGTTATTAGTATTACTAATATTATTATTGTCACTGATACCATTATTATTATTATTTCTATTATTACTACTATTATTAGTAGTAGTAATAGTAGTGTTGTTAATAATTTTTATTATTACTGTTTGCTGCTACTACTACTATTATTTTTATCAATATTGTTTTTGTTATAGACTGTTCTGATGATCACATTGCTTTATTCTCTAGATCGATCCCAGATTTTCCTAAGTTTCTTGGTATCGCGATGGAGGCATTCCTAACATTGTGTGATGACAGTGAAGCCGATGTACGACTAGTGGCAGACGAATGTCTCAACAGAACAATAAAAGTGAGCACTGAAGACTGTTTCTGTTGAATAATATTTTGTTTTACACTGATATTATGTCAGTTCTTCAAAAGTGAGTGTGTGTGTGTGGATTTATGTGTGTTTCTCTACATATGTATATCAGAAAGACGCACATGCATAATTACAGAGACCCATTCGGTTGATATATAACATGTATAACTACTCTAAATTATGATGAGGTATTTTACTGTTTGATAAATTAAAAGTGAAAACAGAATTTAGAATGAATGTTAACTGTTTACAGATCTTACTGGAGACAAATCTGGGTCGCCTGCAGGTGGAGCTGTACAAAGAAATAAAGAAAAATGGAGCATCACGCTCTCTCCGAGCTGCTCTTTGGAGATTTGCTGATATGTGTCATCTTATCAGACCTCAGAAATGCAGGTCAGTCAGTTCAAATCCACACTGGAAGTTGCACTGAAATCATAATGTATCGCTATATTATCAGAAATAAGCAGTTAGAACAGATAGTTTATAATTCCAGAATCACTTGTGACAGCTTTTATAGTTTTAAAAGTTACTTAAATGTAAACTACAGTGAAATTTAAATAACTGAAGAGACTGAAGTTCTGTTTTATACAGCAGCACAGTTGATTTGTCAGTTTTAATACAAAACTGTTGGTGTAAGAAATAAACCAGTGCATAATGTCTGTCCAACAGTGTTACTGATTATATCTGACCTAACCAAGAGAATATGTCAATTTAGATAATTTGACTGATTATTTTTAAATATTTTATTTTCAGACAATATATATTAAACTTAGATAACGTTTCTGATTTTAATTTTACAAAGAATTAACAAAATATTCTGTTTCCAGACCGTACATTGTAAACCTGCTGCCATGTCTAGCTCGGATTTGTCGGAGAGATGAGGAGGCAATTCAGGACACGCTGTCAACGGCGATGTTGAAAATCTGTCCTTCACTGATGGTGTTTGCCAACGACTCAGAGGTGAAAGCGTTGTTGAGTGCGTTTAGCATCAACCTCAAGTCAAGTTCTGCAATGTGTCGACGTGCAGCTGCCAGCAGTCTGGTCCTCATCTGTCAACATTCCCGCAGTCCTCTCTCCTTCCTCTCCTACCTTGTAGACATGCTACTTGGTTTGTACATCCTCTCTTTTAAACAAACATGCCAGACAATGTTCCACTGATTCCAGATTTAGATACTTGCTCTGTTCAGTAAACGTAGAATCATACTGTAATAGAGGCTAATTATTTTTTATTTTACTCTGACAGAATAAAATAATGGTTAAGAAGTTGGGACATTCTCTTGTCAGATATTTTTCTGTATGTACATGGTATGATACTTGATGTATATCACAGTAATGCTGTACTATTACTTGTATTTTAAAGGATTTTGTTTTTTGTCTTCCTGATTATGAAATAATAATTTTATATTAACATCTCAGTGAATATAACTGATTCTTTGTCAGCTGCAGATCTACACTCTCATACTATTGTAATATAAAAATATTGTGAATGGTTTTAAGTGGACAGTATTGTGATGTTTATTTCAGAGCTTGTGATACCTGTAGACATACCTCATGACACATATACTCTGCTGGGGGTCATTCTGTGTTTCCGTCACATGATTCCACAGCTGAGTAACACAGCAACCACGGAGCAGGGTTTGAAGGGAAGTTTCGGGCAGATGCAGAGAGACTCGCACGAAGGAGTTAACAATGAGCATGTTCAGAAGGTATGTAAAGATTTATTAGAGTTTGAACAGAGATAAACATATATAATTTTCATTTTTGTGATTTAAAAATTATTAAAGGTATTTGTTTTTAAATATTAATTTGAAACTGAAACAAAGGTAAATATATATAATAATATTCATTTTTATGAATTAAAAAATTGTTAAAGTTATATTTATTTAAATATTAATTTAACAGTCTGTAATACATAAACAATTAATACTTTTAATTTTTATGAGTTAAATTTTTTTTTTAATACTATTACTTTGTTAATTTTTGAGATATTTTTATATTATATATAGTACATAAAGTATTGGTTTGCTACAATCATTCCTGCTATGTTCACCTCAAAAACCTATGTTTATGAATAGCTTTCTGGGTCAAAGAACAGCCCATGAAGAGAATATGCCTGATAATATTTTACTCTTTTTTTTAAAATTATTTTATTAGATGACTATATTTTACATTGCACTGTTTGTATTACTCAACAGCTGTTTCAGCTGTTGTTACATTTCACACGACATCCTGACCACAATGTGGCCACAGCATCACTGGAATCCTTACAGCAACTGCTACGATCACCTCCTTCACAACTCCTACAGGTCCTGCTGACAAAGGGAAGTATTAAAACATCTCTGATTTTTCAAGCTGATTATGAACATGGAAGAGGACTTCAGGAAGAAAGTGAGTGTCCATTGTAACCACTGAGCTACAACTAATTCCTATTTCATTGTGAATCTTCAAGTTTTATTTTATAAAGATTTTATCAAGTTGTCATTGACTTTGATAATTATTTAGTCTATGTCTGATTTCTGGAGAACATTTCATAAATAGATATATTTTTAATATCTCTCTGATTAGTAAAATAGAGTAGTTTGATATTTTTTATTGCCATGTCATCTCTTTTTTTCTTAAATTGTTTTTTACTTTATTATCTTGTTGTTGTTTTTAAATAAGTTCTTTGTACTGTTTTGTTTTCAGGTAGTTTTGATGTTCCTGCAGTTTCTGATGATACAGGACTGGAGGATGATGCTGACAGTTCTGAGCTGCACAGTCAGGCCATCAGTACCGAGCCTACTGTTTCTGAAATCCAGTCAGACATACGGTCAGTCTCTGTAACTTCAACATCACTGGATGATGTAGCAGCTGTAGATGATGAAGTTGGCAACAAAGAAGTGATATCCATGTCGAGAGTGGTGACATCAGACACTAACTACTCAAGTGTGGAAATTGCTGACTTAAATGAGGAGAAGTCAGAAAGATCTGTTCTGTCTCACAGTAGCAGTGTTGAGACTTTGTTCAGCATAAAAAGTATAAGTCCAAAGCGAAAACCTTTACTTAGAAAGGGATCCCTGCAGGATTTGAATGGAAATCCCAGTGTGTTTGATGTCACTGACTTTCAGGACAGTCCACTCCCAAGCCCCCTCCCACCAGGGATGACTGAGGAGAGAGGGTGTGATGTGGGGTCTCTACTTGATGATGAACTGCCCCTGGTTTTCTGTGTTAGGCTGCTGTGTAGGAGGTTTCTGTTAATGGGGGAGTGTGGAGTGTTGCTTCCAGACAAAATAGCCAGGGTCAGTCTCAAGTCTCTGGCTCTGGGGTGTGTGGCCTCTAGTCTGTCCCTCTATCCTCATGTCTTCTTTTACAAGTTGTTCCCTCACAGCTTTGCCGGTAAATAGTTTTATTTTAAACATGTTGTAGGATAGTAGAAATTGTTAGTTGATCTTCAGTTATTTTAATTGATGATAAAAAAATATGAGTTATTTCAAAAATTATAAAGTATATTTTTATCTTCAGGGCATATTGAAAATTTTTTCATCTTTAAATATTCTACACATATATTTATTTCCTAATATTTTTTCATTTAGTAATAATTTTATTTTTGTTTCACATATATACATTTGTTTTTTTATTTTGTCAGGAAGAGATCAGGATATTAATGATGTACTTCTGTATGCCAGTCACCCTGACCCTCAGCTCAAAGGAAATACGGCAGCCATTATTGGTTCTCTCATACACAAAGTTCTTGTTGAAGGCAGAGCTGATTTCAACAAGTGGCTCAAACTACACTCACCTTCTGACTTAGGTTAGTATTAATTTATAATCAACTTATATTAAAATCATACTCAAATTTTGTTTGTAAATATTCACAAATTATAGTTTTATTAAACACTTGACAGAAGGATAATCATTTTATGCTGCTTAGTATTGTAGACAAACTAGAACACTTAATATACTGTGTTACATTGCAGGCAAACTGTCAGTAGAACACTTGATAGACATCTTGATAAACATATACTGTGTTATATTGCAGGCAAACTATCAGTAGAACACTTGATAGAAATCTTGATAAACATATACTGTGTTACATTGCAGGCAAACTGTCAGTAGAACACTTGATAGAAATCTTGATAAACATATACTGTATTACATTGCAGGCAAACTGTCAGTAGAACACGTGATAGAAATCTTGATAAACATATACTGTGTTATATTGCAGGCAAACTGTCAGTAGAACACTTGATAGAAATCTTGATAAACATATACTGTGTTACATTGCAGGCAAACTGTCAGTAGAACATTTGATAGAAATCTTGATAAACATACTGTGTTACATTGCAGGCAAACTGTCAGTAGAACACTTGATAGAAATCTTGATAAACATACTTGAAGATGACTCATCACTGGCCACACGTCAGGCTCTATCTGCTCTACAGCTCTGTTTGTCTAAGCTCATTGAGAGTTGTCATGGCAAACTAGCTCTGCATATTCTTCTTGATCTGCTAGAAATTAAAACAAACCCATACTGGCTGGTCAAGGTAAATTTTGTCTTCACATAAAAACAGGGCTAAGGTTAAGTAAATTATGAAATATATGTAAAACATTAAGTAAATTGTGAAATATGTATGTAAAACATTAAATAAATTGTGAAATATGTATGTAAAACATTAAGTGAATTGTGAATTATAGGTAAAACATTAAATAAATTCTTAAATATGTATGTAAAACATTAAGTATATTATGAAATATGTATGTAAAACATTAAGTGAATTGTGAAATATATATATATAAAACATAAAGTAAACTGTGAAATGTACATGTAGAACAGAATAATATAAATTGTTATAATCTATGTAAAAGAGAATGTAAAATATTTCAGGTTGAACTTCTAGACCTTCTTGGAGGAATCAACTTCAAAGTTGTGAACTATCTTGAGAGAATATGTATTGACTTCATAAAGGGTCATCACTTCCTTGGTGTAAGACTATATCTAATGTTGAAAACAATTTCACTTTATTAACTTCAAATACTTCAATGTGTAGCTATTTTTGTTACCACTACTCTGTAAAATACACTGCTAACTTGAAAACCCAGCATATTTACATGTTTTAATGTTTATTTCATTGTCACTAACTTTAGTTAGAGATAGAAATGATTGAAATAATTCAATTTGTTACCTGTAACCCGAATTTATTTATGTATATCATTTCTCTCCTGTTAAATATGACCATTATAAATTCATTGTTGTATATTTAAACAGAAGTTGTGTCTACAAGAGCACTACATTGATGAGGTCATCCTGCCTCTGTTAGGTGATGAGGACATGCGTGTACGACATGCAGCATCAAGGACGTTGCTAAGGTTGAAACTTGTTACCATTTTAAAAATCTCTTATGCTAAAAGATTTTAGTTACACCACTTCAAGTTGCAAGTGTTACTGTAACATCAGCAATAAAAATTATAATCTTTGTCTCTAAATCTGTTTGATATTTACATTTCAGACTAATACCACGACTGTTTTTTGCTGTTGACAACCCTCATCAGGACCCTGTGATGGCATACTCAGAAGACATCACCACACAGTTTCTACAACCCATACTACATGACTGGGCTGAAGATCCACCCCCACTGGTACAGGGGCTGGTGAAACCATTTGATCTGAGTCCAATGTACACCATCCACACACACATAGAAAGCAGTTTGTCAAGAATTGTACATAAACTGATGCATCAGCTTTACATTTCTAAATCAAAATATTTCATGGTAAACATTGTTTTAAACTTCAAAAGAAAATTGTCACAGATATTTTATTATTTTTAATAATAACTGATTACTTTAAAATGTAAATTATTGAAGGGTAGTTTCTCTTCAGTATTTCAGAGTTTAATAAAATAATATATTAGCAGTATATTTCACTATCTAAATTTTGTTTTTGTAAAGCTAGTCCCTTTATATCTGTGATAAGATTATAATATCAGCACTGAAGTTAAAATTATTAGTGAACACTGTGTGAACATTGTATTGACAGAGTGGATGTTGTCATGCCCTGTGTATGTTGGCTGAGAATTACCTTGTCACCAGACATGCATCGTCATGGGGTTGTGGCCCTGCAACTCCTCTCCTCCCCAAAGATGGCAGCAGTCGCCTGAACATGAAACGACCACCCAGCCGATCTCTGAGTTCTTCTAGGTAAAATATTTACATAAATTTACATAAAACATGCATCTACACTTTGAGTTCCTCTAGGTGAAACATAAAGTATTTATAATTACATTTACATAAAATATGCATCTACACTTTGAGTTCCTCTAGGTGAAACATAAAGTATTTATAATTACATTTACATAAGACTTACATCTATCTACACAGTTCCTTGACATTTCTCACATTTGCCAATTGCTTTATACCAGTAATTAGTGTAGTGTTAGTCATTCTTAAAGTGTTTAAGACATTAAACATATTATTTACAATATTTATAGTGATTTGTTTTGTTAACAGTACGTTTAGTCTGGAGGACTTGACTTCTGGTTCAGGAGGAGGACCTGTACCAGTCATCCTGGCTCTTCTAATCTCCTCCCCTGCAGTCCTTGACATTTCCACTCACCAGGATGTGCTGCAGTTGGCAGGAAATCTTGTAGCAGGTTTGTTTAATCATTTCACTAAAAGTATCATTGTTACAGCCAGATTTACACATCAGATGTTTTAAACAATTTGTGTTTTTTTTTAAAATATCATAATTTAAATGTAAATATTTCCTTTATTTGTTGTTTAATATACATAGAACTAAAAATAATAGAAAATTATTAATATTTATGATTATATTTTCGTAACAGAAAAATATATTAGGCATTGATTACTTTTAAACACTTACTTATGGTTAACTAAATTATTTAACAATTTTGTAATTTTTCAGATCATGTATATTACAGTACAAGATTGGAAAATAGCTTATTATGTACTTAATTTCTTGATGTAAGGATAAACACAGTTTTGACAGAGACACTTTCTCTGCAGGTTCTGCATATCAGTGTTTGCGGCCAGCAGATGACTCAGTGAGTACCAGCAGCTCCACAGAGGATGTGAGATGGACCTGTATATCTGACAGACAACTTGCACCATTTGTAGACCAGCTACTCAGCCATGTTGCTCGGTGAGTACAGAATAACTAATCCATTCACTGAACCATGCAACTGGATGAGAAGCAAACCACACTCACAGATCAGTTACAGAGCCATCACGCTGACTCAGTAACTGTTCCAACTCTCTTAGTAATTAACACCTGTTTTTCTTAGTGAGTATCTGCTTTCTACTACACGGTTCACTGAATATCTGTCATGTAGATTTTGAGTGACTAATTACTGAACTACTCATTCACTTTATTAACAACTTTTATTTATAGTTTGTTGAATTACATGTGTTGTATTCACATATTTCAGACTGTTGAATGCCTGCTCACATGTGATAGAAGAACAAACACCTGGTCCACCCCAGGTAAAACCCTCCCTACCCTCATTACCCAATGCCCCCTCTCTTAGTCCAGTGAAAAGAAAGACAAAAACTGACAAAGAGACTCCATCAAGCACCAGTCTGCCTTCCTCAGACAGCAAGACAGACAAAAAGACTCCTCAGAAAGGTGAAGTTTAAATGTAGAATATTTGAATGATTAAAGATGTTTCTACTGATTTTCTTTTTAATATTCTGTATCAGCAGGTTTATATGTATTTACCTGAGATTTTGTTGACATATTTCTTTTTTCATTTAAGGCATTTTATGTCAGATACCAAATGAATATTTTGATGTTGACTGTTAATAACATTTTCTTCATCAGATTGTATTTATTTGTAATACTACAATCAACATTAATTTGTTTAGTTTCTACAAAACATTACCATAAGAATCATAAATTTTACAGATTATTTTGATTGCAGCTTCTGCTGTAAATGTTTTTAATAATCTTCAGCTTATTAAGTTACTAACTATCATGTAATGTATGAAATGTGTATATAAACCAGCTACCTGTACACAAATATTCAGATGACACTAGCCTCTGTCAAGTGTATAATATTTTGACTTACATTGTGTAATGAATATTATAAATGTTGTTACAGACACAAAGGAGAATGAGAAGGACAAGAAAAAGAAGGAAGGTTTGGGTCAGTTCTACAATCTACCACAGTACACCAAGCTGTATGACGTGCTCAGGGGAGCTTACTCTAATTACAAAGTAAGACTTTTCTGAATTCAAAACAACTAATTTACATAGTGTGTAACTTTCAGCATTTATAAATTAAGCTAAATAACAGAAAGTTTTATTTATTTTTAATTTAAATTCTTTATTACAATTATTTTGATTTTACCTATTGTAATTTAGGAATTGCAGTTTTGTCAAAATTAATACAGTTAATTATATTGAATAAAACAATTTTATATATTGTCTACAAATTTTACTCTTTGCTCATAAGTTCAGGGCATTTGAAAAAATACAGGTAACTCTTTCTTTTATGTGAAATTCTAACCCGATGGATTATACTTTTTTGTTTTTTCAGACATCTCTAGATCTGTTGAGTGTTGACAAGTTTTGCAGTTTGTTGAGGACGATACTGACAGTGTTGTCACAGGTACTAGAAATAGCAACTTTGTTTGACATTGGTAAACATGCTGAGGAATTCCTGGGTTACCTGAAAAGCACAATTTCACTGGAACCCACCTACACTGTCCTTTGTGTACAGCAGGTGTGTTTTTTTATAAACATTTGTCTTCATTATCTGCTTATTTATTTTCATCATTTTCTTATTTATGTTCATTTGTGTTCAGTTCTCCTTAATTATCTTTATTTCTTATTTACCTTTATTTTTTCTTATTTATCTTCATTGTCTTCTTACTTCTCTTCATTTCTCATTTACCTTAATTTGTTCTTATTCATCTTCATTGTCTTCATAATCTTAATTATTTACATTATCTTTCTTCAATGTTGGAAAGGTAAAACACTAGCTGTTTTGAGAAATATGACGTGTTATAACTGTTTTCAGTTGCTGAAGGCACTGTTTGGCACTAATCTTGCGAACCAGTGTGACTCTCAGCAGGCAGTGTTCCAGTCTCGTAAGAACAGTAAGACGTCGTGTGTGAGCTGTGGCAAGCCCAGTCTGTACGAGTGTTGTGTCAATCAGCCGTACACACTTCTCATTCAGTCATTCGCTGGGGCTTCATTCAGAGCATCCAGCCAAAGTGATCAGGACGAAACACAGAGGTTGGTGAAATCAGTGATTTTTATTTATGTTGTCTTTCTTTGATAATTAAATTGAATCAGATTCTTCTCTGTGGTGTCAAACACTGAAAAACACTTTTTAAGTACAAAAATACAGTAAACTGATGTTAAAAGTATTAAAATAATAATAATATGAGAAATAAAATAAAATTGTAACACTGATTTGACAACATTCTTCTTTTAGTTAAGATATTGTAATTTAATTTAGAACTTATTCAAGCAAAATAAAGTTGTTATTTTGATAACATTTTGCTGTAGTTGGGATATTGTTATTTTAATTTAAAACTTGTAAAAGAAAAAGAAAACTGTTATTTTGACAACATTGTATTATAGTTGAGATATTGCAGTATAATTTAGAACTTACAAATAAAATAAAACTGTTATTTTGACAGCACCTTGCAGTGGTTGAGAAAACGAGTAGAAAAAAAGATACCAGCCATACTTAGACCAGGAAGTAAAATTGACAAGGTAATTAACATTTTCAGACTTGAGTTAGAATATGGTTATTGTTTAACACAATATTAAATAATTATTCAAATACTACAAAGTTTATAATTTAACTGCTATAGACTGACATTTCTATGTGTTCATAAAATAAAAGAAAACAACATACACATGCACCTTTATTGCACTGTGATTATATACAAATGACACACACATTTATATGTTTGTTTATTTATTTGACAGGGTGTGATAGGTTCCTATATCCGACTGTTTGAGCCTCTGGTGATTAAAGCTCTAAAGCAGTACACAGTGACGAGCTCACTGGACCTACAACGTGAAGTACTTGATCTTCTCTCACAGCTTGTTCAACTCAGAGTCAACTACTGTTTGCTTGACTCAGACCAAATCTTCATTGGCTTTGTTCTTAAACAGTTTGAGTACATCGAAGAGGGACAGATTAGGTTTGAATCTTTATATTATTGTTATTATTATTGTTACTGTTATTTTTATTATTATTATTATTATTATTATTTACAATGATTATTTCATAATCATAATTATCATCATCATTACTGTCATTATTATTATTGTCATCATTGCTGTTTTTATTGTTACTGTGATTATTATAGTTGTATGTACAAAATAAAGAAAATATATATTAAAATGAAAATATTTTCAAAATTTCTTTATAAAACTCCTTTTTAAATTTTAGACATAATTGTATTATTTATTTAGTAACATAAATAATTATAATTTGAACAGGAACTCAGAGTTGTTAATTCCTCACATTTTCCGATTCCTGGTGTTGCTGTCATATGAGAGGTTTCATGGTAAATCTATCATTGATATGCCTCGCATCATTCACCGCTGTGATGGGATCATGGCCAGTGGACTCCAACCTACAACTCATGGTAAAGAGTGATTTGTATATAAAACACAATTTGTTTCACTTAGTTACAATTATATATTCTTCCATTTCAATTGAAAAAATTATTTTATTATTTCAAAACAATTTATCCATTTAAAATAAAATGACAATATTTTGAGTAGCAAAACAGAATTGTCTTGAATTTTATGGATATTTCATCAGATTTTGATACATAATTTAAATATTATAAAAATATGATTTTGAATTGAGTTAATATGGTAGACACTTGTAATTATTGTATTACATTATGTCAGGGATTCCCAACCTTTTCATCAATGCGGAGCCCTATAACATTTTTTAATATCCTGCAGTGCCCCACCCCACACACACACATTTATTTTATTTTACCAGCTAAAACAAAATAAGACAAAACTAAAGCAACAGAAGTCCAAAAAATATATTAACATTATAACATAACTTCTTACCGTTAGTCAGGTAGTGTGAGACGTAGGGGCTTTACCATTGGATTTAAGAAGTCTTTGAAAGTAATCAGTATCTTTATTTAACAACTGACTGATTAGCTGTGAAATGGCCCTGTAACTTGGCCGGAAACATAGCTGCGTTAACAAGTGTTTTCCCACAAACAATGCACAATGGAAGTTGACAGTTTTGTTCACCAGTCCATGTGAACCCAAAGGCCAAATATGTCTATTGTAACGAAGATTTTTTTTAGTCTCACCCACTTTAGCTATCTTACTTGTACTTTGCTCTGCTGTGTTGCTCATCTCCACTATCCTCTTCTTCACTTGCACGTCTTCTTTTCAAATACTTCATCATCTTTCACGCATTAAAAATTGTGTTCAAATATTGGCAGGTAAGAGGGAAGACAAAACACAACACGCACCCACACTGCTCTATTTGCAACTAACTCATGTGCTTCTAACAACCACGTGCGTCTTAATGCAAGGGGTTGGCAGTACGTCATCAGTCACGAATATTTTTGCTTCTGCACAATACTAATGATTTACCTGAAAAGTAAAGTAAACTTGTTTTTTTTATATTAGAAACTATTTACACTTTAACTAATTAAATAGTTATTTATTTATACAAATTACTATTTAAATTAGGTATGTTATCCATATTATCCATGTGCATTGTACATAGTAATCACTGTAATGTTATTGTAGGTGTATTCGTTTGTTCTGTCTATTTCATTCTGTCCATCTAACTGCCCCCAGTTTCTCCTTTTTTATTTATTAGTTATGTCATCTCTCGCGGAGCACAAGGGCTCCAAGGAGCCCCAGTTGGGAAACACTGCATTATGTTATGAGATAAAACCAGTTTAATGTTGGTAATTTAATTTCTCTGTACAGGCATTTACACTTGAGTGTTTCACTATTTCAGCAATTCCGGCACTGCAGCATGTTGTGTATGACTTGTTTCTGCTGAGGGGATCAGCAAAATCTGACGTGAGCAAAGACTTGGAGACACAGAGAGAGGTCGTTGTCTCCATGCTCATTCGTCTCATCAACTATTACCAAGTACGTAAATAATCTACACAGTGTATTCATTCCATCTGGAATTATTTATCTTAATCTGAAAATGAGGATTTTTAGCACTAGCAGTCGTAAATATTTTCTGACTTTTTGGGCCTTTTTTGGACAAAGTTGTTGAGTTGATGTTTGTCATGAACACAAGGAAACGAGAAATGATTGTTTTGTATCCTGATTTCAGACATCACAGTATGTGACTCACACAACATTACACACATCTGTTGAGTACATTAACAATTTGTTTTATGACTATAAATGATAGTTTGTGTGTTGTTTGTGTTTCAGCAGACTGTAAATGTTAGTTTGTGTGTTGTTTGTGTTGCAGCAGACTATAAATGATAGTTTGTGTGTTTGTGTTTCAGCAGACTTTAAATGATAGTTTGTGTTGTTTGTGTTTCAGCAGACTATAAATGATAGTTTGTGTTGTTTGTGTTTCAGCAGATATAAATGTTAGTTTGTGTGTTGTTTGTGTTTCAGCAAACTATAAATGTTAGTTTGTGTGTTTGTTTGTTTTCAGCAGACCATAAATGATAGTTTGTGTTGTTTGTGTTTCAGCAAACTATAAATGTTAGTTTGTGTGTTTGTGTTTCAGTAGACCATAAATGATAGTTTGTGTTGTTTGTGTTTCAGCAGACTATAAATGATAGTTTGTGTTGTTTGTGTTTCAGCAGATATAAATGATAGTTTGTGTGTTGTTTGTGTTTCAGCAAACTATAAATGATAGGTTCTATGTTGTTTGTGTTTCAGCAGACTTTAAATGATAGTTTGTGTTTCAGCAGATTTTAAATGATAGTTTGTGTTTCAGCAGATATAAATGTTAGTTTGTGTTTTGTTTGTGTTGCAGGCTCTGGAGATGTTTGTCATTGTGTTACAGCAGTGTCACAGGGAAAGTGAGGAGAAGTGGAAAAGACTGTCACGTCAGGTGATGGACATGGTGCTGCCAGCATTGTCCAGACAGCAGGTCAGTTTGAATGACCAGTCATTTTTCTGACAAACCCACATTAGAAAACATTACTAATGATAAAGTTATTTACATAAAACATCCTGTTATTGCTTTATAATTAGTTTTTATGGATTTTCTCTGAAATCTTAAACAGAGTTGAGGTTAAATTTATATTGTACTAACTTGGAAATGATAAATGGTATTATTGAATTATTACAATGTGTATACCTTTTTTATCACCATATTATATAAACTAAATATATAACAGAGTTAATACAGTGCTACATCAGTCAGTAAATGTGTTATTTCAGTGAGTAAATATTCTTCTTCAGTGAGTTAATTTGCTGTTAGTTAGTTAATGTACTACTTAATTTACTATTTTAAGAACATTAACTACTATATGTTTCAGATAAGTTTGACAAGTCAGAGATCACTAGACACTCTACATCGGCTGTTTGAATCTGTTGCTCCCAGTGTGTTCAGACCTGTTGACATCTTACTCAAAACTCTGTTTGCACCAGCCTCAGACATTGCAAGTGTTTTTATCACAGATTCATCTCCACTGGGTTGAGAATATTTTAATTTAGATACTGGAAATGTATAACACAGTGTTGTTTATAATGAACTGGGATTTGTTATGATCAAGTAGTTTGACTTTGGACAAAACAGTGTTATTTATCTGATGTCAAACACTAACTTGATGTTAATTCATTTATAGACAACTAATTTATTAATAACAGGAAAACCTTTGTTATTATTAAAAAAAACAAAAAAAAGCAATCCTTCTTTTTAATATTCTAAAAGAACACATTAAAATCCAGTATTTAATACAAGTTTAATCGAACATTATTATATAAAGCAGAATGAAACTTGTAAATTTATAAATTAATAAATACTGTAATAATTATTTTTGTTTTCTTTCAGTCATGCACTCAGGGTTTACAGAGTTGGCTGTGTTTAATTTTGTCAACACTTCGAGTTCTAATTGTCCAGTCCAAGGAAGATGTTGTTTTGTCTCGTCTACAGGAAGTTGGTTTGGTTGTCCCCCTTACTCGACATGTTGGACCAGAAGATCCGGAACTAGCTGGCATTGAATTACTGCCAGATCTAGATCCAGAAATGACATTTGCATGGTAAGTAATGTTTAAAAATAATTTGATGTGTGTGTGCATGTTTGGCATTTGTTTGTAAGTTAATGAACATATAAGCAAGTTAGTAACATGACATATAATCACAGAAGGTGTCACAATAAAGGTTTCATTAAATAAGATGTTCTTTCTTCCTTTTTTTTTATCTAGTGTCATACAGTTTGTTTATCAAAGGTTCTATGATATGTAAAGTAATGTTAATTTTTGGATTAAAGTGGTATCAGAATATAATATTAGCATTTAGATCAAGTTTTTATTCTAGTGTAGATTGTAGATAATTTTACTTACCATGAAACTAATAAATTATTTATGACAGTGAATTTTTATTTGTTCTATTTTGTTTGCCTGTTTAACTGCAGGTTACTGATGCAGGTGATAGGAGTGAGTGCAGAGACACTTAGTAAAGTGTCTACTCTTGTCAGTACGTCCAGTGATGACTGTGTGTTTCTTGTTCAGCAGTTGTTACATCTACTGCTGTATGTCACACACATGTTCCAGTCAGGTTAGTTACTCTTATTAATATCATTATAATAATTACAGTCATCACCACCATCATCATCATCATCATCATTTGTTTGTTTGTTCTTGTGTTGTTCAGGTTTGTTTAGAAGAGTTGCCACAGCAGCCATGTATCTGTCCAAGGAAAAATACCCAGAATGTCTCTACAACATCCCTCACATCAACCACTTCATGCTGGCACTAAGTACATCTTTTCCCAATGTCACAATACTCTGGTGCAACATCCTCATTCTGCTCAATGTCGATGATGAAAATCTCTGGAGTCAGATTCTACACACACCTCCAAAATATCTTCTTGTCAGCCCTGGGTTAGTTAACCAATATTTCTATCTTCACAGTATTTACTTGTTGTTGCTGTATTCTATCAGTATTTCTACCTTCACATTATTTACTTGTTGTTTCTGTATTTTATCAGTATTTCAACCTTCTCACCATTTACTTGTTGTAGATGTATTCTATCAGTATTTATATCTTCAGAGTATCTCCTTGAAAGCCCTGAGTTTTAGAATTTTTGTGTGTGTGTGTGTGTGTGCATATATATCTTATACATCTTTCAGCCACCAGACACCAAACAGATGTGAGTTAGCCAAACACAGAGTGCAGTGTTGTAGATTGGAACTCTTACGTAGAGTTGGACTGGTTCTCTTCTCAGACTACGTGGTCAGTGTTACTTTGTATTCACACATTGATTAAAACTAAATTTTATTATCACAGTTCACGTCATTACGTACTGATCCAATCTGCTTGTATTGTCAGTCGTGTTTTCAGGAGTTTATTTATTGATCCATTTGTGGGAGAAATGCAATGTTAGAATATTTTAAATTTTTTTCTTTTTAAATAATATTTGTTCTGATTAAGAAATTTATCACATTGTCAGAAAAAATATTAATATTTAAGAAAACATTGAAAAAGAGAGTTTGATAAAAGTAAAATTTACATTAGAAAAATAAAAGATTTGTGTGTAATAATGAGCATGAAAGATTGTTTTTCTAATTAACCTGTCCCATTATTTTGTGTTTAATTAGTGTGAGAACCTCAATGATGCAGAGCACATGACCTGGTTAATTATTAACCATGTCAGTGATATCATCGACCTATCCCATGAACCCCCTGTTCAAGATTTTATCAGGTAAATGTTAAAAATATATTTTAAAAATTAATTTCATAATTTTATATTTCTGCTTGTCTCACTGTTTTTTGATTTTGCTGTTTTTATATTATTTCAACCATTCACTTTTTTGTTTGTTTTTTTAATAGCTTGCTAAACAGATAATACAATAAACCTTGTTATTTTCATATCTCAGATTCTGGCTAGGTCTGTACCAAGTGTTTTTGGTGTTTGTTTTTCTACAGAAGTAACATTTACACTAAATCAGTAAAATTTAATGAAAGTGTTTTTATTTTCTTCAAACCTGTAATCAAGGAATGTATTTTGTAATGGTGTTTTGTGAGTTATTCAACATAAATAAAATTTCACAAACTTGTTTTATAACAGTGCTATTCATCGGAACTCTGCTGCCAGCAGTTTGTTTATTCAGGCCATCCATGCTCGCTGTGATAATGTTAACAAGGTAATATATAAAATCTGTTTATTCCATGTATGCATTGGGTTGATCTGTACTAATAGTTGTAGGTGTATACCCGATGGACAGATTAGTTTGAGCTTCCGTTTATACTCCAGTTTCTGTTTTGTACATGGGATATGCTATGTTCATATCAGTATATTATTGTCTTATGTATTTATTACATTTTAAAAAGTGTGGTATGAATTTCCAATAAATTTTAATTATTAGAAAATATAATAAAAAATTAATAAATAAATATAATTTAAAAAAGAATAATAATAAAAAAAAAATGTATTAGTATGAAAAATTATGAATCATATTTTTCAAAAGGAATTAAATTAACGATTCAGTATTTTCTAATTGCAATAAACATATTTTTTGAAGTGTTGGGTGTCAATTAATTAATACATTCTTGGACTGATTATTGTTAAATAAAACATGTTCTTTGAAATAATGAATTGTAGCCATCAGCTGTGAAGAAAACTCTGCGATGTCTGGAAGCCATTCATCTATCTCAGAGTGGTGCGTTATTGACATTGCTCATTGACAAGTTTCTCAACACACATCAGCTTGCAGTGGCCAGAATGTGTGACAGCATTGCCTGTCGCAGAGTGGAGATGTTGTTAGCAGAACACCACGAGGTCAGTGTGTTTAGAAAATTCCAATTAGGTTGAAGAGTCACTGTCAGATTATAATTACACTTTCTCCTTGTCTGATTTTTAAAAAAATCTCTTAAAATTGATTGCTTTGAGTCAGATGATAATGCTGCTTGTGATAGTTTATCAGTAGATGGTCACTGATATATACGTCAAACTTGTAGTGTTAGCAAATTGTGCTGTAATGTTGTTCATGTATTATTATTTTTTGTTGTATTTTGGAATAGGAATGCAGCAAACAACTGCCACAAGAAGACTTAGAAAAACTCTTACAATTCATGAAATCAAATGGTTTAATAAGAAGGTATTTTTTCATAATATTTATAATTATTAATAGTTAAATGAACATAGAAGATTTGTTTTTATTGATAATAATAATGTTATGTATGTAAATATTTTAATCTATAATGATTAATTACAGTCTGTAACACTTACTGTAGGTAACTACATAGTTGTATAGACTTTGTTATCTGTGTAAATATTTTTTTCTATAATGATTAATTACAGTCTTTGACACTTCTGTTGGTAACTACGTAGTTGTATAGACTAAACTGATTCTTTTAACACATACCAGGTCTGCAATAACTTACATCTGTTTACTGTATTTCCTTGTGAAGTGTAGAAAGTATTTACACTGACACATAGGACTGTTTGTTTCACACATAATTTCTTCTATAGCATGCTGTGTTTACCTGTGTATGTAGAACTGTTTATATATTTTACACAGACATACCAGATTAGCCTCTTCTATAGTAACATACAGTAATATATATCTAGCAGACTTACTGTATTTATCTGTGTTTATATATTTTACACAGATACCAGATTAACCTCTTCTATAGTAATATACAGTAACATATATCTAGCAGACTTACTGTATTTATCTGTGTTTATATATTTTACACAGATACCAGATTAGCCTCTTCTATAGTAACATACAGTAACATATATCTAGCAGACTTATTGTATTTATCTGTGTTTATATATTTTACACAGATACCAGATTAGCCTCTTCTATAGTAATATACAGTAACATATATCTAGTAGACTTGCTGTATTTATCTGTGTTTATATATTTTACACAGATACCAGATTAACCTCTTCTATAGTAATATACAGTAACATATATCTAGCAGACTTACTGTATTTATCTGTGTTTATATATTTTACACAGATACCAGATTAACCTCTTCTATAGTAACATACAGTAACATATATCTAGCAGACTTACTGTATTTATCTGTCTTTATATATTTTACACAGATACCAGATTAGCCTCTTCTATAGTAACATACAGTAACATATATCTAGCAGACTTACTGTATTTATCTGTGTACTGTTTATATATTTTACACAGATACCAGATTAACCTCTTCTGTAGTAACATACAGTAACATATATCTAGCAGACTTACTGTATTTATCTGTGTTTATATATTTTACACAGACATACCAGATTAACCTCTTCTGTAGTAACATACAGTAACATATATCTAGCAGACTTACTGTATTTATCTGTGTTTATATATTTTACACAGATACCAGATTAACCTCTTCTGTAGTAACATACAGTAACATATATCTAGCAGACTTACTGTATTTATCTGTGTACTGTTTATATATTTTACACAGATACCAGATTAGCCTCTTCTATAGTAATATACAGTAACATATATCTAGCAGACTTACTGAATTTATCTGTGTACTGTTTATATATTTTACACAGACATACCAGATTAACCTCTTCTATAGTAATATACAGTAACATATATCTAGCAGACTTACTGTATTTATCTGTGTTTATATATTTTACACAGATACCAGATTAACCTCTTCTGTAGTAACATACAGTAACATATATCTAGCAGACTTACCGTATTTATCTGTGTTTATATATTTTACGCAGACATACCAGATTAACCTCTTCTATAGTAATAGACAGTAACATATATCTAGCAGACTTACCGTATTTATCTGTGTTTATATATTTTACGCAGACATACCAGATTAACCTCTTCTATAGTAATATACAGTAACATATATCTAGCAGACTTACCGTATTTATCTGTGTTTATATATTTTACACAGATACCAGATTAACCTCTTCTATAGTAATATACAGTAACATATATCTAGCAGACTTACCGTATTTATCTGTGTTTATATATTTTACACAGATACCAGATTAACCTCTTCTATAGTAATATACAGTAACATATATCTAGCAGACTTACTGTATTTATCTGTGTACTGTTTATATATTTTACACAGACATGCCAGGTTAGCCTCTCTCCTATGCAAACTGCAGACAATATTTGGGCCTGACTGTGACTGCAAACAGATGTTATCTCCAGCCAAAACTCATCCTCTTGTGTTGGTGCCAGCTAAACTCACTGACATTAACATAAACAAGGTAAACATATCTGTATACAGACACTGATATTTATTTTCAATTGATGATACTGATAAATAAATTTATTTTTGTCCTAAAAGTTTTAAATATTTTTTTTTAATGAGCCAAATATTAGATTGAATTTTATTTTTATAATATTTCATACAGATGATCAGAAGTAATGATTATATAATATCCTAAATCAAGAAGTCCCCAAAACTAAACACTTAATTATAAACCAAGATAGTATTAGATTTCATTATTCCAGATTCTAAAAATATTTTTTAATTGACAGAAAAATTGAACAAATGTTATTTTTGATAAACTTGTCAATATACACAAGTATACTAAAAAAAAATATATATTTTCTGCCAGGATTTGTATTTGTCGATTGTTAAAGACCAGTGTTTCAGTGCTCAGCCCAACCCTCGAGAATGTGCCTTTCTCCTACAGAAGATAGATTATGCTGACATTCTGCCTATAACTATGACAAAGGTTTGTAACATCTCTCTGTGGATATTCAATTTCTCAACCCTGAATTTAATTTGTAGAAATATTTGAAATCATTTTACAGATAAAGACAGTCAATCTATAGGCAGTAATGTTTTAAAGAATTTATTCACTGTGCTGTAATACTTACATTTCTTTAAGCTGGACATGTCTAATTAATTATTTTATTTTATCCACACACAAAAAAAATAAAATATATATGTTATTTCCGTAAAGAAGAAAACAAATAAAAAATAAAATCTTGGAATGATTAGTTGTGATCATTGGATTATATTTAAAAAGTTAGTAGTAAAGTGATTGTTGTTTTCTCATTGAAGGAGTTTAGTTTGTCAATACTGGAGGAGTGTATATCACTAGGAGCCTACAGAACTCTTGTTCGTTACAATCGTGATCGTGAACTTACCGCTGACCAGAAACTGCCCCCATCTGACCCTGAACTGGACACACTGTTCAAGGCATCCCACCTGACAATGTTCAGACACATCAACAATATTGTGAACCATATGTCTGTGCCACATCAGATAATGGTGTTTGGAAACAAGTGTAACTCCAGTCAGAGGCGATACATGGAGCACATCGAGGATCTGTTCACTGACAGCACCTGGTTTGTCATGAACTTTCACATCTCCACTGCCCTTGTCCAGTACCTAGTAGCCATTCAGAGGTTTCCATGGAAACCAGCAGTTCCTGCAGAATCAGTATATGATGTGTGTCGATTCTGTGTACTTTGTGTTGAGGTAAATGTTTTTTTGTCAGACATAAAATGTTTGTTTTTGAGTTTGTTTTGTTACAGTTTATTAAACACACCTGAAAAGACCACAAAACCGGAGTTCATTTTCTAACTGTTTATCACGTGGTAATGAATTTTTCTTTGCATACATTATCTAAATATGCATGTATTACCGCATATTGGCCCAATTATAGCCTAATATTAAGTAAAAACTTTTTGAAACATCGTATCATGAAAACAGAAAACATAAATGATTATTTAATTAACAGTTTCAAAGTTGTCATGTGTTAAACTGTCATGATGTAATTGCAGATATAAATTGTTTTACTACAATTACAAATTCTGAGTTATTTGTTTAAACTGTGTAATATATCACAAATAAAAAAAAAAAAGTTTTACTATAATTACACATTTTTAGTTATCTGATTTATTTATATAAATATTACAAATACAAGTAAAAATGTCTTGCTATAATTAAGAATTCTGAGTTATTTGTTTTTACTGCAGTTTAGCTGTATATATCACAAAAATTAATGTAATTACAGATTCTCGGTTACTTGTTACATCACGACCAGCTGCCCACATCAGAACAACTACAGACTTGTCTCGAGTGTGTGTCCCTGGTTCTACAGAACAGTCAGTTTTCTGCTGTCATTGGTCAGAGTGACAACTACACCTGGGTCTGTGTCATCATCAACACAGTTTACCAACTTGTAGCCTCATGTAAGAACAAATATATTTACAAGCTTATGTAAGGTTATTTACCAGTTTATAAAATGATGTAAGTGCATTAACCAAATACAGATATCTTTCACAAACATAATTTTTACATTTTTGATGAACCTACATGTATAAAATGTATAATATTTTGGTTATTTGTTGCACCAATGAACTATGAATCTGTTTTTCATACACTGGTTCTGTTAATTTAGAAAATTGTCAGTTACATGTCACTCAGACTGTACAACTGCTTTCATTCATTATCAGTTTGTGTACACAACCTGGTTAACAACACTGTTTTGTTATAACTAGAGATAATGCAGTGTATTATTTTCAGTGACCGTTCTTCCTGGAGTGAAAGTTGCCTTGCTGGCTCATCAGGACAGATATGAGGAACCAGTCACTAATACAACTGATGGTAACACAGTCTTTACTCTGCTGCAGATATGTACACACCTCATACATACAGTACATACATACATACAAGCATGCACAATAATTTTTGGGGTGTTTCTGTATTGGAGAATTTTCCAGTCTGATATGAACACACACACACATACATGATTTTTGTTTTATTTATAAAAATGTTCAGTTGGTTACAAATGGACACACAGACATGATTTTTGTTTTGTTCACAGAATTTTCCAGTCTGATTCGAGCATGTGATCAGATTTCTGAGCTGGTTCATTGTCTTCAGACAAGATTGAGAAGTAACTCAACTACTGCACTCTCATTTCCAGCCTCCCTTGCTGCACCTGTCAGAAACATTATCATTGGTGAGGTCGTATTTACACACTGTTCTTTATATCTCTTCACACTCGTCATACAAAAACTAACTATAAACAAGTTTCAGATCTGTAAAAGATGTAGTATTAAAAAAATTGGGTTTATTTTAGAAAAATGTTTCAGTATTTACTCAATATCTAAAGGACTGTTTATGTTACTTGTAGTCTTCTATAAGTTGTTTTATAAAACCCTTTCTAACATAAAATATTTACAAACTATTTATTTCATAAACTATCTGCAATTGACACAATTGATTCTGAAAAAAAAAAATCATCTTTTCTGGTATTCTTTGGAATCTCTTTGGAATCCCTTTCAAATTATTTGTTTAATTAATTGATACTTTATTTTTAATTTCTTCACACACTGAATAAACTGATAACTTCACTGTTTTGTAGGTTTGGCCAGGCTACCTCTAGTGAACACGTATGCTCGCACCCCTCCGCTAGTTTGGAAACTGGGCTGGTCCCCGTCGCCTACTGGTGATTTGAAAACACAGTTACCTTCCTTGCCTGTTGATTTCCTCCTGGAGAAAGATGTTTTGAAAGAATTTGTCTACAGAATCAACACACTTGGTATTTTTACTTTTCTTCTTTTGTATTTTATGTTTGTTAAATGTTGTATCTTAAATGTTGTATCTTATGAAACATACTGCATCAACTTCATAAGCTATCATTATGATTTGTAGCTGAAATATTTGATAAAACATTACAGAGCCTTTGATAGGCTGGTGATGGGCATTTTGAATGAATGGCAAATGTGTTAATGTTCTCTGTTTTGTGAGGTAATTTGTTTTGGTACTGCATAATGACTCTGAGGACCATTAAATTTAAGTATCTGATTTGAGAATTGAATTTAGATGAGGGTAAGAATCTGTTTCAAACAGTTAATAATCAGTGTGATCTGTTTCAGGCTGGGTGAACAGAAAACAGTTTGAAGAGACATGGATGAGTTTTCTCGGTTTATTAAATCCAGCTTCGACTGGCCGGGACCTCACACCAGAAGTAAGTTAATCATACAAGTTTTATATCACTGTTTGTAAAGACAATCAAAAGAAATATTAAATTTCTACTTCAGACTAATGTTTTACAAATCTGACATTTGATGTCATTTTGTCATTTCTCTGAAAATTATACTCTTCATTTCACTCTCATATTTATTTTTTTTAATAAAAAGTTGTTTAATTTTGTGCTGTCTTGAAAATTGATTTTACTATCCATTCAGATTAGACTAAAATAGTTGGGTTTGTGTTTATATTGATGTTCATTGTTTCAGGAGGATGTAGAGAGAACACAGTGCATGGTGATTGCTATCAGAGCAATCACGATGTTGTTGTTGCAGTCAACGCTGATACCTGTGGCTGGTAACCCATGTAATAGTGCACTGGAAGTACAACCTCGTGACAAACCTCTGACCTTCCTCCAAACCAGGTAAGTCAAACCTCTACATTTCTTTAAACCAGACAAACACTTACCTTTTTTTAAACCATATAAGACAAACCTCTACTCTCTTGAAACCAGATAAGACAAAATTCTATCTTTTTTAAGTCAGGTAAGACAAACCTGTACCTTTCTTTAAACTTGGTACAAGAAATCTTTTGCCTTTCTTCAAACAAGGTAGGACAAAACCTCACTTGTAAGTGTTACTCTTGAATGAGTTACTTTATGATATATTCTTGTATTTTATTTGGTCTACAGAAATTGTAGCCACAAAATATAACCTGAACAAAATAGATTATTCAAAAAGGATTTTAGTATATTAAAATGTTTGTGCACGTTATTTGTATAACATAACTGTGAAATCTTTTATTATTTGTTTACGTACCGTGTTTGTTGTAAATTGTTATTTCTGTGTTTGTAGATGTGGCAAGAAACTATCAATGATTCGAGGTCTGATAGAACAAGAAATACACAACCTGTGTGCAGAAAAGTAAGAATCTTTTTATGTCATTTCCTATATTAATATATAGCTTACAGTTAAAATGAAATTAAAATATCTACTAAAACATGTTAAATAAATAAATGAAAAATTAAAGAAGAGGAAAAGCAATATTTTTTTTACAAGAGATATTTCTGACAAACATTGAGGTTTGAAAATAATTTAGTTGTTTAGCCAAACTATTTAAAATATACATTTACAACTACATAATTAGAACTTGATTTAGGTAAAGTATAGATTGTTGTGTTAAGAAGTTTGTTTGTGTGTCACAGACCAGATCGAATGTGTCACTGCTCGTACACAGCGTGCAGGAAGAAGACAGACACAGTTCACTGTGACCTCTTTGAAGACAATCTAGACAGAGCTCTAGGCTCCGAGGACTTCCACCTTGGACAGGTGAGTTTGTGAATTTTGTTTGTCTCTAATATTGTGCATTAGGTTTTTGCAGCAGTTTAACACTAGTACTGTATATGATGGTTTTGTTACTAGATTTATAAATACAAATAGTTTTATACTGATAAAAAACAACAACATAATATATGCTTGTCTTATATATTACTTGCTAGGTTGCAACTTTCAATAAAATTTATAATACTAATTTAAAATTACTGTACAGCATAATAAATTTCACCTGTTATGTTTGTCTATGCATTATATTTAATCATAAGATTTCTAATGAAAATTTGTTTTATTATACAGTGTGACTACTGTTATTTTTGGGTGTCTATGGAAGCTATCTGGTCTGTGGTTGGGACTCTAGATTCCAAATATTTCTTATTAAAATTCTGATAATAAAACAGTATGATTGTTATTTTTAGGTGTCTATGGAAGCCATCTGGTCTGTGGTTGGGACTGTAGATTCAAATATTTCTGGTTCTGACACAACAGACAGTCCAGACAGTTCACCACGTAATGGTGCCAAGTCGCTGATGGTGACATCACCAATGGAAACACGAGAGAGATCACTGGCTTTGAGTGGTCTGGACATTCACTCTTGTCTGCAGTTCCTTCAGGAACTCTTTGGTCCTTGGCTGTCCTACGAGGGCAACAGCAAACCAGCGCTGATGTTGCTCAATTCTTCTGTCAGATCAGTGAGTAGAAATTATCATGTTGCTCAGTTCTTCTGTCTCATTGGTTAGTGAAAATAATCACATTACTCAATTCTGTTGTCAGATCAGTGAGTAGAAATTATCAGTTACTCAGTTCTTCTGTCAGACAGGAAGTATTATTCAGTTCTTTTTTTTTAGATCTGAAGATACAGGTGATTAAACACATTGCTCAAATGACAACAAATGTAGTGTACTGAGCTCAAATTATTTATCAGAATAGTAAGTAGATGTATTATACTAGTACCATGAGAACAGTGTTATGTAAACACTGTGTAAAGACACAGTATAGTTTAAATACGGTAAAAGTTGTTAACTCTCATTTCAGATTGTCTTGTTGTCAGATCTGTTCATGGAGAGAGAACAGTTTGAGTGGATGTTGGACACACTATTGGAGGTGTTGCGGTTGCACCCATCAGAAGATGAACTAGTTGCTCAGTATCTCAACGTGGGAATCTGCAAGGCAGTTGCTGTTGTTGGTTCAGTAAGTGGGGGCTTTTTGTTTTAAGAATTGCTAACAACTGTATCCCTAAAATAGGCTAGTAAAGTTAGGTAAAAGAAAATTTAGATGTTTTTACAGATTATTTACCTTTGAAAAGAAATAAAACAAACCATAAGACTGTTATCGTTTATTTTAAGAAGCAGTTGGTTTAGGGGGTTTTCCCTTTATTAATTAAAGTTTTACAATGTTGCCTGATGTATAAAGGCCTCGCAGCTCAAGTTGTAATATATTTTCTTAAATAATTTGTAATTCACTGATATGAAAATACCTCACATTTTAAATATAATTTTAAAAAAACCCAGCAAAAAACAACATATTTAATTTTCTAATAACAATAATGCTAACATTTTTCAGTATTGTTAAGCAGATATTAAAATTATTATATATTTTTTAAAACTGCAAACTAAAATACGTAGCAAGTAGTAAAATGGACAAGATAAATTATTTAATAGTGTATTCAGTAGTATTTGTGTGTAATTGTAAATTCTTCAGTCAGTAGTATTTGTGTGTAATTCTAAATTGTTTAGTATTTAATTCAGTAGTATTTGTGTGTAAATAAGTTGTTTAGTATTTAATTCAGTAGTATTTGTATGTAACTGTAAGTTGTTTAGTATTTAATTCAGTAGTATTTGTATGTAACTGTAAGTTGTTTAGTATTTAATTCAGTAGTATTTGTCTGTAAATGTTAGTTTTTACTATTTAATTCAGTAAATGTAATTTCAAGAGTCATGTTTGTGCTTCAGGACACTGTGACATCAGAGAAAGTGATCAAACTAATTGAGGCGGGGCTGAGAAGCACCCACCTACCCAGCAAAGTGTCTGTGCTTCATGGGGTTCTCTACCTGCTGGAGTCAGGGCAGTCAGATCTGACCCGCTCCCTCCTACCCACCATCACCAGTTTCCTCCTCAAACACCTGTCTGCTGTAAACAAGTAAACAAAACTAATCTATTTCATACATTATGTAAACAAGTAAACAAAATCAAATCTATTTCATTCACTGTAAACAAGTAAACAAAACTAATCTATTTCATACATTTTGTAAACAAGTAAACAAAATCAAATCTATTTCATTCACTGTAAACAAATAAACAAAATTAATTTATTTCATACATTGTGTAAACAAGTAAACAAACAAAAACATATATTTCATATCTTGTGTATTTAAGCTAAAAAAAAGTTTACTGATCTCAAAAGTTGCTGGTATAAAAAGTTAATTATTTAGAATTTTAATTTTTATAAATATCTTCATCCTTAGCAAATAAAACTTTTGTTAGTGTTTAAATGTAGATGTTGTTTTTCTTAATAATTTGTGCTTTAATAATAAATACTTGTTTATTTTTGTTACACATTCAGTCATTATCTCAGTAAAAAGTTTTTAAATTTTAATAAATTATTTAACACTAATATAACTGCTGATTATTGTTGTTGTTGTAGTGCTTGTATTACCAGTGAGCAGTTTGCTATGACGATGTGGGCAATGACATTTTACATGATGGAGAATTACTACGAACAGCTGAGAGACTCCGACTTTCCTTCTAGTGCTCTTCAGGTTATTACACTTGTTATTATTGTTATCTTTATTATTATCATTATCATTATCATTATTGTTATTATTATTATTATTATTATTATTATTATTATTATTATTATTATTATTATTATTATTATTTTTAATATAGCTTTAAATATTATTATTTTCTTTATTAAATATTAATCTTGGTGCAGTTGTTCTTACTGTCATTAAAAATTAAATTAAGTACATGAATAATAAATCACAATTAGCTATTAATATATTAAATTTAACTTGGCCATTTGTTAGTAGAATAATTTGTACAATTCAGCCAAGTTACAAATCAATGGAAAATTTATAGAATATGAATAGACTATGTGATAATACCAATACAACATACTTTAACAAGAAACAGATAAAATAATTAAATGGAAGTACAAATGTGTTGTAATTATTATTGTCATTTCTATTTTTGTTTTTCACATTAATGTTAAATTATAAAAGGTTTTTTTTATGTTGAATCTCTTTAGATACTTTTACAACTAATTTGTTTATTATAATTGTTTACTAAATATTTATTTATCACATTAATGTATATTCATGTTACAGTTAGCTGTCACTGCAGCATCAGGAAGTGAGGAGTGTATTTCTGTGACTGTGTTTCTTGCTATAATGAAAGGGATGGAGAGATTACTGCTTGCTGACGTTCTCTCTCAGAAAGACACAGAAACCATCATCAAACTGAGCATGGATAGGTAACTTTCATATGTACCTACTGTATGTTTCATAAAAACATTTTAATTTTTTATTTATATTTTCATATTTATTTGTTGTTTTATTTTAATTTTATATATATATATTTTTATCAAAGGTTTATAAACAGTTTACATCATCTTTTCAAATGATACCAAAATTAAACAAGACTTTTTACTGACAATTATTGACAATTCTTTGTGCTTATTTTAAGTTTCTGGGGTGAGAATTTGTAGGAGTTATCTTGGATAACTTAAAAGGAAAATATCTGTAAATAACATGAAATGACAGATGTGATATGGCAGCTTGATAAATTACTTGATGATATTATTGTAAAAATGAAAACGGAGATGAAATATTGTTAATATAATATAAAACCTTTTTCTTTCAACATTATTTCATTTTTTTTATTATTCTTTTTCATACAATATTTTTTTTTTTTTGATCGATCATTATATTAAAATAAAATAAGAAAATAAAGATTAACTATTCTATTTCAGACTCTGTCTGCCCAGTCCACAGCGAGCTCTGCCAGCTCTTGGTCTAATTTTTACCTGTATGTACTCAGGTATGTATATTTACCTTAACATTGTCCCATACATGTCAGTGTTAATGAATTTCATTTCCTTATGTAACAAGTTCCTGTTTGAATTTGACATATATGTATATTATCTTTGTACTGTGTAAATTCAAATATTCTTTTGTCATGATTAATGAGTCATATTCTATTTTTGTGTATGTGTCTTTTCAACATATAGGTTTTAGATATTTGTTATTGCATTTATAATGTCTTGAAGCTTGTTTAGTATTAGATCTTTCTTACCTGTTTTGAACAATAATTATAAAGTATCACATTTAGAAAAATTTTATCAGCAGCCATTAATCCATGAAAGTTAAAACAGTCAATAAATCACACCGTCTGCATCATGTAGCAGATTTATGATACTACTCTTACATAATAAAAATTTAGTTTAATTTCTTTGTAAACATGAGTAACTTTATGTTGAAAGTAAACATAATGATGAGTAAGTGTTTATATTGTAGGTAAACAGGGTGATGAGTACAGTCCTAGACCGAGGGACATGAGTGAACCTAGTTTTACTGAGGTGGGTTTCCAGCCGATGGTTCAAGACCCAGAATCTCTGATTTTAGCCATGGAGCGAGTTACAGTTCTCTTTGACAGGTTCGTGTTATACTCACTAGTAATGTTTTCCTTTTTTGTTTTAGTTATATTTTACAAAGTGCACTCTTGTCATTTATCATATGTGAAAGTTAAAAAGATTATTTTAACTTAATAGATTTTATTTTCAAACAAAAAAAGATGTTTCTCATAAATTTAGTATTCAGAAGGGATATTGTATTTGTTTAAAATTAAAAAGGGGTATTTGTGTAATAATAAAAGGGGGTATTGTGTTTGTCTAGAATTAAAAAGGAATGTTTGTGTAATATTAAAAAAAGGGATGTGTTTGTCTAGAATTAAAAAATAATGTTTTTGTAATATTAAAAAGGGATGTGTTTGTCTAGAATTAAAAAGGGATGTTGTGTTTGTCGAATTAAAAAGGGATGTTGTGTTTGTCTAGAATTAAAAAGGGATACCCATATGAAGCGAGAGTGATCACGCGACTGCTTCCAGCGTTTCTCGCAGATTTCTTTCCACCTCAGGACATCATGAATAAAGTAATTGGTGAGTTTCTGTCCAGTCAGCAGCCGTACCCACAACTCATTGCCAAAGTCGTCTTTCAGGTTAGTCTGCTTAAATAAAGTCTACTTGTCGTAAAATATCTAAATAAAGTTTTTTTTTACTTGATAATGATTTTCATTATATTTTGTTAGTTTGTTTTGACAGTACTAACAAACAGCCTGACTATGTTTTCAGTGTCATTAGTTGTATTACACAGTTTTAAAGACAAGAATTAAATAAGTTTATAACTTTCAGTAATTGTTTTCTTTAAACTCAAAGTGTTTTCAGTCATTTAAAAAGAGAAAATTAATTAATGACTGACAAGTCAACTGACTGATAAATGTTAAGTATTCAAGTTTTAATATTGTTTTTTTCTAGGTGTTCAACAACTTACATCAACAGAATCAGCAGGCATTGGTCCGAGACTGGGTAATGTTGTCTCTCTCCAACTTCACTCAGCGCTCACCTGTCGCCATGGCAATGTGGAGTCTCACCTGTTTCTTCATCAGTGCTTCTGTAAATCAGTGGCTCAAAGCTCTGTATCCTTTATAAACTACTGGCATTCTCTAGTTCTCAGTATGGCTTTTTATATGATAGAGGTAATTATAAATGATGAGGATACGTGTGTGGTTATTAATACTAGTAATCATTTCTTTACTACATGTTTTATTTTATTTTACAAATATATATATATATATATATATACATTTCTATTTTATTTTTTTTTTTTTTCTTGTCTGAATGTAGAGAAAATAAGATCAAATAATGATGCAGAAAACTCCTTAACTTAAGCAGATTTCCTCATGTGATTGGAAGGATGGGTAAGATGGAGGTAGTGGACAGAAAACTGTTTTGTTTATCTGCCCTTGACTTTCACAAACAACTAGATGATGACAGTCAGAGACATGTGTTTGTTTCTACATTCCAGTCAGTGGCGAAGACAGACTCCCCTTACCTTGAGCTCATCGCATGTCTGACATAGCAGCAGTCATGTTTTTATAACAGCTGTGTTGTAGTATCTATCATGTTTGATATAGTGTATATAATATAGTTTGAATTTGTGACATATTCAACAGCACTGATGTCAATAACATCACAAGAGATGATATACTACTGACATCAGTAACTTCTCAACAGCAGTATATCTATCTGACATAGCACGGACATGAGTAACTTCACAAAAGTGATGTATGTTATGATCTCTCAATGAAAAAACAAACAACACAATGTTTGTGACAATGTTTAAAGATAAATACACAAAAGGATAACTACTAATATAAAGTGTAAAGCACAGCTCATACTTGTCATCAAAACCTGTTAGTCACAGTTTGTCATTGTTTTTGATACAAGGATAAATATATGCGAGGTGTTACTATAGCTTCTTTCTTAAAAAACAATAGTCAGTATGAAACAGGTGTAAGGTGTAATTACAACACTTTCCACAGAACACTGAAGTTTAAGTGTTACGTAATGAGGTTGTGAGAACTTCACATTATACATAGAGTGAGGATTGGATTTAAACAAAACTAGCTAAAGTTAACATTCTCATTGTTAAGCAAACAAAGATCATTTACAATGTTTAACTTCTTATACACTGTAAGAATCCAGCCCTCTACACAAGGATTGATTTTCTAATTGTAATTATTTACACAGACTGAGTAGCTTTATGCATAAGATAACATTACAGTATGCTGGATGAGTGCACTACACAAATTATTTATAATTGTTGTAATATTGTGTCATTAGTTGATTGTAGTAATAATAAGTTATACTAGTTAAAATTACACTGGAGTTAAATTATTTGTGTAGTCTGTATGTCTGGGAAAGTGAATACACAGTATTAAAATAACACTGCTGTATATTTCACCTCTGGGTGTGCATTTGCTTGCATTCATGCATGCATGTGTGACATTTTCTTGAATTAACTCTTAGAGTCAACTGTTGTGAAAAAAACTGTTGCAGGAAGAAGGTGCATCCATCCATCAACCAGTCTTTACAACCAGTAAATCATAACAAATCATGTTTAGTCAGTAAATAATATCTACCTGTAGTCTACAGCTTTGTTTAAAACAATGAGCATCACTGACACTGAAAACAAAAATAGAACTGAAACCTGAGATTTTAGCACTGTAATTAGGTGCAACACAGTTATCTATGATTCTGTTTCACAGATATTTGATAAAAATGTAAATTGTTTTTTAGCAGCAAGAAACCACAGCCTTCAACAAACCATTCTTGCAGCATGGGCTAAATTATAAGTCATGTGACCCACTGTTTTATCTATAGTTCATAGTTAAAGTTACTTGCAATAATCAGTATATTATCTCAAGTGCAATACATGTATTAGCTTATTTCAGTTCATTGTGCAAGAATAAGTGAGGAATAAACAGAATGAAAGTTAATGGATAAATAATGATGACAAAAGGATGAATGAAGAATCAATTTTTTTTTTAAATAAATGGAATGAATGAGTAAAAGATGACATAACAAGTGATTACTACTATACATTTGTTTATGAAGTTGTCTAGTTACACACAGGGTAAACAGATTCCTCTTTTCACTGTTTTTTTTACATCATGTAAAATAATGTTTACTACATTCCTTAACTTGTTGACATTTTGCTTTTGTTTTATTAAATACATTATTATTATTATTATTATTATTATTATTATTATTATTATTATTATTATTATTATTATTGATTTCAGCAGTGCTGAACTGTACCTTTTAAAATGTATGTTTTTTCTATCTTAGTTTTATCCTGTTATAGTGAAAATATTTAAATGAGTGTTTACCACAAAACATCAGATATTTGTTACGTGTAAATTTTAACACCACTATGAAGTTTTCCCACTAGATTCATTTAAAATAATTTCAGTCATGAGTTTAAGAAACACTGCAGCCTTAAACAAAAACAGCATCCATTAACCTAAGAGTTTGTTACTGTTACTACTATTATTAAATGTTTAGTTTTTATATTTTTTGAGGGGGGAATAAAAGGGATAAAAAATTAATTAAAATAATAGATTTATTTATGCTTCTGTAGCAAATGACTTGATGCCTGATTTGTTTAAACTGTTTGCATTCCACAAGAAATACTGGTAATGAAAAGCACACATTGGTAAATGTTGTGAAATGTGCATGGATTCATTTCTTCACTTTGTCATACTTCACTGTCAACTAATAAATGTGTCGATTCATTTCACTTTTTTGTTTCATTTGTAAGTTTGATTTGTGTGTGTGTTTAAGAGAAGTAAATAATATAAATGCTTGTTTTTCATATAAATCTAATTGTTATTATTATTATTATATTAATATATATTATTAATTTTAAGTTTACTTTGTCATCAATTATGAATTTTAAAATAGTCAGCTGAAACTTGATAACTTAAAAGAAAATATTAATGCAGATTCAGGTGGTTAGATCAATAGATTGGAATTTATATTTATAAAATTTATATACCAGAATTGATCAAACTATCTCAACTATCAAGAATCTGGAATATTCTACATAACATTTCTAAAACTTTCATTAATGTCATACATACACACACAATAGAACAACGAAAAAGAAAATAAATTTTATAATATTCACGGGACTCCCAAAATTTAATCAGGTAAATTAACAAGTTCAAAGTGATTGAATTGTGTCATCTACCAAGTTACTTATCGGAGTCATGTTAGTTTGTTTTCTCAGACGTCACTGGAATCTAAATCACTGCTTTGAGCAAAATGATGTAACGTCTACCTATGTTTTCTTTTTCTGGAATAATATAAAGTGAATCTATGTTTCGTAAATATTATTTTAAATTACAGATTTATCTTTCAGAAATATTTTGTTCTATCAGTGAATAACCATAATTTGGCATAAAATGCTGTTTTGTTCCACAAAATAAGTAAAAAATTAAAATATGGGAGTCATTTATTTATCAAAGTGTATCATACTGGTAAATATTTGATCATTAACATGCAAAAAAAAAATCATAATAATAATAATAATAATTAATTAACTAATTAAACTGTTAACGTCTAGTTTGATCTGATTATATTTTTATGCATTAAGAAATGCATTCTCTTTTGGGAAACGGCAAAATGGTTTGGAAAAGACCAGCTGATTACATTAACTGGAATCTTGGATCTAATATAATCTATTACACTAAGTGAATTTTACAGTCTGACATATTTTTCAAGAACAAGGTTACTAAATAAATAAATAAATATGTCTTATATTTCAAATTTAACTAAATTCTGAGATTATCAATAGACACAGTACTCTACAGTCTATGTACTTACGTAAAAATACAGTTTGTATGACAGAGAAAATGTTTACTCAGCTCCAAATATGCCATAGGGAGATATAAAAATATCTGAAGAAGAATAAAACATTGTTGAATTTTTTCTTCTTCTTTTACATCAGTTATTGTTTAAATAATACTCTTTTCAGTATAATATGATATTAACATATTTTCTGCTATAAAAGAAAGGTTCGTATTGATTTCGTTTGTTGTTTTTGTAAAAATAAATAAATATAATGTAAACTTCTAAAATATAACATAAAGCAAAGGAATACTGAGCGTTTAATTTTGCCTCTTTTTTCAGCTGTTAATGTACTTGAAAGCTTTGCACTAAAGACCTCAGAATGGAGGAAGTATCTTAATAGTTTAATTCATATTTCTAAGATATTTGTCTCTGTATACATACATATATATATATATTTTTTTTTAAAACATCGATAATAACCGAACGGAATACTTTATTTATTTATTTATTTATTTATTATGTTTGTTCCATTAATATCACACTCCTTTTATAAAAGAAGGAATCTGCGTCAAACAAAATGAAAATGTCTGCGCCCACTCCATGCGTTCCTGGTAATTCTTAATTAACTTTCTTTTTCATTACTGATAAAAATATCACAAATGACTTATACTCGTAAAATATTGTATATATCTCCTAAACCCTACAACTTATTTTAAAGGTTTCTATAGTCTGCCATGTATCAAAAATGTAATATTAATGATTACTACAGTTAATTATCTATTTTTCAGCATCACCTGTTATCGGAAAAATAATTGATGATGGATAAATTCTATATAACATATGTTTTTAAAACGGTGTTGTTCGAGTTGTTTTAGTTTTGTTTTGTTTAAAATAAAGAAGAAGTTGAAAAACGATATTTTAGACCTGAGTTGTTAACTTTTGATAATTTTTAATTTGTATTGCCATGTCCATGTTATGATGTTACAGAAATAGGTAAAACGCATTAAGAATCCATTTTCAAAATTAGACACCAAGACAGAACCTGAAGTTTTAAATTATTTTTATAAAGGTCAGCGTTTATGTCGTCTTGAAGAAAATGTGTTGCCTGGTGATGGAACATACACTAGAAATGGTTTTGTGTATTCAAGTTTGACAGGGTTTCTGAAAACCGGGGAACTTGATGGTAAAGTAAGTTTATTTTTTAACATTGGTTAGCCCATTACTATTATTGTTATTCACATGTAGCAGAATAATTGAAGTGTTAAGCTGATTTAGACGTTAGCAATTTTTCTTTGTGTTCTTTTTGTTGTTATTTTCATCTTTTAGTGAAACGTATTTCAATTATTTTTTTAAAAATGAAATAAAATGAAAGAAAGAAATGAAATCTTGTTGTATTTGACAGAGGACTCTGGAGGTGTACACAGTCACAGTAAACAACCTGGTTCCATCAGTTGATGCTCTCGTCACTGGAAGAGTAAGTCCTTGTATTTGTTAAAAATATTTTTTTATATTTCATCCATTTCTCTCTTCAGAATTGTCATTCTAGAAAGTTGTAGTCATATACACATTTTGTTTCTTTTTATTTAAAATAAATTGTTCAAAATATAAATGATGTTATTTTCCAGATAACAAACGTTAATCCAAGATTCTGTAAGTGTGCTATTTTGAGTATTGGAAAAATACCACTAAGAGAATCATTCCGGGGAATGATCAGGTAAAATAGTATTTTTTATTATTTTTTTCATTATTATTATAAAGCCTACTTCTTAGCTTTCCTGTATTTTTTCTGTTTTTTAGGTTAATCATACAAGGAGACCAGTTAGTTTAAAAAACTTGATATAAGTACATATTTTCTTCAATTTAAAAAAAAAATACTTGATAGACTTACAATTATCATTTTCATAAAATTATCACTGTTAAAAACAAAATTTATTCATTTACCTCATTTGTAATTTTCAACACCTATATGTATGTTCAACATTTTTAAATTGATGACAACTGTTGACATATATTTTAGAAAAGAGGATGTCAGAGCAACTGAAAAGGATAAGGTTTGTTTAGTTTGTTTTATATGAAATTGTTTAATGAAATATCCTTAAAAATTATCCTTCTTCCACTGACCACTAGTTTTCTGGTAAATTCTGTTTTAATTGAATAATAATGATTACAAAATGTGCATTTCTTAAACAAGTTATGTTTTCTAAGCATTAATTTATTTTGTATTTACTGAATATTCAAGTTTAAATTTACCTAATTGTTAATGTTTTTGATGAATGATTATTATTTTTTTTAAATATTTAAAACTGTGTTCTTTCTTATTGTTTCAGGTTGAAATGTACAAATGTTTTCGGCCTAGTGATATTATCATAGCTCGAGTTGTATCCTTTTATGAAAAAAACTATTTAACACCAGTATAAATATTTCTTTTTTATATTTATATCTTTTTTAATGCACATTAAATTTTAGCTCTTTATAATATTTACAATTTTTATTTAAAATTTGATATTTTTATAATTTGTGGTGTTGTATATGATATGATTCATATAAAAGTTTAATAATTGAAAGGTCAGGTCATTACATAAGAATATGTCATATTAAGATACAGCATATTTGATTGTGTTACATAAACAGTTTAGGAGATGTTACATAAACTAAAGAGTTGTGTTGTAAAACTTTAACTGTTTAAAAGTTGTCATTAGGAGACGCACACTCATATCTTCTGAGTACAGCAGAAAATGAACTGGGAGTTGTCGTAGCCCACAGTGAAGCTGGTTAGTTTTCTTTTCTCAAGAATTATTATTTGCTTTATTTATGATTTTAAAAATATTATGTTTTGTATATATTTATTTTTTAATTTTTATTTTAAAAATTGTAAATGTAATTAATTATTCAGAAAATGTAAGATATAAATTTTGAAATGGCACAAACTTCATGGTTATGTTAACAAATCAATTTAAATGTTGATGTTGATTGTGCATGTTGAACATTTTGGATCATAATTAGGCTGGTTTTGTTCACTAAATCACCGAGTTTTAGTAAGTTGTATGACAAACTTTTTAAACTTAGGTAATGTCAATGATTCAAGCTTGGTGGTATGTGGTGTCTTGCCTGTGAGAAAGCACACACAATAACGTTCACTCAATGAAAGTATATCCTGTATTACAACAGTTTCCACACTAATTACAAAATAAAATAAAACTGAAATAAAATGTGCAGTCATTCCTTCAACCTTTCCTTCAGCTCTTGGAATCAGTCTGAACATTTCACATTATTCTGTTTGTCATTTTAAACTGAATTTCAAATTTTTATTAATTAATTTTGTTTGCAGGTTTTCCCATGGTACCTGTCAGTTGGTGTAAAATGCAGTGCCCCAAGACTTTGTTGGAAGAAAACAGAAAAGTTGCCAAAGTTCAGTCATGTTACACAGAAATGGCATCATCTTGACAGCAGCAACATAGTCTGTTATTTTAAATAAAAACTTTGTGTGTAACATTTTGTTATTTATTACTTTATTACTACATTTCTTGTTAAAAACACCACATTATTTATTTGTGACAGATCTCCAGTGTAAAATTAGTATTCTTACTAAATATTTCTCTCACACAGAACAACACATACTACAGCTTGTTGTCATTATTTAATCAGCATATTGAAGCAGTTTTTTTTATGTAAACTGAACAAAACAGATAATTACTAATGTTGGATATGGTTAAAAATGTTGTGTGGCAGTACAGACCAGATTTTATCTTATTTTCTCTAATACCTGTGAGGAGAGGGGAACAGCTCAGTGGTAGTGTCAGCTTAGTGTATGTTGAGTAGCTCAGTGTTTGGTCAGTTACTCAGTGGTAGTGTCAGCTTAGTGTATGTTGAGTAGCTCAGTGTTTGGTCAGTTACTCAGTGATAGTGTCCGCTTAGTGTATGTTGAGTAGCTCAGTGGTCGGTTACTCAGTGTATCTAATACTGATGACAAAATGGAATCTAAATAAAACAACATGAATCTAAATAAAACAAAACAGTATGTATACATGTTTAATCAAAAATGTGTTTAAAACGAAATTTGGTTTCAGCCAACAATGGAAGTTACAAAATATTTTTCTTAAAGCTACAGGTTACAAACATACAAGTAAAAATTCAGTTATGTTAGATATTTCAAACACTGTGTAAAATTGCACACAACCACTCCATATAGAAAATCATCACTGCAACATGTTAATTTGATATAGATGTATGTTTCAAACAATGGCACTGTAGTGTATAATTCAAAACATAACTTTGCTTAGAAAAATCTGTAGCATTAAAAAAAATTAATAATAAACAAAAACCCCAAAACCATTGTTACAAATTACCAAAAAAGAATTTAAAAAAAATCAAAACAAAATCTGTTTTAAATATATTTTCTTTTAAAATTATTATTTTTCATCTTTTGGGGTTTTTTACTTTTATTATTATTAATATTTTTTTTTGTTTTTTATTGTTGATAATATTTTTTATTGCTGATTACAAAATACTTATGGCACAATTATTATCAGTGGTATGACAAAAAGAAACCAATTTTATATCTGATAATAATGTTTTCAGTATTTTATTTGTCTGGACTAGAGAAATATCTGTCATGGTAATAAAAAGAATATTTATATATGTATAAATAATATTTCTTTAATAAAAATAATGTAAAATAAAACAATAAAAAGATGTAAAAAGATGATACATTCTCATAAAATATAATTTCATAATGCATACATGAAAATCTTCTTACATTCTTTCAACAAAACACACATTTATTACAGATATAATTACAGTTTTGGGTTAAGCAGAAAAAGAAGAGAATCTCTTTTCATCAACAACTTACAAGTTGTTTCTACATTTGTTCATTTTATTTTGTTTTGGGTTCATCTTGATAAAATGATCATAACAATAGTCCATGATCACAAACACCAGTCCTACTGGAGTGAATTAATCCATTATCATTTATCAAAATTTGACATGCAATTTTATCAATTTTATAAACTCAATGATTTAATGTGAATTAATTTATGAAAATCATAAAAAGATAACTCACTAGAGAAATGTGATAAAAAAAACCACATGCTATTTTTAGTTGCATTCATTTTACTCTTTGTTCATTTTAGTTTAATTTTCTCTTCAGATTTACTGATTTTTTATGTTTAAACACAATCAATTTTAGTCCATCACAGTATCAGTCATTATTGAGTCCCTGGTCAAATTTATGTCATTTTAAAAATATTTTATTTTTATATACAAAAATAATATTGAAATATCTAAAAAGAAATAAAATATAATGAACATATATCAAAACCAATAAAACATATTTACAAAATACATGAATCACAGGTAGCTTATAAAATGTGGCAAGAGAAACAATGAGGAAATCACAGCATACAGAAGCACTCAACATATTTACATGATGATCAAACAATTTGACATTTAAAAAAAAATACTTTGGTTTTAAAATTTAAGTTTGACTGATTGATAATAACTGATTTTAGTATGAACACAATTTATAAAGAGTTTTCTTTCAAAAAGAAATTGGTGTCAAATAGTTATATAAAAAAGTCCTGATATAGATCTGGTGATTTGTACTACGCAGTATTTGAGAGAACAGTTTAAAAATATGCTAAGAGTTGTTTTGTTTTTTCACATATTTCAAATTAGAAATTCACTCATTGCTTTTATTCAGACATTTGGAAATAGCAATGTTTCACATTATTCCATACATGACAGATTCAATTAATTGTTCCTGGAGAAGTTAAATAATTTAATTTTTTATGCTAATAATTAAAACTAATCACTGTCTGCCTTTGAGTCTTCAAAATATCTTTTGACATTAGATGTGTCCATTATCTATATCTCAAATACACTAATAACATACTTGGAAATTCACCAATTTTAGACTCTTAACTTTTGTTTTTAGAGATTTCTTTTCTTTAATTTTTTTTTTCTTTTTTGTTTTGTTTCTTTCTTATTATTTTGCTTTGATCATATAAAAAAATAAAAATTATTGTTTTATTTTGGACTTTTCATTTTTCTTTATTTTTTCATACTCAGCAAGAGCATCTTTCTCAATTTCATCTAGGTACAGCGGCGCCATGAAGACTTCAGTTAGCTCTTTGTTCAAACCACTTGTTCTTGCAATGTATGCCTCATACTCGTCTCTCAGTTCAAGCAGATGTTTCTCCACTGCTTTCTTCAAAAACTCAGTCTTGTCAAGTTCCCCTGACAGCCTGTTAATCTCTTGTTCTCGCTCTCTGATAGTTCCTCTCAGTTTCCTTAGCTCACCATCGTAATATTTTCTGACTTCTTCAAGTTTCTTGGTGGCAATCTGCTGCTCTTCCTCTCTAGCTGCTTTCACTGCTTCCTCCTTTTCTACTTTTGTTGCTTCTTTCAGGTTTAATATTGCAATTTTCTTGTCATCACTGGCAGCTTTCCGTATCTGCCCAACTTCTTTAGTGTGTTTTCTAAAACAATTTATTTTTTAAATTATAAGAGAACTTTTGTAAATAATAATTAAAAAAAGTTGTAAGGTGCTATAAATTTATGTCTGAAATCCACCTCTCTATTTTGTTTCATTATCTTAAAAAATATTATTTTATATATATAGAGAGATATATATCATTAGAAAAATACATTTAAAGAAAATTATCTGTATGTGTATATTTAATGGTTGAGGCAGGTTCTGTATTAGAATATAAAGTTAAACACAAAAATACACTGAGTCATGCAGTCTAAAGAGATGTCTCAAGTCACACGTTTCTGTGACAGAGTGTAAACTCACTCCACAAGATTTGTTATGAAAGTTTCAGCAACTTTTCTTTCGTAGTTTCTCACAGCTGAACATGCTTCTTTCTGTTCCTTGGCAGCGATTTCCTCTGCCTGTTTGACAGCCTGAGCCAGTGCCTTTTCCCCCTTCAACCTTTCCTCCTGTACCTGCTCTATAGCCAGCTTCTGCATCTGCATTTCTATCTTCAAACACTCCTCCTTTGAAAAACAGTAAAAAAATTTTAAAATATACCTAACTGCTCATTATGTGATACTAAAGATAAAAAAAGTATTAACAAGCTTTATAATTAATTTACCAGTAAAATATATTTCATAACTGCTTTCAGCTGTTTTTGTGGTTTATTTTATTTTATTTATTTATTTGTGTTTTTTGTTTCTTTCTTTGTTTATCAAATATCACTATCATTTTGTAAACATCATATTCATTTACATAATATTTTACTAGACTTTTAATCTTTTATTATTATTATTATTATTTTTATATTTTTATTTTAGTTCAATAAAACAATAAATACAAGTAAAAATCTAACTTTTATAGCATGTTCCTTTTCATTTACATAATATTTTACTAGACTCTAAATCTTTTATTATTATTATTTTTTTTATATTTTTATTTTAGTTCAATAAAACAATAAATACAAGTAAAAATCTAACTTTTATAGCATGTTCCTTTTCCTTCAGCAACATGTTTACAACTTTGTCGTGTTCAGCTGTTAGCTGCTCTTTCAGTTTTTTCAGTTCATTATTTTTAACAATTTCTGCCTGATGCCTGACACCCTCCTCAGACTGACGTAAAAACTGCTGTTTTTCTTCCTCCTGTTGATCTTTGACTTTTTTCTGAATTTCAGATCCATAGTCTAAAATATTCAGCATTATTCATATTTTTTAAATTCCTTCTTTGGCAAGAGTTCAATATAATACCTTCTGATTATTGTTTTTCTGCTTTTATTTATTTACTTAGTTATTTATCTTTATTTTTTTTATTTAAAAATTTAACTACTTTGAGAAAGAAAAATGAGAAGAATAAAAATAAATAATATGTAACCACATAAATCAAAATTTATACTAAATGAATCTGTATTACTGAAAATTACTATTTAAAAATGTATAAGATTTATACATACAAGAAGATTAATTATTTTACTTAAAATAATTTTTAAGCACTATATACATGTTAGGATGAACACATATTATGCCTTATGTTTAGTACATGTATAGCAACTTTATTCCAATGAGAAAACAACAAAATTATTCCACTGAGATCAAACTGTTTTGGGATTTTAAAATTAATTTTTGAAAATAACAGATAAAAATCGAATATTAATTTATAGATTATTGAAATTTTACCATTTCATGTGAAAATAACAGTAGCATTTATTTATTAATAAGATACATTGGTTATTTCCACTGAAATCGCTACTTTATTTTCGACATATTAACTAATAGAATTTGTTTAGGAAATAGTTCAGTTTCTGCCAATCTTACAATTTGTTTTTTGTTTTAAATGCATTGTTTCATGTGTGTGTGTGTGTGTGTGTGTGTGTGTGTGTGTGTGTGTGTGTGTGTGTGTGTTCTGGATAGCAGAAACTGAACACATTAACATTTTACTCGCCCAAAATGTGATTATACTCGAGTTTTGTATCTAGACGCTCACAAAGAATTCTTCGATGAGTAAAATCTTGAATAACAGGAGCTCTTGTTTCTTCATATCGTCTTGGTGTGGATCTTGGATAGCGCTGTACCATGGACAATGACGGTAAACCTGCTGCCAGGTCCGTTGAAGAACTTGAAATCTCTATCATTTTGCATGACCCTTAGGCAAAATTGACCGTATTTAAGCTTACATATTAATTTCTTTTTTTTTTGTTTTAAATATTTAAGATAATAACATGATTTTAATTAATTAGTAAGACACAGAAATTGTTTTATACTGACAGTTTGTTAAATAGCTAAAGATATGATTTAAAAAATGCTAAAACGATAAAATATCATTACGACATTGTTTATACTGAGCCTAACAACAGACCGGAACTACTAGGACAAACATTATAGGACGCCATCAGGAGTTCTCTTAATCTCTATTTTAGTTACATTTGTAATTTATAAACACAAAATATAAATTAACTTCAACTTAGAAAATAATTATTTTTATTTATAAATACTGGTATTGAAAAGAATATTTCGTATTTTAAATATACATACGCCAAATAGTTAAATGTTGTCATGGTCCGTAATATTACGAAATATTCCGAAAACACTGGAAATGTACCGAACACAAAAATGCATTAGTTTGGCCTGTATTGACGTATGTTAACCATTGTTAACACTGTGTAGATAGAAATGAAAACGAAATTATTATTTTTATGATTATTTCTAAATGATTCATGTAATTATTTTCTGTATTTTTGTTTTAGTTGAGCAAAACATTTTTTTTTTTTTTTTTTTTTTAATATAATTACTTCTTTTACTGTTGTACCAAAACAAATATATATAGAGGGGTAAAAAAAATATAAAAAAATGCTAATAATAATAATAATAATAATAATAAATAATAATAATAATAATAATAAATATAAGATAATAAAAAATAAAATAAAATAATGATAATAATAATCGTCACTAAACAAACAGAATAATAATTAATACATTAACACACACACACACACACACATATACAAAATACTTCCAAGAAATTAAATGGAGACTGTTCTTGTTGTCATAGTGACAGTACATTTCAATGATGTCCAGATTTAGATTCTTTTAAATGGAAATTGTTTAATGTTTTAAAAGAAATTATGTTTTTTAGTTTTATTTATTTATTTTTTAAAAGCTTAAACATTTTGTTAAGGATTTAAAAAAAAAAAAAAAAAAAAAAAATCATCCCTCACTAAGCAGCAACATCCAAGAAACGGTAATAAATACTAACATTCCAGATGTTTCGAAATGAACTGTGATAATGTATCCTATCTGCCTGCATGTAAAGAAAAATATTTCAGCAATTTTATAGCAGCACATTTTCTCAGTAAATCCAGCTTTCATAGCAACCAGCATAAAATCAGAGAATTAGTGTCATTAAACAAAATAATAACAGAAAACAAAATTATTTAAATAATTTTATTATTTTGCACTGGGTAAAAAGCTTAATAACAAAGAAATGCATCATTAAAAATCTGTGTAGCAAATTTTTTAAAATAATAAACTGATAGGAATTTGTATACAAGTGAAATGTTTCAATATTATACCTTTTTTAATTATTATTTTTATTTTTCTGAAACATTAATTAAATTTTCTAAAACAATTATATCACATTCTTTATGTGCTTATAATTTACCAAAATAATATGAGAAAAAACTAGTCAAAATTTTAGTGTTATGAAATAATATCATGTAAAAAAAAAAAAGACTATGAAGAGACAAATCTACAAAATAAGTTTTATCTTTAAAATATTTGTATCTTTCAAACCAAGTTTTATCATTTTTTTAGCTGTTATTATTATTTATTTTGGCTGTTATGGCATTTCACAGAATACAATTTGTTTTGTAAACAAATGTAAAAATAAAAATTTCATTAATTATGGTTTAGTGAAAATGAAGGCAGTTGTACCCAGCCATTACATTGTTATTTAAAATTTTACAAAACAACTATTTATTTAAAATCCCTTAGTGACAATGTACAAAAATAAATATGATTATTAACTTGAATCATAACAAAATCTGCAATTTCAGAATGGACAAAATTCTAATTTCAGAATAATGATATCTTGATTTATTTCAAACAATGACACCAAGATATATCTTTAAAAAAATGATTTTTGTATTTAAAAACTTCAGTAGTGATCTTTATTTTAAAACATTCCTTTTAAACCACATCACTGTGAAATGATGACAAATCAATCCCAGATATTTATTTCAATTCGTGAAATGAATCAAATTAACAGAACCAGAATACCAATTCAAAATGGTGACACTAATCAAGCTAAGCCAAATGCATAATTCTTACTGTCCACAGACTGGTCAGTTGTAAGTGTTTCACTGTGTAAAGGAACACTGTGACAGATAGAATGATTGCTTTTTTTTCTCCGATATAATAATTATACAAAAATTGTGTAACACAGTGGACAGACTTTTAATTCTATACAATTAACAATTTTCTGTAAGGCAACAGATAATCACTTTCTAAAAAACACAACAACTGAAATATAACATATTTCAAAAACAGTAATTGATTTTATAATCTTCAACTGTTTACAATATCAACAAGAACATAAACATTTCCATAATTAATACATTAATTTATTTTACCGTTTTAAATTGCTTGTCAGCAGGTTTTGGCATTTTTGTGTCTCTAAGATTCTGTTTCATCACCATGTACATATAATAAGTAATATGTACACAGTATCTGATATGCAAACTTAGGAAATATAATACAATTTTATTGAAATACACACTACATTATCAATCACAGCATTTTTATTTCCTTCCTTGAAAATAAAGAAAAATAATAACATTGAATATTTTTCTTTGTTGAAGTTAATTATATTTTGTTTATTCCTTTCTTTACAATTTTTCAATTTGTAATAAATTAAACTATTTTAACATCTGATGTAATAATAAACAATACATCATATAAATAAATCAATAAATCTGGTTACAGTTTATCAAAAAAAAAACAATACTGAATTTCTGTTTACATATAAATGTAGTGAATTTGTTATACAATTTTTGTTTTTTTTTCAAAACAATTAAACATTTATAAATTTCTGAAAACACAGAAGAGAAAAAAAATATTAAGTACACATGGGAAAATGGTCACATTGTTTCAAATTTTTGTAACAATAAAAACAGAGTATATATCTCACAAATGTAGACTAGGAATCTGAATAAAATAGTTGTAAATAGTAAACAAGTTAAATAAATAATCAACATCAATTAACAAAGTAATTAAAATAAATTAACAAATAAAATCATTAAAGCTAGTATGTGGTAACTATGGCAACATAAGATACATGTATAAAAAAAAGAACACTACATGGCTCTTTCAGTTAAAGTGGTCATTTGTTGAAATAAGAGATATTAATTTTTAAATAAAGTAAATAAACTGATAAAATGTATTAATCTTACAAAGTATTTGAAAAATTGAATATAATATTTATCATTAAATTTATAAATTCATTTTTAAATAATATATTCTTATGTCTATTGAGCTGACAGATTTGTTGAAGGATTTCATGACAGATCAAAACGTCAGAAAAAACTGGGGATGAAAAATGAAATGTTAAGGAATTGATTGTCAATGCTGGGTTGTTATCAAGGCTGACACATGCTGGTTCTCAGAATGAACTAAGATTTAGTGTTAACACTGGCAGCTCTGTTGTCTGAAATATCTGTAAAGCAAGGAAACATTTAATCTGCCAAATTTCTGAGTTCTTTCCAGATACCAGAAGTACAGAATATCTTGATGGCAAGGAAACCTTTAATCAAGATTCTCAGTTCTTTCTTGATATATACAATCTTTCAACTAAAAAAGCTGCTGTCTATCCTTAATAAACCCAGATTTTAAAAACAAACCATTGACAAGAAAACAAAGGAAAATATTGATTATTAAAACTGAAAAGAATATGTAAATACATGTATCAGTTTATTTAAACAATTCAAATCATAAATGATTAAAAATTTAATTATAAGTGATCAAAATGAGACATGAATGAACATAGGATCACATAAAAATTAAAATATATAAAATGACTGGAAAATACTGAAATAAAACAGGAAACAATGATTATCAAACAGTACTGATGTACAACAAAAATGAGAAATGTTTTTATTTAAAAAACATATTATACGAAATGGGGTCATTTCTTTCCCTCATTTAAGACACTTTGATTTTCAGTCAAATCAGCACCAATAAGCAGCTCTATTCTAAAATAAAATCTAACTGTACAGTTTGTTAGAACTCCTGTACAAACATGTTTTATTAGCAGCTAAGTGAATTTGATTTTACAACCATACAGAATTAAATATTTTTTACTTGAAGGTAAAACCCAATTTATTTTTAAAAACTTGTTTAATATTTTTTGTTACTACTGGATGCTAAAACCTATTTAATTTTGCAACCAATTAATAAAAACATTTTTTTAAATATTTTTTATTAATGAACCTAATTTTATTTTACAAGTAGATTTATGTACATTTTGAAATAGTCTAATTTAATTTCTACCACATATCTATATTGTTACAATTTGCCGTTTAAAGATAAATTAATTATATAACAATATGATAAACAGCTTCTAAGAACTGACTACATAAACCTAATTTGATTTTAACCATTAACAAAATTATTTTCTTTTTACAAAAGTAGTATACTAATTTTAAATTACATGTATTTATACGACTCAGTGTACTGGGTTTAACAGAATGTTTTACTAGGCCTTTGTTTCAAACGTAAAATATTTAATTAGTCATTTTATTCTCATTTCACTACTTCTATCATTAACCAAACAATCCCCAGTTTAGTCCTATAGCAAATTAAAATTATAAAAAATGTATGGTGGTAATATGAATAGATGGATAAATACTTTTTTCTTCTTCTTAAATAAGGAAAATAATTTTAAAAAAAGATAATACAAATTGTTTAAAAAAAAAGTGGAAATGAACACAATATATTGCCTCCCAAAAAAAATAAAAAAAATTATAATAATAATAAAAAATAAAATAAAATAAAAAAATAAATAAATAAAAATCCAGTTGCTTTTTTTAAACATTTCTGTGGTTATCAGGAAGAAAAAAAAAATTACAGCCTCCAAAATAGTTTTATGTCTTTACGATTTAATTAATAATTAAAACTGGAAATAAATAAAGCAACACTTAGAAAATGTAATGCACTGAGGCCATTTGTTCACACCACCATAAACATTAACTCTGATTTCTATTTGAAAGACGTAATATTAAAAAAAAAAATTGTTTTTGTTTTGAACTCCTAATCCAGATACATATTACATCAGGTTTAAACAAATCAGTAAATTAAACCAGTTACTAGATAAACTACAGTGTTTAATATAGAAATATTAACATGTTTATGTTCAGTTTACCAAAATTATTTTAATTAATTTTCAAAATTTATTATTAAATCTGCTTACTGCAATACAGAAATATTTCTAAGTTATTCATTATTTGTTTTTAGTATAAAATTCCTGTTACACCCAGCTCTGTCTCCAAAGCATATTTATCTTCTCCAGAGAAACATGAAACTGAATTGTAGAACCTCAACCAGATCAGAATTATAATACTGATAAAAAAACTGACAAAGGCACCAACGACTAGATAGAAAGAAAAATCTAGGAATGTGTGTTCCTTCGAGGAGAAATTGGCTTCAATGTCCTCCAGTGGCAGGATATTTCTTTGATATTCATTCACAAACAAAACTACATACAAAATACAGGATGCAAGAGAAAATACCACTGAAAAAAAAACAAGAAACTGACTAGATGTATATAAATATAAGAATTTGTTTCAATGTTTCAAAATTATTAAAATAAAATGTAGATTTACAAAAATTACAGAATTAGAGAAAAAAGAAATCTGTTCTTAACTTTGAAAAATTACTGTTATAAAATATATTGTTATTTTTACATAACATTAAAATATTTCTTAAACATACCAACTTAAAATACTAATGTTTTATCTAAATTTTTTATACAATCATTCAACAAAACTTTTCTGAGATTTCTGTGGGTAATTATCAATAATTTAACATTTAACACCGACATTAAAAATAAATGCTTGAAATAAACAGTTGTGGAAATGCAAAGGCAGAGATTGTGAATAGATTTAAATATATTTCATATATAGTATTTTAACAGAGATGCAAATATGTGACCCTGCCTGGAAATATTTATTGTACTGATACTTTTTACTTTTTATCAAACTCAAACAAAATCATAAATACCTGATATAAACAGCAAAGGAGATTCAAGATTAACAATAGTTAAATATGGCTAATGCAGTAAGTTATGTTACAAAAAATTATTTTAGACAATTAATCATGTGAACAGTTACAATATATTACTCCACACAAAAATACACATCTCTTAGAGTTCAAAATAGCTTACAATAAAGGTAGAAAAAGTAATAAAATCTGATTTTAATGAAAAATGAAATTAAAATGATAGACTGACAGAAAACAATCTCAACATTCTGATTAATTGATAGTATGACTGATTTCAGTAGGCAGGGTCACATTTGATTTTAGATAATAAATTTTATTGATACAAAAGTTAGGTATTTTTGCAAAACCCAGCTATATTTATAATTTAATTCCTTGAAAATAATAATAATAATAAGAAGAAATAACAAATGTTTTATGAATAGTTTGTAAATTTTCAAAGAATCCAGTTTAAATAGGTATAATCTTTAAATCCTTCAGCATTATACATTATGAAGTATCATTTTCAAAAGTATATACAATTCAAACCCAGAACTGTAAATTACAAATCCACAAATAAATACTTCTTAGAATTACAATCCCAATCATCCTGCACAAACACTATCCACAAACCCACCCTCAAAACCACGGTACAACAGTGATCCCTAAATCTCACATCTCAGCACTGTGTGACAAATTTCCCAATCCAACCCATGTAGTAATTCTAAATGTTGTGCAGTCTTTGAAATCCTTATTTTCAGTACAAGATCATTCCATCCACTTCTTTCTCACTGGCTCCAGCAAAACTGCATGATAGTCGCAGCCCAGAACACACCAAGAGAACAATGTTTAACAGGAAGCTGCCTGCAGCCCCCACCACTAAGTAGAACGAGTAATCAAAGTGGGTCCTGCCCTCTGATGTCCACCCAATATCTCTATCTTCCTTTGGTAAAATGTTTTTCTGAATTCCTGTCACATAGAGCCCCACAAAGAGGAGGCAAGCAAGCAAGGAGAACAGCACTGAAAGGAACAGGTGGGTAAGCATAAGCTGGGAGGATAGTGAGGCTTAAAACATGGTGGAAATCACACAATAATAATGAAATAGTGAAGAAGTGTACAGAGTGTCCACAGATACTCCAAAAATTAATTGTTTTAATATTTTCATAAATAATTAAGATTATACCCTAGAGAACAGCTAATATATAAAAATTATTAACATTTTGTAATATGATTAAAATCTGTTAATGTTCAGTTTCTCACCACATTTATCCAAACAAATCAATTATTACATTCCTTCATAATTTTACCAGATCAGTTAATAAAAATGTCAACAGTTTTTCTATATATTACCCATAGCTACAAAGCTGCAAATACTACAGACACTCTCTGATTAATCATGGGACAAGAGGTAACTGTAATGTGTTGACTGCAGAATTAGCATCAAATGTATTTATAATTAGCCACTGTTTGCCAGTTTATCAAATAGCTTCAATTAAATATTGCATAATTCTCTTATAGAAAGTCTAAGAAATATTATAAATATCAAAAATATTTTGTACATTTATAAATATCTGATACAGTATATTATTATTATTATTATTATTATTATTATTATTATTATTATTATTATTATTATTATTATTTTTATAAGTATTTTTAGAGACTGAATATAACTGTAACAAATTAAATTATCTGAAACCACAGTTATAAATGGTTTTAAATCAGATTTAATTTATAATATATGAAAAGAAATTTAATAATATCTAACAGTATAACCTTATTTGGCAAACAAATTAGACGCAGCATCAAAATGCAGGAAAAGAGACATCACTGCTGATATTTTAGCATTTCTTAAATGTATTTATTTAATTATAATAAGCATTTCACCTGGACTTGTATTTAATATATATAAATAATAATGTTTTAACTTACATGCCAGTCCATTCCACAGGTAGAGTCCTGCAGGTCCAGTGATGGTCTCAATGGGTTTACCAAACACATTGAACACCGCAAACATGATAGCTACAAGTCCCCAAACCACACCCAGAGCCAGGGTGACAATTGTCGATACCCATAATCCAAATGAAAACAAACCATATTCTACCAAGTCTTTCACTGAAAGAAAAATATTTATGTAATTATAAATAATTTAAAATTTAAAGTAAAATGTAATTATTTTATTTGAGTTTGCATAGTGCAGAATTTCATTTAATGCAATTGTTTTTATTAAGCACATGTAAATTATTATCTTTGTTGTATTTACATATATATTTTTATTTAGTCCTTTTGTTCTTTTACACACATTTAAAAAAAAAAGGTAAGTAATCAACTTACATATTATCAAGTATAAAATTAATCACAACACATCTCTCTTAATCACTGAACTGAGAAATAATATTTTATATCAATTAACACAATATCAAATTCTAAATTAAATAATATTTTATATCAAGTTAACACAATATCAAATTCTAAATTAAATAATATTTTATATCAAGTTAACACAATATCAAATTCTAAATTAAATAATATTTTATATCAAGTTAACACAATATCAAATTCATAAATAAAATAACATTTTATATCAAGTTAAAACAATATCAGATTCATAAATAAAATATGTTATATCAAGTTAACACAATATCAGTTTCATAAATTAAAATATTTAAATCATATTAAAACAATATCAGATTCATAAATTTAATACCAAATATAAAACAGTTATCAGATTAATGAATAAAATAATATTTTATAACTGGTAAAACACTATGTCAGATCCATTACTGAAATAATATTTTATATTAAGTTACAAAAATATCCAATTCATAAACAAAATAATGTAACACCCCCAAAACTGTAAAATTTTAGAATTAAATATTTCTTTAAAATATTTATATAAACTATGAAAATGCTGAAAATAGCTAAAATAAATAAAATTTTAGATTAAATTTAAAGAAATATCTTTAATACATTTATATACACATTTGAAATTAATGTGTAAACACAAAAGAATATTTAATGCATGATCTCACATTTCAAACACATAACTCAAATAACATTCATATGTAATATATTTGTCTTTGCAAAAATTTAAACCATAACATTTACATACTGAATGCTCAACTCAAAACATGATTAAGTATACATTTTAGTTCTGATATAAAAGAAAATATTTCAAAACAGCTGGATTTGTAGACTACCTGTCAAAACAACAGTGTATATAGTCTGTACAGAATTTTGTTTACTTTATTTTATATTACACTGTTGTAAATGGTGCTGAAAAGATCAGTAAACAAAAATGGTGGAGTACATCAATATTCTGCCTTTAATACAGCTCTATTGAAGTTGCAGAATGTCACGTCTTGCTGATGAGGTGTGTATTTAGAAGTCTGGTAAGTATTAAAACACTTGTTTGCTTGCAAAATTGTTTGATGAAGCAGTAAAAAGTATGCAAGTTAGAATGGGAAAAAGACTGATCCTGCAACCATTCCCATTCAAAAGTCAGTTCAGTACAACATATAACTGGGTTTTAGTTTCTTTATGATGTGTTAACCAGGTAGTGATCACAAAGTAAACATTTTCCTAGTGCTGATATGACTCAGTATCTTAACTGCGACTACACCCTGAGATATCTGATATCGTTATCAGAAAATATTTGCTATTCAGTATAGTGTGACAATATACTGTACACCTATTCATAATCTGCTTTAATCTGTCAATGTCTTACTAGTATTAAATGCATACATAATAACATAAATGACCAATCTTTGCAAGTAATAACATTATAACTAATCTGTGACTCTTAATGTGCCATCTTCTTTCACTTTCACACACACACAAACACACACAACTATATTAGTAACATATATTTTTTACTTTCCAACATCATCACCACCACAGATGTCATTTGCAAGCATACAAAATGTATTTACAGTACTTTTTCCATATCATCAGAGGCATTTTAAATTTCACTGTTGAACATCTATATATTAGTATATTATAGGGTTCTGGTTGTCATGGTAACTTTGGTAGATAAATGTAAACTGAACCATTTGCTAGAAACACTGGTATCAGAAATTAAATATTAACACAGACATTTAAAACAGTCAGAGTACAAATTATATTTGAGATAAAAGCAGTTTGCTATCAAAACAGAAACAGGTTAAGAAAACTACATTTGATAAGAAGATACAATACAGAGGTTGAAAATAAGCCTATAAATAAGCCAGGCCTCAAAAAGATAATTTTTACAAACCTATGTACACTTCTAAACATCTCAAGAGAACTCGTGTTTTTTTTTTTTTTTTTTTTTGTTATATCTCTTTCAATATTATTTTAAAATATTTTAAAGAGAGAATTTAAAAAAGAAAAAAGGGAAAAAGAAAATATTGTGTCTGTAGAATATGCTTATCACATATTGTAGATTTATCTGTTTGTACTCCCTAAATTTTAGATATTTGTTTACTGCAACATTTATAGGTAAGTAATAAAAACAAAAATATATAAATAATTCAGAAATAAACATTTGTTATATCTAATCTGTAGTTATCAGGAAAATTTCAAATAATGAAGCAATTACTGCAATTCACAAAAAGAAAAGCACCTGCTAAAAATCAGTAAAGTATGGATTGTAGGTTGGTTTGGAGGATAAATGTGTAAGCAGGTAAAATGGATGGGGTGGACTGGAGAAATTTAGCAAAGTAAGGAACAAAACACTGCTGCAGGAAAATATTGCAAGCATTTGCCACAATGGTAGGTATTGCAAGCATTGTATGTCTAATAAACACCTGTTTCATTCTGTCCGGCTGCAGTTTGATTTTTGTAACTGGCTATCATTCTGTCAAGCAGTTTAGTTTTCATGTTGGAATCAGTTAAATTGGTCCACATGCAGACACCAAATGAAGGATTACAGGTAACTAGAACACAAACAAATATACAGGTAACTACTGCAAACAAAACAGATTTTTAAAGAAAAAACATATATATATATATATAAGATTATAGATGATCAAAGTGAAAAAAAAAAAAAAAAGATAAAACTATGCATTCAAAGGCAAGTATATATTATGAAACTGTTGCTTTCTTTTTTTTGAACAAATAATCATTTGATCATCAGATATCAGAATCAATCAGAAACCAGTTTTGACTTTTTTTTTGACTACAGGTCTTGTTTTTACATTCAATTTGTGTCAATAGTTTAACAATCAGAAAAGCAAAGGTAAACACAGAATAAACCAAAACACTAACATTAATCACATCTGGTTTATCTGCCACAAACAATATCTAAAATAAACTATAAATGTTTTTAACATCACATGACAAAATTTTTAAACAGATAAAATAAATGTACAATGTTTATTTGCTTAATTTAATGTCATTATTGTTATTAATGTACAATTTTTTGGTATCTAATTGGACCTCAAAAGAATGTAAAAAAATAAAGTAACTCGATCTTTTTTTCCTTTTTTTCTTTTTTTTAGTTTTTAATTTAATTTTTTTTAATTTCAGAAGGGGGAAATAAATGGAGAAATATGAAATAAAGATTTCAATTATTATTGTTGGTGATTTTCTTTGTATTATTATTATTTATCATTATTGTTGTTATTATTACTATTTTATTAAGCCATTTAATTCAGCTACATGGTCATTGTTGTGTTTAAGCAAAAAGTGAGGAATTTTTAACAATGTTAAGAAGAAAAATCATTAACACTGACAGTGTTGTGTGAAATTATTTCTTACAAAAGAAATTTCAATCTGGTTTACTGATAAAAATATTCACCAGGCCAGTGAAATTGCAGTTCTTTATTTTTAAAATCAATGTTGACATTTTCCTCTGTAAAGAAAACAAACAACAGCAAAAAAAAAAACATTCCATTTTTCTGTCTTAAATTCCACCATGAAGATGAGTGAACTGGTCAAACAAAGAGAAAAATGTAAACAATTTCACAAAACCATGGGGATCCAGGCAACGATGTTGACTTTTATTCTTTAATAATTTAAGATACCTTGAAAAGGTTAACCAGTAAAAAAAAAAAAAAAAAGTATTTTTATTTAAATTTTGTTTTATGTTATGACTTTGTTAACAATAAATCAGAGAGGAATGTGGTAACTTTAGCTTGTCATTATAAAAACTGAATTTTTCATTTGTGTTGACGATGACGGATAAACTGCAAATATAAACATGTACACAACATTTCAATAGAGACCATTCATACTCAAATCATAAAATGAAAAAATTAGAAGAAAAAGAAGTTATGATTTATTATTAGGATGACTGAAGGTTTATAATCTCCAATTTTATGAAGTCATCTATCACAAATAATGGTGCAGTTACAGACTATTTACTAAAGAGCAGAAAATATTTGTTAGATCACTCGTAAGTCCATTTCCCAGTCCAACCAGAGTATGAGTTTCCAATCCATGAAAACATGTCTCTATAACGTGATTGTAAACCAGTGGTTCATAATGTTACAAATCTAATTATAATTCATATATATGTAACAAAAAGATAAAATGTGTTTATATATATATATATATAAAAACACATAATATATAATATAAAGTGCTTTTTAAAAAAATATATGTGCATATGTAAAAAGTATTTTTAAACATGAAAACCTGTAAATGCAAATTAAAAGTGTTAAAAATTAAAATAATAATTTAACAGTCAGTATAATTTGCTGTACATTTTATGTTTTGGATAGGATAAAAAAAAATATCTCTGTTTACTGAGCCAGGGACTGATCCAGCCAGTTAAAAACAATTAAACAAGACCATAACTAACTTTAACAGTCATATTTTATAACAAAAAATTTTTAGTCAGACAAAAGTGGATAAACAATTTATTCATGTTTTGTTTGATAGTCCAGAGAAACCAAACTTTGAGGTCCAGTAACAAAGAAACTGCTACATAAACAAACATATCATCAGACAGAAAGTTGACTGCAGATATGCATTTGTGCATTATTTTGGTCTCACACTATAATATATCAAACCATTTTAGAACAAATTTCCAAGTCAAATTCAAGAGTGACTTAGTAGATCATTACACAGTTATTTAACTTGTAAAAAAAATGCCTGGCTGCTGTCAGATCAGCATATCATCAAGTTACAGCAGCTTCTTTCCAAGTCAGTATTATACAAACAAAAATTAAAATTAAGAAGAACATAGAAAGAAAATAGAGAATTTAAGAAAATAAATATATGTGTGTGTGTGTGTATATATGTGTGTGTATATGTATGTATGTATTTATGTATGTATGTATGTATATATATATATATATATATATATATATTTTCAAATATTGTGGCAAATTGAAAATTATATATAGTTGTATGTTGTGGCTTTTATAAGATTGATAAAGATCAGTGCAACACATGGAGGGGATCTGGTACAAAATGGTTTGATATTATTAGTTAAACATTCATTCATCATGCATTAAATTCTCAGATGTTCATGTTATTTAAGTTATCAGTGCTCAAACACAATCATAAATATGTCAGTCTCATTTCCCATTTTTGTAAAATATTTACTTTTCTTATAATGTTATATATATGTATAAAGAATAAACAAGTGTTATATTTAACAATGCACTCAATACATTCATAAGTTACACGTGGTATAAATTACAATTATACATGATATCATACAGTTGAACTTGAAGAGAAAGAAAACACAGCCACCACTATTTTTCAGTTATCCTTACTGGATCTTTTACATGCAGTTACACTGTAAATAATATATTAGTTTGCAGTCTTTGATAAAGCTAACAAGGAACACAGACTGGGATAGGAAATCTTCCAGTGGGCTCGCTTACAAAAACTAATCTAGAAAGTTCTGACACTGAGTTAGGCTAGCCATCACTCAACAGTTAGTTTAATAATAATAATAATAATAATAATAATAATAATAATAATAATAATAATAAATATTATTCTTTAAAAATTAAATATTTATTTCATTAAAAAATAAATGGACTGTATTTTTCAGTTAATCACTTTCCTCTGGTCCATATCAATAGAATATTATCTAGATTATTTTGGCATTTCTCCCACAGAAAATCGTTCAAACATGCCTTACATGGGTTTAATTGGAATAACCTTATTATTAAAAAGGATTAATCTAACCCGGTAAACCTGTATAAGATTAATAAGGAAGAGGTGTTTAATGTTTCAATCAATGATTACCCATATGATATGCATATCATATCCTTCATGTATTTTCTAGCTAACTGTATTCCGTGTCTTACCATATATTGTTTTACGTCTTGGTCCTGTCGAATAATCGAGAACTCTGTATCCACGAAATAATCCAAATGTAATATTGCCTGTATTTTTTGTCTCTGTCCCGCCCGACTGTACAGTACTGTTCATTTCAACAATGTCGGGTTTCATTGGTGATGAGCGAATCCAGTGATCGGTCGCGAACGCCGCTATCATCAACCCAACGCCTATCAAGCCAAAAAAAAAGGAAACAGCAATGAAATTTCTCTTTGTGGTTCTCTCCATTGCTATGTCACCAGATGCTTTCTTTATATTATTTCGGCATAGGAGGTAATGTTAGTCATGCACATCTAAAAAGCTCTGACATCTTTAACCCTTGTTTTATCACACCTGTTCGCAACCAATAGACGGTGATAGGACAATTTTACAACGTCACCGTTCATTGGCTACGTCTGGCAATCAATAACTGACATTAAAGCCTAAAGGTGTTCTCCACCTATAATCCGTGCAGGTATTTTTTTTTTTTTTGGTCTCTGTTTCTGTACGTAGCTATTATTATTATTATTATTATTATTATTATTATTATTATTACAGAATTTAAAAAGATTCAATGTTATTTGAATATTTCGGAAATTCATTATTTATTTTTAATTTATACGCTTTTCAAATAAAATAACTAATTTTAATATATATATATAAAAAAATAATATATATTTCCCCCACAGAAAAAAAAGAATATATATATATATCTATTTCTCCCACAGGAAAATAAGATCTAACCTTTTACAATAAAAATAATCTTTGATGTTTTTTTGTTTTTTTACTACTGTAGAGAGAGAGAGAGAGAGAGAGAGAGAGAGAGAGAGAGAGAGAGAGAGAGCTTTATTTGTGTAACGTTAGGCTGTGTTTAGATGAACATAAACACTACTAAAAGTACTATACATTCAGATAAAGCGCTATATAGGTGCTTTCGATTTGAAGGAGGAATTATCACAATAAACAGATAAATCATGGCGACTATCACAAGTAACTATTTTGTTTGATATTATTTATTAGGATTTTTGTCATAGATTATTTGATATTATTTTAATTCTGAGGTTATTTTATCATCCTTTACAGTAAAATACGTGTTCATAGTTTTTAATACTTAGTTCATTTTCTTTTTTTTTTTTTAAATTAATTGCAGCAGGACTCGATCATCATTCATTTCATTATGATTATTAACGAGTTCTGAGTTCAGTATCACCATTTCATAAGATGATTAGTTATTTACGTTTATGACAGAAAAGTATATATTTTAAAAAGATAGTTGCCACGACAGTTACTATTATAAATTTAATTTTCTGATACAGAAGTAAAACTGAGACCGGTTCTTGATGCTTGGTCAAATAAAGAAAAGTTGGCTTTAGCTTGTTCTGTTTTAAAAAGTGGTGATCAGAATTGGTAAGTAAACAAATTAATTAATATTGTAATACACTCCCTTTCACCACCAGTGAGAACAGTCAAATCTTTGAACTATCTGCCTTTTAGAATTTATTAAATTAATATTTTAAATTATCCATAAGAATTAAAAATTAAAATACATATGCAACTTGAAATCCATTTTAATATTATAGATTATCAGTATTTTTTGCTGTAAATACTAAATGTAACTAACTGTAAATCTAATAACACGAGCTGTAAAGTTGTATATTCTTTTATTATTTTATTCTGTCAGTGATAGATAATAATAATAATAATAATAAAACAGTAGTAATAACTAATTTACTAACTAACCAGCATTTGTAATTATTTAATCTATTAATAAATAAATAAATGATAATAATCAATTTTGTTTGATAAATTATGAACTATTGTTAAGTGGTTGTATAGTCTGTAAAAACCTGTATCTACACAACCACTTAACTATAGTTCATAGTTTAAGTCACGCTATTTTTTACTATAATTTTTCTTCCAATTTAATTACAAAAAGTGGATTAAGAAAGAAATATGCATGTATAACGATTGGATAATAAAAGGGGTTACTTGTTGTAATCTAGGTGTGTGATTTAATATTCACTTTTAATTCAGGGTATCAGTAAGTCGAGCTATTAAACCCTATGCTGAAACAGACCGGCCTGCAGAATGGTTTTCTCAAAAGGTCAGACAATATGGTTATTATTTAACATTAAATAATATAATATAATAATATTATTTTACATCACACAAATCAAAGATGTTAATCAATATCAGCTGGCAACTCTTTATTTACAACCACTTGAAGTGTGTGTATGTATGTATGTATGTACGTATATGTGTGTGTGTGTGTGTGTGTGTGTGTGTGTGTGTGTGTGTGTGTGTGTTACTGTGTGTGTGTTGTAGGAACATGGTTCCACTTAGAATGTAGTCAAAGCAGTTACATTTTATTTCTAATTACTGAGGAGATTAAATATTGATGAAAATTAGTTAAGCACATTCAGGTAGTGAGTGGAAATCTCAATGAGTGAATTTGTTTCAGAATTGCGCACTGCAGTACTCAGATCTCCTGGAGAAGGTGGAAATACCAAAGTAAGTCAGAATCATTTTATTTATTCTATAACAGACAGGATTAAATTTTGTTTTTTTGTCAGACATTTAAAAGATTTCAGAATAGTTTGATAATTTTTAGTTTCAGGTGTATCTTTTACTTAAGAAGAAAAATTAATGATAAAGAAGCAGTTTTAAAAGTTTAATTTACTAGTGTTAATACCATTACTGTTTATATTGTCTAAATGTAAATTAAGAATTTTTGAAATTGATAATGAATTCAGTAATATATATATAAAGTGAATCAAAGTACATTGATTAATTTTCTATATTACTGGGTTATATGACATCATACATAGGCATTTCTGATAAATATCTATCCTTCGGAAGAATTCTTCAGTCTTCATATTAGAAAGATATCTTTACGTGCACTCTTTTTACAAAGAAAAAGACCTACTTTATGTGGAGTATTAGTTAGAACAGAAAATAATTAAATTGTTTTCTAATTAAACATTAAGTATGTTATTTGTCCTTGGTCAATCTTGATGTTGTGGTTTATTAAAAATTAAATTTGAGTGATGATGGTAATTGTTTTCTAAATGAGACTGAAGTGGTTATTTGATGTTTTAAGACGTAAGCGGGGTGATGATGGTGTTGTGGAGACTCCCAGCATTCAGATTGTGAGGAAAATGACAATTGAACGCATTGAAGAACTGAAAAAGAAAATTGATGATGAGCAGCAGAGATATAAGTAAATATTTTATTTTTGTAGATAACTTTACAAAATATTTAGTAATATAGATACAAGTAGAAAATAGTTGATATTTTTAATTACATTATAAAATATTTAGTTTTGTCTGTTGCTTCTGAAATTTATGAAAATGAAATTGTCATATTCAAACTGTTTAGGTTTCTAACAGAATAAAAACAATTTCTACATTTGTCTTCTGTTGTGTTTTTTTCAATAGAATTTGTCTTTACATTTCATAAATTAGTTTATAGTATAATCTGGGTTTATCTTTTTTTTTAGAAAACTGAAAAAAGATGTGGAATACATAAAGTCAGGACAGTGGGATGACAAACTGATCGAAGTCTGGGACAAAGTGCAAGCGTAAGTCTTACCACTCATTACAGTAGCATGTATATTGTAATTAGATTTATAATAAAATTTACACTGTAATTTGCATTAACTACATCCCATTTAAGTATTGAGTACTTATATAAGAATAAAAATTAGATTGTTATCTTTTTGTACATTTCAGAGAAAAACGATCCAGTGAGGAAACAGTGAAAGAGAGTGAGAAGAAAGAACAGGAAGACTCAGCAAATTCTCGTACAGAACAACTCGGTATTAGTCATTTTGTATTTAATATGTTCAGTACAGAACAACTCAGTATTAGTCATTTTGTATTTAACATGTTCAGTACAGAACAACTCGATATTAGTCATTTTTTATTTAACATGTTCAGTACAGAACAACTCGATATTAGTCATTTTGTATTTAATATGTTCAGTACAGAACAACTCGGTATTAGTCATTTTGTATTTAACATGTTCAGTACAGAACAACTCGGTATTAGTCATTTTGTATTTAACATGTTCAGTACAGAACAACTCAGTATTAGTCATTTTGTATTTAACATGTTCAGTACAGAACAACTCGATATTAGTCATTTTGTATTTAACATGTTCAGTACAGAACAACTCGATATTAGTCATTTTGTATTTAACATGTTCAGTACAGAACAACTTGGTATTAGTCATTTTTGATTTAACATGTTCAGTACAGAACAACTTGATATTAGTCATTTTGTATTTAACATGTTCAGTACAGAACAACTTGGTATTAGTCATTTTTGATTTAACATGTTCAATACAGATCAACTTGGTTTTGTCTTAATATTTAAGTGTAGGCTTGATCACTGTCAAGTTTAAAAGTTTGATAACAAGTACCTCAGTGTTCAGCATATATTTATATCTGTGGTACAAACTATTTTGTCCTCATTGTTAATATGGTACGTTGTTAACAGCAATATACAAGTCTGACTTCACTGCTGGGATTTTAATTTTTTTAATTTTTTTTATTGTCTATTTTTTGAAAACATTGTACATTTCAGCATCTATAAAAGGAAGAAAGTTGCAGATTCCAGAAAATCCACTCAGTGTTTCACAGACAGGCCAGACTGAGTCAGAAGAGAGTTCACAGGAAAAAACACCAGCATTCCTCAAGGTAATTATCACCAAGGTAACTGTTTATAGCACAAAGGTGATGTACAAGATAACTGTTTATAGCACAAAGGTGATGTACAAGATAACTGTAGCACAAAGGTGATGTACAAGATAAATGTTTGTAGCAAAAGGTGATGTACAAGATAACTTCATAGCACAAAGGTGATGTACAAGATAACTGTTTATAGCACATACATGATGTTACAACATAACTTTTCATAACACAAAGGTGATGTACAAGATACCTGTTTATACCACAAAGGTGATGTAACAATGTAACTGTTTATACCATAATGGTGATGTAACAAGATAACTGTTTATAACACACAGGTGATGTGACAAGATTACTTTATAGCACAAAGGTGATGTACAACATATCTGTTTATGGCACAAAAGTGATGTAACGAGAATGTTTACGTAGTAAATTAATCAAAGTAGTTGTAAAAGGTGATATAACCAAGTTAATGTTAATAGTAAAGTAACCGGTTAATGAAAACATGTTTTTACTAGAATGATTTTACTGTTTTAAAGTCACCAGTTAATGAAAACATGTTTTTACTAGAATGATTATACTGTTTTTAAAGTAACCAATTAATGAAAACTTGTTTTTACTAAATGATTTTACTGTTTTTCTTCAGATTCTGGAAGAGGTGAGCTCAGGTCTTACAGTGACAGTTTCCTCTACACTTCCATCAGAACAGAAAACAAAACATCCCCCAACCTCCCCACTCCTATCATCACTGCTGCAGAGTAAATTGAAATCAGCTGATAGTCTTCAGCAGCTGAAAAATGTAAGTCAGATTAACACAGCAGTACCTCACTTAGAGGTGATGAGTTTACACAGCCCATCTTAAACCACTGGCAAGTTTACTCGTATCAGACTGTTAATTACTAAATGTTTGTATTAACTAATGAAGAAAATAATAAATGTCTCGGCATAAATAAATTTAATGGTAATATTTCCAGCATTTCACTCATAATTAGCTTAGTTTTATTTGTTACTTTTGTAATTGACTGTACCAAATTCATTAAGATGACTTCAGTGTAAAAAAGTAAAAATAACTAATATATATTTAGGAATAAACAAACACGAAATATACATACTCATTGTTTTTATTTTTAAAATGTTTACAGGAAGCAGAGCAAGCAGAGCAGGCTTTGTCTCAGCAGCTGTCCAATCAACAAGCAGCAGCATTAGAAGCTTTAGCCAATCAGCAGAAAGAGCAGTCTGCAGTACCACAAGTCCGTGTGTCCGTGCCAGCACCAACAGTGTCACAACCAGAATCTCTTCCTACTTCACCTTCGTGTGGTGAGTACAGCTGCTGTATCAACATCAGAGTTTTAAAAAATAAACTAAACTGCTGGAAAATACATATGAAATGAGCCAGGAGATGCTAGATAGAATTGTTTGAATATTTAAACTAACCGAGTGTTTAAAGAAACTGAAAAGAAATAAGTTTTATATTTCATCTTAATGTGTACATAATTCTTTTTTACCTTGTTTTGATGCTGGTCTTGTTGTTTGTGTGAAACATTTAAAGTATTTGGGGTTTTTTTGTATATGTTTGAAATGTTAGAAACACTCTATAATTTAGTTTATTTTTAATTGGTTTTAATTTACCATTGTTATAGTTTTAACATGAATGTTTATGGAAATTTGACACATAAGATTATTTTGTTATTTTATTTTACTTGATGTCAGTTTGTTGCTTCTTTTATTTTATAGCATAGCAGTCACATATTGATTTCACAATGTGTTTTGTTTTGTTTTTATTCTACAGCAGCACCTACATTGTCAAAACTTCTCAACATTCAGAAACCACCATTGACAACAGTAACATCACCTACAACAACAACACCAGTCATTTCTCCTGTGAAAACGACGTTTGTTGTCCCTGAAAACACTGTTACAATGGAATTGGAGTTAAAACCAGTGATAGAAGGTATTTTTGAACAAATATTTTATGTTTAGAAAACAACAGAGTGGATGCATGTGATGTGATAGAGAATGGTTGAGAAAGTGAATGTAGGAGGAAGAGAAATATGGTAAACAAAGATGAGGAATAAAGAAAAAGTTCATTATTTTTTTCTAATTTTCAGATGCCAATGTAGAAGTTGTTTCCACTGAAGTACCAGAACCACCCAAACAGACAGAGTCAGAGAGCAGCTCACAGAAAGCTGAGCAGGAAGTGAGCAAGGTGAAGGAAGAAGTGGAGGAGAAGAAACCTAAAAATACAGAAACAGAAAATGAGCAGAAGAAAAAACCAGAGAAAGAGGTGAGTAGTTAGGTGGTGTGAGAAAGAGGTGAGTAGTTGTATTGTGAGAAAGAGGTGAGTAGTTGTATTGTGAGAAAGAGGTGAGTAGTTATGTTGTGAGAAAGAGGTGAGTAGTTGTGTTGTGAGAAAGAGGTGAGTAGTTGTGTTGTGAGAAAGAGGTGAGTAGTTATGTTGTGAGAAAGAGGTGAGTAGTTACGTTGTGAGAAAGAGGTGGGTAGTTACGTTGTGAGAAAGAGGTGAGTAGTTACATTGTGAGAAAGAGGCGAGTAGTTACGTTGTGAGAAAGAGGTGAGTAGTTATGTTCTGAGAAAGAGGTGAGTTGTTATGTTGTCAGAAAAAGTTAAGCAATTATTTTCATAAAGAGGTTAGTAAACATTGGAATAATGATGTGAGAACCTGCATGTATGAACATGTGTGTGTATGTCAGTGTGTACATAAATGAAAGTTAAATAATTTTGTCTGTATGTTTTATATGGACATATATTAGAGTAAAAGTAAATTGTTGTAGCATAAACTTATTTGTTAGTTATTTGTTGTGTAAACTGTGACGTATCAGATTTAAGTTATTGGTTTCAACAACATGAAATGTTTCTTTGTGCAGGAGGAGGGGGAGGCTGCTAGTTTTTTCAGTGTTGATGAGGAAGTGTCTCTGAAAGAAGAACCAGCATCTCCTGCTAGCAGTGTGTCTTCGAAAATCAGTGAGACAGGTGGAAAGATTCACATCAAACCTCGCAAAAAGAAAGGTGAAATACTTAATATATATTTAATACTGAGTCATTAATTAATATTTCCATATGATGTTTATGAATTGTTTGTTATTTACAATGTTTGTAATGTTATTATTTCAGGTCGTACATGCCCTCGCAAAGGTGGCAGATTTACTCGTCGAAGTATTGTGGTGAGTCAGATTTGTCCATTTTACTATTTAACTGAGAGAGATATTCCCACAAAGTAACAGTTAATAATATTAAACAACAGTTATAATTTTGGAAACAATAATTTAAACAATTTTATAATTATTTTTACAGTAACCTTAAAACAATAGACAGTCTATGACAAGCTTGATTTTTTAACAAAAATAACAGTGATAATGAGGATATTTTTTAAATGCAAAACAGAAAGAAACCCATTTTAGATTTAAAAAAAAAAATTATTACTTCCATTTTTATTTAAAAAGAATCATGGAAAGGACATGATGGTTCAGTATGGAGAAAATGAAGATTTCATTTGTTTGTGTTCACGTTTTTCTCTTTGTGTTTGTTTGACTGATGTTAACATTTTTTTTACAGGAAGATGAAAAGAAAGATGAGACAAACTCAAAACACAGCGAGACAGACATGACTGATGAAGAAATAGTAGAAAGTGATGATGCTGTAGGTGCTGCAACACTGATACCTGCGATGCCTCCACTGCCGTGCGAGTCAATTCCGAACAGTCCAGCATCCCTGTCAATGTGGTATTATTGGTTTAACTCACCATTGTTAACATACAAAAGTGTTAAAACTCTGTTTCTTACCTTGGTACTGGTAATATTGTATTATCTGTTACATTCAATGTAAATGTATGTGTGTGTACACACGCGGGTATGTATATGTATATACACATAAACACACAAAAACAAGGCGTTGTTAATATTACATATATTAATTATTTACCAGAGTTGTATTGGGTTTTTTTTCTTTAATATTGTTTTATATATTTCATTTCTCATCAGAAGTGAATTGTTATTAAGTGATAATAAAGTTTTTGTATGACCTGTTTGTACAGTTTTTCATGTATTCTGAGTGTGTTAAATGAGGTTGTATTTTTCAGCAGTGACTCGGAGGATGAGAAAGCTTTCAAGATGTGGAAGAAGTCTATAATGCTGGTGTGGCGATCAGCTGCCACTCACAAGTATGTCAGTTATTAAAAATATTATATTATATGAACACAGCTATTATAAATGTTATCCTATTACCACATTTGTTACAAAAATGTCTGATAGTCAAACAAAATTTTGCTCTTTTTATTCCAGTCACAGTGTTTCTTATTAATAAAAATATAAATAATGTTTCTTATTAATAAATAAATACAAATGTTGTGTACATTGCAAGCAAAGGTAGTTATATAACATCTTTTAACAAAGTGTAATGTGGGATGTCTGCTACTGTTGTCATCACCTGTACTACTACTGTGATGATCCAGCAACTACAACAACTTCCAGTGACTAATTAGCTAATTTTATTTCAGATATGCCAGCGTGTTTCTTCATCCAGTTTCAAATGACATTGCCCCTGGGTATAACACTGTGGTCCACAGGTAAATTTGTAAAACTCTGAACTTGAAATAAGTTAAATTATTATAAATATAGATAACTGGTGACTGTCAGATAATCAGCTTACATCACTGAGACATTAAAAAAACAATTCACAAGATTAACAACTTTATTTATTTTTTTATTTTTTTCAAATGATGGATTTAATTATTATTCTTGTTGGGTTTTTAGTAGTTTTTGTTTTATGTCCATTAATTTGAGTAGAATAAAGATTTTTAAGATTATGTTATTATTGCTATAAATTACAGTTCATGGATTTTAGTAGTATAAAGTTCTTAAATTCATATTCAAGCAGTTAGATAATTCATATTATTTTTATTATAAATTAAGGTCCATGGATCTGAGTAGTATAAAGAAGAACATTGAGTCTGGCATCATCCGGACAACATCTGAGTTCCAGCGTGACATGATGCTCATGTTCACCAATGCCATCATGTACAACAGCTCCAACCACAATGTATTTCGTCTTGCTATTGAGATGTACGATGATGTCATGGAACACATCAAGGTAATCATTTAAACTGTCTTCAACAAAACACTGATTATTTTTTTTCCTTGATTTTTAAAATTTATTTTAGTTGGACTGCACAAAACCATTTAAATATTATACTTTTGTGTTTGGGTTTTAATTTCCATTTCTTTCACGAATGCTATGATTTGACTGACTTTGTGTCATATTAAGTGAATATTCAATTACATTCCTTCTTGAAATTAGATAACCTTACTGGGAGCAAAATTATCTCACTGAATGGAAACATTAATCATAAGAATTCTCAGTTTTAAAAATTAACTACAATGTTTTATGGGAAAGGTGAAATATAAAAAATGAATGAAGGAGAGTAAATGATATTTGGCTATGTTATAATAAGTTACTTACTAATTTGAAATGTGTTTTAATTTTACAGCAATATGTCAGTACACAGTTGATGGTTCAGACTACAGACACAAAAAATCTTCGCCAGTCACGAAGGTCTGAGGCTCAGGTAAATTTAACAAGGACTTTTACAAATATTTTATATTTATCAGTAACAGTAACTTCTAACATACAAAACTGGTTAGTTGTAATTATTTAACTAAAAATAATTTATCTTTTAAAAAAAAAAAAATTAAATACATCTTGTACTTTATTTGACAGAAGTATAAAAATAACAAAAATGATTTTTTTTTTATTTTTTATACGGCTTTATATTAGTATGCTGGAAAAAAATTAATCTTTGTTTAAACCAAATTTTAAATGCTTTCAGGAAGAGGAAGCCAAGAAACGAAGACCCTCCCAGGATCCTCCACAAGATGGAGGCAAATCAAAAAAACGCAAAACACGAGGAGACGACACGTAATGAGATCAGTCAGAGAAAAATCATTCTTCTCAAAGCATTACCAGAATTTAGCCTCATGTACATATTCATCAAGTGGAAATTTTAAAAGGGAAATGTTTAATAACTGGTCTTCTTGAAGTTACCAACAGATCAGCACCCCACATCAAATATTTTTGATGTTAAAATACTTAATGACAGTTATTTGTGTGGTTTGGCCAAAGTAGGTAAACAGATATAAGTAATATTTTTTTAACCTGTTCTGACACAATAAAACTCACACTTGTACTCTAATACACAGAACATTGTAGTTATCTGACCCTCTCTGAATATATTCACTAAATCCAATCAAAATTTAAGGTTTCTGCCAAGTTACTTAGTTTTGGACAAACTGCAAAGCTGAAAGAGTTACAATCATGTGAAGTGAATATTTGCATTAAGAAATTGTTGTTGTAGTTATGTGCTTGTTAAGTAAGGATGCATTGTTACTGTATTTCCATTAGAAAATGTCCAACTGTAAACAAATCTCTAGTCAGACTGTGCAACCCAAACTTCATCAGTTTTTTAAATTGTTCCACCTTTTATTTATTAATATAGATGATCTGAGGGAATTTCAGTTTGTTACAGTATTTCTAAACAAAACAAAACAAAAAAGTATATACTTGACATGTACATCCAAATTTATTAGGAATAAAAGTGTTGGATAGAAATACATTTTCTATTATTTATTTATAAATTAATTTTTCAGCATCTTTGATGAATGTTGCAGGCAAATGTACATATTCATGTTAGAAAAGTGTAATTGAGGCCAGGTACATATAACCATGTACCACAGAAAAAAAAGTTGGTGAAAAGCTCAGATAACAAAGATACCCGTTTGTAGATTCTAAAACAAACAAGTAAAGAAAAAAAATTGTAGATAAAAACTCGCAGGTTATTTTACTGAAACAAATATAACATTTGGATACTGTTAATTATATTTGCCAAACAAAACAATTGATATATTTTCTCTTCCTTCTTGTACTGAACAAATGGAGAAAACTGGTCACTGATTAATCTAAGAAAACTACCATTAATGGTGGTACAATTTTGCATTATTCAATTATATTAGTTCTGTTTACTGAAACTTGTATAACTAATTACATCCCTGAGTTCCCTTATTATTAAATAATCTAATGAGTGGAAAAAGTAGCAACAGTTTGTGTCCCTGTATTTAGCACACAGACACAAACATAATGCAGATATTGAAACATAAATCATTACAATCCTCATTCACTACAAATATAGTAACAATAAATAAAACATATTAAAATATTTTTTTATTATTTTAAAAGAGGGAAACAACTATTCAAGTTTTGTTCTTGTACCAATACATTTTTTATCACAATATTTCTAACACTAACCGTGTCAGTGCTGATAAAAAATTACATAGTTTATCACCTGATGTAAGTGCACTAAAGCTAGTAATAATATTATGTTATTTAACCAATCACATACTGCTTTTGACATTAAAATGTTGAATCCAAATGTTAATTACATATGCAAAAATTCACAATTCAGACATAATTCAGGAGCTTATATATATATATATATATACACATACACATTAAAACCATGTTTTATTTAAATATAATGCTTTTGAATTTATAAACAAATTGATGGAAGATCAAAATGAAAATATTTTCATACTAAGCCAGGTATCAGCATTTTCTGGTACAGATAAACTTTAGCACAATGCTTGTTACACATACATACATTCATATGTGCATACAATATGCACATACACAGAGCCAGGTAGACATTTATTATTATATACATCTTCAGTAATAGAAAACTAAACACTTAGTGCTGACTACTCAAGTATTTCTATCTGAACATCTGTGTGTCTGTACATCATTCCAAAAATAAATAGAGTAAAAATGATTTAGAGAAAACAAAAATGATCTTGTCCACCCATTCAAAACACAACATGAGTGTTTCTATAGTACAGTATACTATTGATTTCTCAGGTATGATAGGTGTTCAAAAACATATGATAGGTTTGTCTATAGGGTGGCTGCAATCAAATGATCACTTGTTAAAATACAGAGTGTGAGATACAAAGATCAGTTGTTCTATGGTAACCATTACTAAAATATAGTTAAAAACCTGGAACTTGATAAATCTTGCCTGAGTAGACCTTTCTTACAGAAAATATATTTTACTTACACAGCATTTTACAATATATATGGTATTTGAAATATCTATTAAAAAAACAATTGTTTAGAAAGACAGACAGACTACAGTTTAACAAGACCCTCACACGCTGCAAGACTGAAAAGAAAGTTTTCTCTAGCTGCAGCCATCTTTCTTTCTCTCAGACTCTCCAGTGTAATGAACAGATTTCCATTTCCATCGTCTGTCGCCAGAGTTTTCAAGTTTGTTAACAGTTCCTTTGTCTTCTTTGCAATGTCCTGAAATTTTAAAATAACATCAACATCGTTGAATAATCAGTTTTAAATAAACAATGTTTAATTTACAAATTTAACTTGGCTATTGAAATACTTAAAACTTCTAAATGCATGGTTATTAAAACAAGTTCATTAAATCTACAGAATTATGTAATGGGTAGTCTAGATGCTTAACAGCTATTTCTTCTTTCCAATCAAATTACATTTCATCTTGAGGTTAAATACTTACCAGTTACCTAAACGTTGCATAGAATAAAAATTAGAAAACTATATATGTAAGATACTAATTGATTGTTAACCAAATAAATCAGAAGGAAATTATTTCATTTGTGACTTTTTTTTGTGGGGTTTTTTTGCTGGAATATTTGTATATATATACTTTTATCACATCCTGATCTGTGTTTTCAGGGTTTTCAGCAGACTGAATCATCACCGAACTGATGTCTTTGTGAAGTTTACCCAACATGAAATATTCTGTAAAACAACCTTTAAATTAATAATATGTGTTTCTTTCTTTTTTTCATAAGAAGGTGTTCTCTGTCTGTCAAGATTTTGTAAAGATGGATATAACATTATATAAAATAAAGTAAAATTGATACCTTTCATGCTTTCTTGTAGTATGGTTATTTTATGGCATTATTTTAATATTAGCAAATTTGAAAGTTTACAAAATGTATGTTTAATGTTTACCCACTCAAGGACTTACTTAGTAAGAAATTATTTTCAAATATTTAGAAATATACAAAACTGATTTAGATGATTTTATATGCAAATAGTCACTAGATATATTTAGTTAAAAAGGTTTATATTATTTGATGCCAACGGAATAAAACAAAGAAAGGTTTACCTCTAGCATGAGCTGAAACTGTGATAGTCCTTGCTGCACCATTTACAAAAATATCATACAGATCTGTCCTGTAACATTTACAAAAATGTCATACAGATCTGTCCTGTAACATTTACAAAAATGTCATACAGATCTGTTCTGTAATATTCACAAAAATTTCATACAGATCTGTCCAGTAGCATTTACAAAAATGACATACAGATCTGTCATGTAACATTTACAATAATATCAGATATATTTGATCCGTAGAAACATTTTCAAAAACCTATCTAGATAGTTTTGAGAGAATTATTGTGGAGTTTCTTGTCACAATTAATGTACTTGTTGTACATTTCTCACTTGTAACTTGAGTGATAAACTTCACATTATATTTTTACTCTATTTCAAAAACTAAATTATTATTTTACTTTGGTAAAATTCTGTAAACAAAACTCTCTCTGGTTATCAGAAGGAGTAGCACCTGTATGTCAGCTATGAATTTGATTCATCACAAACTAAATATTTTGATGTCCAGATATTTACTGCACAAAAATATTATTTAAAAACAATAAATAAAATGTAAATTTATATAGCAATAAATAAAAATAATTTAAAAACAGTAGACAAAAATAAATTAGAAACACTAAACCAAAATAAGTTATTAAAAGCAATTAAAAAAAAGAGTAATAAATAAAAGAAATAAGAGTTACCTGCCCTCTATTTCTGTGTTGGTGAAGCCAGCGACATAGTGATTAATTTTCTTTAGACAATCAACATCTCGCTGTGTTAAATTCAAAAATGGAAACACAACATCCCAGTTCTGTCTGTGCCACACAAAGGCAGGAAGTGATCTGAAGTATACAGAAATTAACTTTAAAAAATCATATAAAAACCATCCTAACTTTCATTATTAATTAATATTAAAATTATTTAATTCATTTTCAGGTTTCCCTTCATAGAGTTATCTGATTTCCATGAAAGTAGTAAAATACTTAAAGATAACAAAAAGAAAGGTAAATTATTATTTTAAAAATTTGGTATTTTTCATCCACAGTTATGTAAAAGAAATCAGTTATAAAAAAAAAATGTTATTCTGAATTCATGTTCTTACTTCACAACATATTTACAGATGTCATGAAAAGACAGTCATGACAGACACATTAGTTCAGTACTGAACAGACAAAGTTTTAGTAAGACATTTCACACAAACCTGGTAAAACTGAGAAGATCACTGATAGCTTCTCGTGGAAAGTAGACTGCTATTTGTTTCTTTAACAACATTCCAGTGTACAGAAGAATTGTTTCAGCCCCAAACATCTTAATTATTGCTGAAAAATATTTCATTTAACTTACATGGAATGATGTCATTTTTTATTTAAAAAAAAGTGTGAAGTTTACCCATAACAAAATCTACACATGCCAGATTAGCTGTTGATGGTTACCCTGTTTGAAGTAACTAATAACTTTTAGATAAATATATATTATATTTTTAATCTCTTTATATCATGACAGCATGATTGCCTGAACTGCACTTTTCAAAAATATAATTTACCAATTTATATCTTATTGAATCTGTAATTTGTTAAAAGCTTAATAAAATATTTCCTTTTTATAACTGAATAAAATTTCATTATATATATTAAAACAACTTACACTGTATTCGACTGTTAGCATAGGCTTGCCTTGAATCAAAATCGTTCATGGAAAACTTTCCATTTTCCTCATTATTGCAGGTTCCCTTAGTAACCACTGACAAGTAATGTTCTAACATGTGTGTTGGATTTCCTGTTTTCTTGTATTGTCGACTGAGCAGTTTACACAAAGTTTCATATCCTTCTGGATTGAAATCTGCTGCAGCCAGAATCAGTGAAAAATGTGTGACCTAGAATTGGAACAGAATTCTATGACTCTGTAACACTAATCTCAGTGTTATTTGATTATTTTTTTTGTGTTAATATTAGCTGCAAATTTCACAAGAAAAAATAACTAAGAATAATTAAACAATTAATTTAAAAATTAAAAATATAAAATTCTATCAGATATTGTGTAAATCAAAAATGATCAATATAATATATTTTTATTTATTTATTTCTAATATTGTATGTATGTGTGTGTGTATACAGTGGTACTTTGAGCTACAAGTGCTCCCTTTTGCGAGTTTTCCAAGTTACGAGGAGTCGCCCAGTCTATTTTTTGCTTTGAGTTGCGAGCCAAAATCGAAGTTACAAGCAAAACTTCAGATACCCTGCCACTAGTTGGCGCAACGAACAACACAACATCTGCCCAGCATCCCATGTCTCATTCATTTGCTTCACGTTGTTACCCCATCTTGGAAGCATCTCTGTTGTGTTGTGCTCGCGTTTTGTGCAGCATTTTGCCAAATTTCCATGGATCCTAAGAAAGTGAGAACAAAGGACTGTTCTGAGAAGAAGTGGATGATGTCCATTGAATTAAAGCTTGAAATCATAGAAAAATATGAGCGAGGTGTGCGTGTAGACAACATAGTTAAGCAGTACAAGCGTAGTACTTTTACTATATGTACCATACTGAAACAGAAGGAGTCGATAAAGGCTAGAACTCCAGCCAAAGGTGTTAAAATAATTTCTAAGCTGCAGACATCATGAAAAAATGGAGAAACCCTAACCCTGTACACTTTACAAAACCAATTTATTTCTTTACATAGTCTTTTATTTTTTTTTTTTTTTATACAATATTTGTCATTTATAAATACATTTTTCTTATTTAAAAATTATAATTTTTTTTTTTTTTAAAAAGGGGTAGTTTTGGGGGAGCTGGAACAGATTAATGTTATTTTAATTAATTTCAGTTAGGAAAACTGATTTGATATATGAGCAAATTCAGTTGTGAGCTCGGTCATGGAATGAATTAAACTCATAAGTCAAGGTACCACTGTGTGTGTGTGTGTGTGTGTGTGTGTGTGTGTGTGTGTGTGTGTGTGTGTGTTTTTGTGTGTGTGTGTGTGTAGATAGATAGATAGATGTAATACACACAAACACACATACACATCAGTGAATAACATATTACTTTCATTTACTCAACCTTTGGTAAAGATGAACTTGTATCAGTGTCTGTAGTTAGAATATAAAACCAGGAATGTTTCCAGTGAGTGAATACAAAACCAATCTGTGTGTCAGTATCTTTTATCAGTCCAGTCTTTTCTGTGAGAAATTCACGTTGTTCACCTGTCACTGAGGGATATGACCACACCCACAGGACATCACCATTTGTATCTTTTTCTATCAAACATAAAATGAATACGGTTGAGGTAATTGTAATAAATAATAACGAAAAAAGTTATATCAATTTTAATGCTTTGTTTTGGATTTTATTTAATTAATAAATAAATAACATTAGATATGATTAACGGTTGAGTCTGGGAGAAACGACCTTTATTATTTATTACGTAATTTAAAGAATAACGTTTGCGAAAACAAAATAAAAGTGCTGCCTCATTTGCATGATATTTGTTTATAAGAATATGTAGCTAAAACCATCTTAATAATTTAGGTAAGGCGATTTAAAAAAAAAAAAAAAAAAAAAAAATTAAAAAAATTTAAAGGCCAAAGGGGGCGTGGCAATGTTACGAATGTATTCTAAAATAGAGAACACAAAGTTGGCAAAACAAACAAAAGTGTCATAAATTTATCTTGAACTGTACATTTGAAATTAACAACAATTTTAAAAAATAATAGTTTAAATTAAAATATATCACATATAATAAAGATTTAATATTTTTAACAACCAAATGCCGACCAATAATATTTATAATCTTACCAACAATAGCCGCAGCAAGCAAGTTACAGAGCGCAGCCATTTTGATTGTCGGCCCTGCTTAAGTATTAGTTTCCAGTAAACAGTTATTAGCTTCATTCTAATTATATTATATTATATTATATTATATTATTTACTCAAAATATATGTTACTCAAGTGGTAGTTGTAATAATAATTATGATTTTCACGACATTATACTAATGTTTATTTATGTTAATACTAGTAGAAATCTGACAACCACTTTTGTATGATATTGATAATAACAAAGAAAAAAGAAACTGGATTAATTCAACTTCAAGGGTTCCTCTCATTACTAGTAAAGAATTGTTGTTTCTTAGACCTTCCTGCTAACGGGAATAATGAAAACCCAGAACCCGAGTTTTGATATTCTGTTATTTGTTATTTTAAATAAATGTGACAGATCAAGGAAGAATTAACCTGCAACCGTCATCACTGTGCGGGTGTTTTCAACACTCAGCTAATCCTTTTTCATAAATATTTCAGACATAAAGATACCTATTCATAAGGTGTTATTTAATGAGTACCGCATTTCATCATGTCATGCGTTCTGAACCTGCATGTGGAATGTGAGTGAAAGAATAAAATAATCCTGACTTCTGTTGTTATTAACTGGCGATGGAGCATTCATTTATTTAAACAGTTTTTTTTTACCTATTTCTTTTTTTTTTTTCATATGTCAGTTCACTCCAACAAACAATTTAACAAATCACGCGCAGTTTACTTATAGCCAGATTCGCTCGAATTAATAAAAATAAATATATGAATAAAAAAAAATGTACTGAGCACAAAGCTTATACTTTCCTATTTTAGTATTTATAAATATTCTTTATTCATCCTCCTTTTTTAATATCGAAAAATGGACTACTTCATTAATTTTAAACGATAGATTTAATTTTATAATCAGAATATCAATTTTTTTTATTTTTAAATCATGTCTGTGTCTTAAAAAGAACTAGCTGATCAGAATGTACAAGCTCAGTGTTTTTGACGTCACATCCATGCAGAGGTTTGCCGCCATCTTGGTTACATGTGCTTGTATCCGAAGTCATCGTCCTGAAAAACGCATATTGATGGCTATATCAATTTAAATTTTTATTGTCTAGATGTAACTTCAAAATGCCTACTTATTTCCAGCGTCCAGAAAACGCCCTAAAACGGGCTAACGGTAATATATCTTTATTTTTTAACCCCTCGGTGCATGCTTGATTTTATTTGAGATTTATTGGAATACACATACTTGATTCTGTGATTCTTAAATAGGACGTTTCCAGATTGTAATATATGCATTACACGGAATCATTATCGTTAGCGTTGAACTGCATGTTATGCTGTCAACGATTTTCAAAATGATTATTTACAGAAGTATTTAATAAAGTTAATTTGCTACTAAAATGAGACGTGGAAAGACAGCCCGTGACGAAGCATATGGGTAATGACAAATGGAATCGTCTCCATAGTCCAAAGTCAATTCGTATTTACTTATTATAACAATATGCGGGCAGAGTTAAACTAAATCATTTATCTGTTGTTTTTTTTTTTTTTTTTTTTTTTCAGATTTATTTATATATAAAAAGTAAAATGAAACAAATAAGTTATTGTTCCACTTTTTTCAACTTTATTAGTTTATATTAAGGCGTTTATTAGTTTTTAGAAATGATAAAAATCATCTGTAAAATGTAACAGTTCCTGACATCACACCACACAATTCTTGAATCTTTGCCTATTTACACCTGTCAGTTTCCAGACATAACATCTAGTAAATGTGTGCATGTTACCAAAGTAAACAATAATAATGTTTTGTTTTCACTTATAGAATTTATTGATGTGGGTAAGAAGCAGCGAGCTCTTGATGTGCTTTACGATGTTATCAAGAGTAAGAAACATCGCACATGGCAGAAGATCCACGAACCCATCATGGAGATGTATCTGGGTCTATGTGTGGAGCTGCGAAAGAGTCACGTAGCGAAGGAGGGACTGTATCAGTACAAGAACATCTGTCAGCAGGTAACCTGTCATATTTCAAATAAATTTCTAAGCATTTTTACTTTACAATATTAGACTTTATTATGTACAACATGTTTCAGTGTTCTTCATTAGGTTTGAGAATTCAGATTAGTAATAATTATCAAATAAATCTGTAAAGCATGCATAAACTGAATTTATATTTTTTTTATTTAATTTTTTTTAATTATAAAAATATAAAAAAGATTACTTGTACATGTGAGCTTAGATACTGTATTAAATGTTTTCATTTGTCAGTAAGTGAAATTATTGTGACTGCAGGTGAACATTCAGTCGCTAGTTGAGGTAGTGAGAAAGTACATTGCACTGGCTGAGGAGAAAACTGACCAGGCTAGAGAACAGTCACACCAGACAGTTGTGGATATTGACGATCTTGATGTGCCCTCTCCAGAAATGTAATGTTATCTGTGATACTAGTTTTAAAAATTCTTCTTGAAAATTACTGTTCTGTTTCAAAATCTTCTCACCTTGTAAACTGGTTTAATTTAGAAATATTTACAATGTGAATAACTATATTTACAGACAAACCTTTTTTCTTTCTTTTTCAATCATGATGAAAAATATATGCTGCTGGAAATTTAATTTGTTTATTTAATGTTGTCTCTAGACTGCTGTTGAAGGCTGTGAGTGGAGAGGATGCACAGGACAGAACTGACAGAGCAATCTTGACGCCATGGGTGAAATTTCTGTGGGAGTCATATCGCCAGTGTCTTGACTTGTTACGTAACAACTCGCGTGTTGAGAGACTGTACCAGGACATAGCACAACAAGGTACTGCTTTAGTGTTCTCAGTACAGCTGATCTTTGTACTTGTTTCAGTAATAAATTCTGTTAGTTACAAATTCAACTTAATTATTAGTTTGTCTGTTAGCTTCTCAGAAACCATACTTGGATTAATAACCTTGAATGAATTTTTACATTGTTATTATTTTTTAAAATTTGCAGCATTCAAGTTCTGTCTGAAGTACAGCAGGAAAACAGAATTTAGAAAACTTTGTGACAACGTAAGTGTTCTTATTTTTAACAAATACAAAATAACTTGACTTTCAGATGTTTCAAAAGCATCCTTGACCTTTTTTATGCAGTTGTCCCAGCAGAGTGAATTGTTTCTTGTCTTAGAATGTTTTCAGCATTTTTGAAAAAGTAATGTGAGTTCAAAATTGTTGTTAAAATAACCGCAAAATATGAAATGTACAAATTAATCCACCAGATTTTTGTTATCTTTTCTAACTGCTATTTTCAAATGAGTTATGTAACAGAATTGACCTTTATTTTTATTTTTTTTTTTTTTTCATTTAGCTGAGAACTCATCTTGGACATGTCCATAAACACCAACACCAGCAGACTGCAATTAATCTGAACAACCCTGAGTCTCAGGCCATGCATCTTGAAACAAGACTTGAACAGCTCAATAATGCTATCAACATGGAACTCTGGCAGGTACAAATAACCTTTTATAATTTAAAACTGATTCTTACTTCTGTTTTATCTTATAAAATTATATTATTAAAATATTTTTTCAATATGAATATTTATATTCAGGATATTCAAATTACACTATCAGTTGATGATTTGTATTTACTGAGACTTTTTAACTTTTCTCACAGAAGCCTTCCCCAAAATTAAAACATCTCCTTTTTAATAAAGCTAAAATGATAACTTGTATTTATATGATAAATAAATTGACTCCAGGAAGCATTCAAGGCAGTGGAGGACATCCATGGACTGATCAGTCTCTCAAAGAAATCGCCCAAACCCTCGCTGATGGCCAACTACTACCAGAAACTTGGCTTAGTCTTCTGGAAATCTGGAAGTTTTCTCTTCCATGCTTCCACCCTGCATCGAGTTTTCCATCTCACTCGTGAACAGAGAAAGAATTTATCTCAAGAAGAACTGCAGAAGTGAGTTCTTACAATTTTTGACATTTCAGCAAATGTTTGACTAAAGTTTTTCATTTCAGATTGGTACAAATATTAGAACTGGTTTAGAGGTTAATATTTAGTTCTTTCTGTTAATTTATATACTGTAATGTATATATATTTTGTTTTTTAGTAATCTTTTCATTATTGATTTGTAATTTCTTTAAGTAATAAAATAAGTTTTACAGGGATTTAATTAGATTTATAATTTATTTATGATGTAGAATATCAAGATATAGAATGTAATATTTACAGAATGGCTTCACGAGTTCTCTGTGCCACTCTAGCTATTCCAATTCCTGCTTCACGAAATTCTATTGGTCAGTTATTGGACATGGATGAGAGTAGTATTGATAAACAGCGTCATCTTGCAACATTGCTGATGTTGCCAGCCCCACCTACAAGACAAGCTCTTGTCAAAGATCTAGTAAGTTGACAAATTTAGCCTGAGATGATGCATAGTTGTCAGATTTTGTATGTTACTTCTTCAGATTTCACTTTCATGTCTGTCTGTGTTATTTATAACAAATGTGTGTTTGTGTTTATAAAAGTTTGTTATAAAGAAATATAAAACCATTCTGCCCTGAGTGTTGCTGGTGTAGCTGTAGTGTTACTTCAGTGTCAAGACGGGCACAGACAAAAACAGCTGTCTCCACTTGCCATGTTTTTGTAGACATTGCAGACTAAAAACCAGCTGACAGTACTCAAGAAAAACTTTAGAAAAATTACTTATTGTGTACATTTTTATACACATTTGTTTGCTGCAGGTCTTTGATTTCTAAAATGAATGTTTCAGGTGAAGTACAATATCCTCCAGTATGTCAGTCCAGAGTTACAAAATCTCTATCACTGGCTGGAAGTCGAGTTCCACCCACTACGTCTGGTTGCCAGGGTAACACCCTCCATAGAGTTCATCTCAAAGAGTGAAGATCTAAGTTGTTATGTTCCAGCCTTGGAGGATATCATCATTACCAGAGTGTTGAAACAGGTTTGTACTTAGTAAATCAGACAAAATATTTTATTTTATTAGATCACAGTTTCTTTTTATTACTCCAGCTGTTTCATTTATAACAAATCTTTTTCCATAATGTAACAGAAATTGTCATAACCCATTCAAGTCAATATTATAAACATGATTGTATATACTATGGTGACAGGCTTTACTTAAAGAATGTATACATGAGATACATACTTGTGTTTAGGAGAGGTAGTCATCAGTTAATCCAGTGTGAAGTCATATTTAATGTTTTCTTTCTAAATGTTGTGTATAATAATTATAAAAATATTCCAGGTGTCTCAGGTGTATCAGGCCATTGAGATGTCACGATTACTCAGTCTGGTCCCTTTTGCATCACAGTTCAGACTGGAAAGAATTATTGTGAATGCTGCAAAAACACTTGAACTTCAGGTACATAACAAATTCTACTGCCAGATTTCAAAATGTATTACTTGTTTCCACACCACTGACCTTTAAAAAAAAACAAATTGTGAAATATTAAATCTGTGTCGGCATAATGTGTATTTATAGACAGAAAGTAATGTTCGAGAACATTTTTTAAAATACTATTTTTCTGTGTGAATTACATATCAACGTTTTAACAATATTTATAGGTGTAGTATAATGATAAAATATTTTTGCAGGTTCGAATATGTCACAAGACAAAATCTATCAGTTTTGGAACAAATCTTGGTGTGGCTCAGAAAGAGGATGTGCCTGAAGGTCCGTACATACAGAGCATGCCCAGTGAACAGATCAGAAACCAGCTGACCTGTATGGCACACGCCCTGCAACAAGCCATTTCCATCATCGTTCCTAAAGAAGCCAACGTAATTGGTTTTGTATTTGTATTTTAGCATCCATCTTCTTTGATATGTACCTTTGTTGTGTTACTTGTATCAAAAATAAGTTTAACTGCAAAGTGACGCTTTCAAACATTGTTTTAAACTCTTTTCTTTGTTGTGTCAGTGTATCAGAAATCTGGTGTGTTTTCAGGAGGTAAATGACCTGAGAGCGACAATTGTGAACAACTACCGCATGACAAGTAAGAAGGAACACCAGAGAATCTTGATGAGACGACAGATCATTGAGGACAGGAAAGAACAGCTTGAACACATGAATGACCAGAGAGTGAGTTTTTTTTACTGACTGAACAAATGTTTTCCCATTTCAAACTTCAAACTGTTACAAGTTAAATATTACCAGAAATGAAAGATGGTATGTCTAGTTTCTGAAATATATAAATAATGCATAAGTGAAAAAAATGACAATGCACATTCAAATATGCAGGATCTTTAAAAAGGTTTGAGGATTGTTTTATTTTTTTATTTTTTTTGGACTTGGCTGTTTACCAGTTTACAGCAACATAAAATAAAATATTTTATTTGTGTAAAAATATTTTACAAATGTGTTACAGGAGAGAGAGGAGAGCCAGATGGCTGAGACTCAGAGAAAGAAAGCTTATGAGGCAGAGATGGCAAGACTTGAACGAGAAGCCTTGGAGAGGAAGAAACAGCGACAACACCAAGAACACCAGGAAATAAAACGCAAACATGTCAAAGAGAGAATTGAACAACTCCGCAAAACTGACATAGGATCGAGGATATTCAAGGATATTGATGAAGAGGTTTGTGTTAAATAATGTTAGTTTTCTTGTCACAAATGAACAAAGTATATTGATTCATGTTTATAAAGGTGTAGAGTGGACATAATACGTAAAAAAAACATCCGAAGATTAAAAAATGTTATGAACAGTAACTATACTTCAGATACTGTTTGTCTTAACATTAAATGATTTGATGTAGTGTGGTATTTTAAACAGGTAAAAATCTTTTTATAATGATCTGAAAAATAGAAATTTATATAGCTCTGTGTAGAAATAGTATTTTACCAAAATTAATTTTGTGATAGTTTTAAGAGTTCAATGTAGATGGATAGTTGTTTTATTAATGTATTTGTCATTTGCAGATATCTGAAGTTGATCTATAATTTTTCAAGTTAAATATGTTATTAAAGTAATATATTTGTGGACTTATAATTTCTGTTAAAAGTAATGTATTTGCTGTGTACAGGACTTCATAGAATTAAGTGTAGATGTATAATTATAAAAATAAAATGTGATATACAGGAGTTTGCTGAGCTGGATGTAGATGAGATAATGCAGAAACAGGTAGAACAGCTGGAGAAGGAGAAGAGAGAATTACAAGAGAGACTGAAAGGACAGGAGAAAAAGGTTTGTATTCAAACATTTCATTATTTATCTATCTATTACTGCAATCAGTTTTTTGTTTTTAACATTTTTTATTTACACACACCATTAAATTGGTGTTTCTTTCCTTTTTCTTACTTCAATCTATATTGTCTGTTTACCTTATTTATGTTTTCTTTGACTTTCTTAGTAGTGTGGAATTAATTTAGAAAGTTTTTGGTGGGGTTTTTTTCAGGTGGATTATTTCCAGAGAGCAAGACGTCTGCTTGAGATTCCACTTCTGGAAAAACAGTTTGAAGATGATGACATCAGAGCTAGAGAATTCTGGGAACGGCATGAACTGGAAAGAGTAAGAAGAATTTTTTATATTTGTAGACATCTGTTAGAAATATTTTTAACCATTGTGTTCAGTATTGCAAAATTTTAAATATTATTTATATATATATTTATTTATTTTAAATAATTTGAAACATTCATTGATAGGACATTTGATGTGTAAATACTGATTTATGAATAAGATAAAATAACATTGCACACATAAACACTAGTGACATGTGAAGTTGTTTTAAACACTGATTTACAGATTGAGGCGTTGGAAAAAGAACGGGAGTATGCACTGATCACTCAGAAGAGACTGAACAGGATGAAAGTGGACAAAGATGAGTTTATCAGTCGTCTGAGAGAGGCGAGGAAATCAGAATACGAGGCAGGTTTTATTTACGCATGTATTTTTACTTTATTTCCCTCTCCAGCATCTCTGCCTGAAGTAGGAGGCAAGTTTAGATTAAAGTGATTTGTAGGTAGTTAACTGTTCATACAACATAATCTTACAGTGACAAGGAAATCTGAGAATCAAAAACTCAGATTGTAGTTAAAAAAAATATATATATTGTTTAAATACCAGTGATTTTTTTCTGTGGATGATTTCACTATCAATACATGTCCCTGATATTGTGAGATGAGATATTATTTATCTCACCTGTCTCCAGGGACTGATATAAACTAGTTGGCAGTCTGCATGTCCTGTCAGATATATGGCATTGGCATATGAAAACCCAACATACAGATAACACATGTTTTAGATGAAAACATTTATTTTCTGTCTTCAGTACTAAATAACAGCCAGGAAAGTAAACATACAATATTTTTAAAACTTTGGCTTTTGCCTGAATTTATTTAAGAACTTGTTTCATTTGATCTTGGTAAAAGCTTAACACTAAGTATTTAGTTTCATTAAACATGGGGAGGTGAAAATGGATTATTACACAGGGTTATTTTAAAACTTCTTTTAACAATGCACACACACATACATATATGACCAAATGAAATGCTTCCTCATAGAGATGAATAAATGGCACAGTTGATAAAAGTAGCTGATTTGTGATAGATTCTATAGCAGTCACTTTGTTCTTGCCCTGAGTGTTGCTAGTGTAACTGTTTTGTGTTATTTTAGTGTCAGGATGGGCAGAGATAAAAAAAATTGGTCTCCACTTGAAATATTTTTGTATATATTTCAAACTAGTAACCATATGACAAATACAGACCTTACTACAGTTTGAATTACAGGGATGTTTTGTCAATACAGTTCTGTGTTTCAGATATAATGATTCTTTGTTTAAAGAAAGAATTTTATTTTGCCAAAGTTGTTATATTTTTATTTATTTATTTATTTATTTATTTTTTTTGAAACTTCTACATAGTATTTAAAAAAAAAAAAAAAAACTGTTATACAAAATATACAATGTTTTGGATTTACAGTATATAGTATAGGGATGTTTTTAAGAAAATTGTAAATTTTGTATTCAGTATATTGTATTATATGAGGAATTTTTCTTTAATTAATTATCCATAGTGTTTATCTGTCTGTAAAGGTGTGTGTTTAATGTGTTTTTGTAAAAGCAAACATTATGATGTACTGTGTGTGTTATACCTGAGTTTTGTTTAAAAAGCATGTGCAATGTTCATAATATATAGTTTTGTACTCATTTACACTATGAGATATTTTATCTCAACTGTCTGCAGGGACTAATATAAACTAGTTGGCAGTCCTGTCAAATGTTTGGCAAGGGCATATGAAAACCCAACATACAATAAAGAAAACAGGCTTTAAATTGTGATGAAACAAACTTATTAAACAAGTGCTTTAAATGTGTCAGGCATAACAGTTTTAAAATTTGATATTTGGTTTGTCTCAGAATAATGTAAAAAAAAAAAGTAATAATAAATAAATGTATTCTATTTATGGTGTTTTCTTAAAAATGTGTTTAGATATTAAATGTAACTGCTTGAAGAAAATACACCTTGTATATCCATCCATACACGTTTGTAAATTTACATATACATACACACCATGTATGAAATATGGATACATTACATATCTAATAATGTTATTTTGTTAATATGCCCTAGATGTTGCTAGTTTAGATATTTCTGTCTAGTAACGAAGTAAAACATGAAGAACATCTAAAATTATTATTAATTTGCAATCGGTAAAAGTCTTTCATGTGTAATGAAGCAATTTAATGTTTTAGACTTGCTTTTAGCTTCATAAGTTTGAAATACGATTGTTAATGTTGATGAGGAGTTAAAAATAACAAGAAGTAAGAATTGTATACAGTGACTTCTTTTAGAGTTGTGTTGGCCCCGAGTGTTGCTGGTGTAGCTGTAGTGTTACTTCAGTGTCAAGACGGGCACAGACAAAAAAAGCTGTCTCCACTTGCCATGTTTTTGTAGACATTGCAGACTAAAAACCAGCTGACATACTCAAAAATCTGTAAACAGGTTAAATCAGCTGAGATATTGAAATATCTGTAAACAAGTGAAATTAGCTGACATATTGAAAAATCTGTAGATATATGAAAATTCAATTTTTTCTTCCTACATCATAAAATAACTTTAAAAGCATTGACACATACAGATATTCATTATGGATCAGATTATTTTGGAATTCTGTAAAAATACTAAATGAATGGTGAGTTTGGTATTGCCCTGAGTGTTGCTAGAGTAACTGTTTTGTGTTATTTTAGTGTCAAGACGGGCAGATATTAAATAAAAAAACTGGTCTCCACTTGAAATGTTTTCGTGTAGATATTTCAAACTAGTAACCAAATAACAGCAGAATTTCTATAAGTGATATGTTTATTTGTAGTAAGTAAAATTTAGTATTATTACATATTTATATTTTGAAATCTTACCTAAAATTTCTAATTTGAATCTATTTTTTATATAGTTTTTTTTTTTTTGGTTTTTCATATTGGTGAGTTTAGTATTCACCCCCATTTGTTCCTCATGTCATTACTATAATCACTACACCCAAATCATCATTTCCTTGTTAGTTTAGGATCATTTTAGAGGATTGAAACAGTTACATGGAAAAATTTAATGCAATGAACTGGAAGATAAAAAAATATATATATTTTGATTCTGATTGGCTGATTACGTGTATAAAAATAGCATAAAGAAATACATACCTTTGATTAAATTATCTTTATTGCTTTGAAATTTTATGTGTCAAACTTAACATTTATCAGTAATGTCATAAGATGGGTTTTTTTGTTAACTCAGGTTCATCTGAAGGAGTTTGAACAGAAGATAGATGAAGAAAGAAAGATTCGACTGCAGGAGAGAAAAGCAAAAAGGAAAGAAGAAAGGAGAATAAAATGGAGAGAAGAGCGTGCTGAGGCAAAACAAAGAGCCAAAGATGAAGCAATGAAGAGAGGTGAGTCGATAGTGGTTGTCATCATAAAATTCATTCACAGGGATCGTTATTTACTTTGTCACTTTAGTTTTGAAAATTTTCTGATAAAATGTTAAACTTGCTAACAATAAAAGTAGTCTTTTTTCTCAAAACTCAAAAGATTTTTAGCAGCTGTTTTTAAAAATGCTGTTATTTGAAAACAATTTTCAGAGAGAGAAGAAAAGGAGAGAATTGAGCGAGAGAAGAGAGAACAAGAAGAACAAGAGTATCAGGAGAAGTTAGCCAAGCTTGAAGCACAGGCAGAGAAACAGCGGCAGCGTGAGAGAGAGATAGAAGAACGACAGCGACAGAGACAGGAAGCCATGCAGCGAAGGTAAATATTTGTTTTAAAAAGCCTCAAGCTATAAAATATCCTCCTTATAATAATCCATTTGTTAATTAGTGTCGTGAAACCTTGATGAGAGACTTTGTGATAGATGTATCCAAATCGAGTGTTCCTGCCTGGTAGAAGCTGCTTGTAATAATGCAGATGTCAGCTACTAATAAGGAGTTGTTAAGAAAAAGAAAAAAAAATACTTGTCTAGTTCTTTATTATGTTAATTTAACATTTGTGTGTTTCTTCTCAGGTTTTTTTTTTTATCATAAATTCATAAACGTAACAATTATCATTCTAACAGCAGAGAAGATGAACCAAGTCGACCGGCTGAAACATGGCGTAGTAAAGATGTTGATGGCGATGTTGACTGGAGAAAGGGTGACTCTGGTGGTGAGAAAGTCGTATGGAGACCCAGACCACGTGAAGGTGGTGGATGGAGAGAACGAGAGAAGGAGAGAGAAAACAGCTGGAAACGTGAACCAGACCGAGAGTAAGTTAAATACATAGAGAAAAATATGTGTTACCTTGAATTAAAAATTAAAAAATAGTTGAAAGTATTTTGTTAATGTCCAGGTTCATATTTCATTTAGCATTTATTTTTTGTGTTTGGTTTTATTGAAGAAATATAACAGTAAAATAATTTAATCTGGGAGATGTTATTTTTCTGTAGTTGTGCCATCATCACATATTTGTTTACTCAAATTCCTGTAACGTTTCATCAAGTAGAGTCAGGAAGAAAAAAAGACTTCATCTTTCATGTATTTAGTGATGTTTTCACTCAAGTTGTGAATGGAAAATGATAGTCCAAATGTTCTGTAAGAGTATTATTTTTTGTCACACTTTGTTTTGAACAATATTATATCACCCAAAACAGTAAAGATAAATACCAAATATTTGTGTGAATATTTCTTGTTTGTGTATGACATACAAGTGGTTTTTTACAGGATAATTAGAGATGAAGGCGGGTGGAGGGATAGGGGCCCAACACGGGATGACCAAGACAAAGGACATGAAAGAGATCTAGGTGTATTGAGGGAAGACAAAGACATCAGAGGCCGAGGCCCAGCTAGGGACGACAGAGATTTCAGGGACAGGGGACCACTAAGGGATGAAAGAGATTTTAGAGACAAAGTTCCAGCAAGGGATGACAGGGATTTCAGGGACAGAGCCCCTCCAGTAAGATCAGAAAGAGATTTCAGGGACAGAGTTCCACCAAGGGATGACAGAGATTTCAGAGACAGGGGTCCACCTAGAGAGGAAAGGTCATTCAGAGACAGGGTTCCTGTGCGAGACGACCATGGGCCACGAGATTTTGGACGAGATAGAATGCCAGCCAGAGATGATCGTTTTGATCACGGTCCGAGAGAGGATGTAGAGAGTCCAAGAGGCTGGAGGGACAGGGCTGCCCCTGTGAGAGAAAGTCGAGCACCACCTGCTGGAACTTGGAGAGAACGAGGTGGAGGGGACAGAGAACGAGATCGGGGTGAAGACCGAGGACCACCAGTGAGAGGTGAAAGTTCATGGCGAGATCGTGGTCAATCGGCCAGATCAGGTAAACAGATGACTGGCCCTTCAGTTATTTGTTTATTTGGTTCACTTTCTTTCTCATACTTTGCTATTTGATATGTGGCTAAAACTACTAATATTCCTCTTTTAATAACCACCTTGATATTTTGCATTTTCACACAGTAGATGGTAAACATTTTAAATTTGTTATTTTTGCTTTAATGTTTTTATTAAGTAAATAAATTAAATACCATAATTGCTCTGCCTTTTACTTTTACAGTTACAAATATTTAAAAGGAAAAACAGCTTATATTTTGTGATAACATTCTTTTGAAGCTTTTGTTGCATTTAAATAGTTCTTTCTTCAAACTGTTAACAAGAATGTTGGAATGCTCATTTTAGCTTTCTTTTTTTCAGATGATCACACCCCACCTAAAGAGAAAAGATTGGATCGACGTAAGTTTTATTTCCTTATTCTTTTTAGTCATATTAATATTGAGTTGTTCCAAATTTTAAACTTGATGCTTCTCATTTTTTCTACAATTCTAGTCCACCCAACACCTGTATGTGAGTGACATGCTAGAAGAATTCTGTGTGATGTCACTTTCAACAGAAATAATATAGTTTATTAATTAAAATGCTAAACTGATGCTTGTCTATTTTGATATTTAAAAAAATATAATTTATACATTTTTTTTCAGCTCAAGATGATGATGGCTGGACAACTGTGCGACGTTGAAACCAAGAAAGATAACTGAAGATATGTTAACTGTGTACAAAACTGTTTTTCTTTATATGTTAGTGGTAAACTGGGTGATTTTCTCTACTGGTAGTGGATATTTGAGGATAAAGGCAATCATTTTAAAATTATTTGTGTGTTTTTGTTTCTAATTTGTTTTCCTCAGATACTATATACTGTTTTATGTAAAATAAATTAGTATGCTAATGTTTTGACAATTTAGAAATCATTAAAATTAACAGTATTGATTAAATATCTGTTATATTTTGATTTGATTTGTCAGCATGATGTATGTACTCAATAATGATTTTTAACTTTCATAAAAATTTGGGCACTCTGTTTCAAAAATAATTTCTGCATATTATAAATGGTTTTTGCTTTGAAGCTTATGCTCTGTTACACAACACTTTGAAATAGTTTATTAATAATTGTTTCTTACAAATTGATTCTTGTATCACACTCATGTGGGATTTGTTCTCCAGTATTTAGATAACTCATCTTGTTCACTTTTGTGCATGAAATCTATGATAATATTTGTGAAAAGAAATTAATTCTGAAATCAAATTAAAACATTCTGAGTTGCTGCTTTTTGGAATTATGCTATCTATGTTAAACTTCAGTGAAAAATATTTAGAAATGATAAGGATTCACTTATTTTTAAGGTTTCTTTGTATTCTCAGTAAATTCTCAATTTTGTTCATCTTTTTATAGTTCAGAAATATTTTCTGAACTTTTTTCTCATTCACATCATAGACAATGTTTGGAATAATTTTGAATGTTTATAAAATATTATAAATCTGTCATTTTCTAATGTTTTCTGTATTTGTAGGACTAGTTTGTGAAAAAATGTTCAATTGTTTTATCTTTTATTTTTATTTTTTTTTTTTATTTTTTATTGAAAAGCAGGCATTCATCTAGTAAAAATTTTAACCTTTAAACTCGTTTTTTCTTTATTTTCTTGTATTGTGAAGTTCTGTCTGTATGTTGTTACTGTCTTCAAAAATGGTGAAATATTAAGAATTTAATATTTAGGTCACTGAGGAACAAAACTTCAGCATTTTGATATATCAAGCATTAAAATGCACTCATTTTTATTTAATGCTTTATGTTCTGAGTTTGCTAACAGTATATCCGGTGTGTCTTCTTTTCTGAAAGACTTAACAAAGTTGCTATTGGTCACAAACCATTAATGAAACAAATATTTATTTTAAAATGCTTAACATGAAAAAAAACCTTATTAATGTAAAAATAGATAAATGGGTTTGGTGACCATGTTAGTGACTGAAAAGACTAAAATCAAATTTTATTACTGAGGATTATATGGTTATTAATACTGAAGCCTGTATTGTGTGCACTTTTTTTTTTTTTTTTTTTTTTTATAAACTGAAGAAAGTATAAAGACAAAACCAAACATTTTTCAGAATCTGCATGGTTTTATTTAACAAGGACTGTTTGAATGTTTGTCCTGTGTTAAACTTTTGTCGAGACATCTGTGTTTATTTATCTGTACTGATTATGCTAGTAAGTTATCAATGCTAAATTCACATTTTGATTTAGAGATAAGATGAAAAACTGCTATTAATGAAATGAATGTATTTGTATTTGTAAAGCATGCATGCACTGTCTACAAGAATAAAACTGTACAAGATTATATTAGTTGGTAAATAAACTGTATACTCAATGTGGTTGTCTTGTTTTTGAATTACAATTTTCTGAAAGACATTACTGATTATGTTAGTTGGTAAATAACCGTCATTGATTATTCTCTGACAACACATGAATGTGCCTCATGTCAGTGTTAAGGCATATAGTAAAATAAATCTATTTCCTACTTTGTCAAATATATATTTTTTAAATGTCACTTCAACAATATTCAGATGTATTTAACCTTATAATAAGACTGTAAACAGTTTTGTTACGTTTTTTTAGTTATTCATCTTACTGAATATCAAATTTCCAAAAACTGGCAACATTAATTACCAAAAAAGGAAAAAACCTTTATCAGATTACAATAAGTAAATTTACAAAAAAAAAAAAAAAAAAAAATGTAATAATAACGTGGAGCGAAGGTTTTAAAAATCAAATTATAATTTTGCCAAATGTATCGTTTTTGTTTTGCTTTTTCTCCCCCTGTAGAAAAATTACATTGAAAGTGCAAAATAGTTCGGGAACTAAAATGAATGCGATATACAGAATATTTACTTTAAATAATCCTTAAGGAATTCAATAGGAGAGAAACTGAATTTCTATAATCTGTTAACTGTTCGTTGCGACTTCCACATTTCTATTACACAGCACCTATGTCAGTAGAATAACGTTTCTGTTCAGTCGCGGCGCATGCGTAGTAGTCGAGAAGATATATCTTAAAGACGCCATAATGTCAAGATATTCACGTCCTCCAAATTCTTCGCTTTATGTGCGTAATGTTCCTGATGCTGCTAGGTAATTAACTGCTGTTTTATTTAGATTAATTTGTATTTTTCAGAGATATAACAGTATTTAGTTTCAGTTATTAATAATATTAAATTTAGAATTTGTATCGACGAGAAGAAAATTCGATACTGCGGTTATGGGTTAGGTAACAACACTTCCAAGTTCAAAAGAAGCCAGTGCTTAAATAAGTATTTATGAAGTGTAATCATAGTAAATATTAAGTATTAAAAAGTCAGGTCAGGTTTAAAATTTGGTATTAAAATATAAAGCACGTTGAACTGTATACACTGAAGTTCAAAAAAAAAAAAACAATTCAAATCTTTATGATTCGTTCTGTGAAGATGTAAAATTGTTTTAACTCGTCCTTCATTAGTTCATAACTTGTAAGTATAAAACAGTTCTTAAACTTTTAAATTTTTTTTTTTTTTTAAACACCATTTCTACTGCTGTGGATGTACTTTGTTTTTTAAAGTTTATAGAAGATTTGCACTGAATATTTCACCTTATTCTAACATACCATTAATATTTTATGAAAGAATCATAAAATTTCGGTGGCCTCAACTATTGCTAATTTACTGAATGCTTGTTTAATAATTTCTGGAATTTGTATCATGTATAAACTTTTAAAAATGTTAACTGAAACACCTTGTATGTAGCTTTTTTGATGTGTACTGCAATTATCAGTGTGTATTGTATTAACATTGAGCAGATATGCTTTTGTCAGAACACTACCTGTTTAAGCTAGTGTGCTAAGAATGAAATTTGGAACCAAGTGGTTGAATAGTTCCTTGTCCTGGGCAGTCATTAATGTTGAGACTTGTCCCTTCATCTACAATTTTAAGCTAGACACAGTTAAGACATTCTGACAACCTTGACATGACAGTTTGTATAAAACTGAAAAAGTAGAAAAAAAACCTGACAGAAATGATGGAATGATTCATAAATGTGAAATGGGAAAGAAACAAAGTTTGTTTTCCTGTTTCTTTAGTGCTTTAAATCATAGATATGTGCAGATGGTATTTGTATTGTAGACCTGAAGAACTGAGAAGTTTGTTTGGAAAATATGGTCCTGTCACTGATGTTTACATTCCACAAGATTATTATACACGAAGAGCCAGAGGTTTTGCTTATGTACAATATCCTTGTTAAATTTCAGTGTTTTGTTTTTGTTTTTTTTACTTTTTTTTTTGTTTTTTTTTTTATCAACCCCTACTAACATTTCTCTGAGGTTTATACTTCACAGTGGAATAATTTGTAGTCGTTTTAATGTGAAATTTAACATTTTTAGCTTCAAACTTGATTTTGTGAAATGGCCAGTTTATTGACTGTTGATGATTCCAGTTGAATTGTTGATAATTAAGACACATTTTATGTTAAATGTTTATTTTAAAGAGATACGGTGGCACAGCATTGACAAATTCTTGTTTTTTAATTTCATAATTTAAATTTTTCCTTGGTCAAAACTAAAACTAAAAGATGCAGATTAAACTTTAGTGAAGTATCCTCACGATTTCATTTTGTGATTTTCTTAGTGAAGTGATAATTTATGGTGCTAAATTTGTGAACTGGAATGCATCTGAGATTAATGAAGGAACAAATTTATTTCGTTTTGTTTGTAGAAATTGAATGTTTATTCTGAATATATATATATATAAACTAATTTTCAAATGTTACTGAGATGCATAGTAGTTGGTACCACAATTTGAGCACCAAATTGTTCTTTTTTAAAAACTGCTGTAATTTATAATTCTAACACATTGTAAATACATTTTGATTTTTATTTACACAGAAAAAAGATGCTGGAACACTATTGTTAATTTGTAAACTGACATGTTTCCTTTGTTGTAACATAAATTGGGGCAACCTGCTTGCATAGTAAGTGTTTAAACAGTGATTGTAGTAATAGATAAATTTTAAAATATTATTTGTTTCTTTTTATCAGAAATGAAAGAAAGTCAAGTTCAAAGTTAGATATCATGCAAATCGAATACTGCCAAGCACAGTTTCAAGTCCGTTACAAAGAAACCATACAAGTCGAGAGATGACAATTTCTCTACAGCCTTATCAACGGGACCAGCCTATCAAGGTCACGAAAAACAAGGCCACAGCTCTGTAATAGCAGTTTTGATGCTTTTGAGTAGACTTGCCAATGTTTTGGCTGGTTTGTTCACAGAGCAAGTATGGTTACTAAGACCACATAGGATACAGCAAACACTAAACAAGAAAATACAAGAGATGAATCAAGTTTTGCAGTGTATCACAGCACTGTAGGAAATCTTCACACCAGCCTTAATAGAGTTTGTCACTAAAAATACATCCTCAATATATCAAGTAAGCCTGTTAATTTAAGCAAAGAAATTGAAGTCCCTGCCATTGTCAAGTCTACACTAAAACAGCCCCAAGTAGCAACCCACTGTCAAGACATCAGTTACACAGGTAGATAATCAAGCAAGTTATCAAGTCTTCAGCCAAGTTTATTTACAAGCAAGTCAAGCCACCATGTAGTTAACAGGTCAAGCAAGAGAGTTGCCAATCAGTCAAGCAAGATGGGTTCGCGATTGTTCAAGCAAGTAGTTTGTAAAGTAGCAAGTCATCATTTACAGACAAGTACGTATCCATAACATTACACTGTTGTCATCAAAGTGTTATTGGTGTGTTGTTTTATAGTTTTATTATCAGTGTTCATGTAGTACTTAATTATATCCTTACAGTAATTATCTAACATTTAGAGTTGCACAATTATTTTCAAGCAAAACTAATTATTACAATTATTTAAAATTCAGGAATTTTAATTTTAATTAATACAGTTCATACAGTATTATTTTAGAAGGTAAATATAATACAGAATATTGTTAATGAGCCTTTTTCTAAAAAATGGTTACAATTAGTGTTTAATTGTTACTATTTGTTTCTGCTATTAAATTGTTTATGCCAACACTTCATAAAACCCTTAACCACTGTAAGTTTGAAGATCCCAGAGATGCAGATGATGCTCTCTATCACTTAGACAGAACTCGCTTTTATGGTCGAGAGCTTGAAATTGAGTTTGCTCGTGGTGATAGAAAAAGTAAGTACCTCTAGTACTTCATTATGAAAAGATCACAAATAATTTTTGTTCTTTCTCTATGTTAATGATAATGCAAAACTTTATTTTCTAATAAAAATTTAAATATTATTAATGTATACAATTACTGGATTTTGGCATGATTGCATTGTTTGGTAATATTGTAATAAAAAAAAGAAAAGAAGAAAGCCCACAGAATAACAAGATATAATATTGCATTAGTCCAGTGGATAAAGATGTTTTTATACTGTTTCAGCACCGACACAGATGAGAAGCAAGGAGAGTGGCAGACGACCATCTTACAGAAGTTATGATGACCGAGACAGAGGAAGGAGGAGGTATTTTGTTTTAGGTCTTTCCAGATAAATTGAAATAATAATTTTAAATCAGGTTTCTTTTTCAAATGTGTTTAATGTTTGGTTCTCACTGTTTTACAGAGGTCGATCATACAGCCGATCACGTAGTCGATCAAGATCTTATGATAGAAGAAGAAGTTATTCACCAAGAAGGTCAGTTTTGATATTTAACAAAACGAGTGACAATGCAATTAGATTTTGTATTAGTTGGCAGTATAATTATTTAGTATTCAGTATATGTGGCTTTGATGTTACAAAATCCATTTGTTGCTCATTTGATAAAGATTTACATTTCAAACTTTTTTGTGTTACAGGTCACGATCTTACAGTCGCTCACGATCTCGCGACAGATCAGTGGGAGGAAGGAGTCGGAGCCGAACACCAAACTGAGTTACTACAGACAACAACAACACAAGTTGTGTACACTACTGACACTGGCATTCTGCCAACATGTGAACAATTACTGAGAACAGTAGCTAAATACATGGAACACAAATTCATCATTTTATTACTGTAATAAAAAATAAAAAAACGGTTTTCTTTTTTTTTTCATGATGCTGTTTGTTTTTAATTATTTTTCTGTTTGACTGAAAATATTGTCTACTTACGAGCAAAAATTAAATTTCCTCCTATCCTGGATTTATGGAAAAAAATATTTTTACTGAATTCTCAAGTTAAATGAAAGAGGTATTTCAGTAATGTACAATGCATTTAAAAAACATTAAATAAAATAAAATGGGAACTATTTTATTGTGCCTTCTCTGGGGTTAGCTCATAAACCACAAACCCACTCAAGATCACCAATACACAGTCAAAAGTTCCCCCCAGCAGATATACAATATAGGACAAACAAAAATCAAAACAAGTTAGTACAACCTCTACTAATAAAAAAAAAAAAAAAAAAAAATTGTACCCTTTAATATTTTCCCCGACACCAAGATGCTATCTCATTTTATGCCATATGACTGTGTGCTTCGATATAAATTCTCTGTTCAAATTGTAATTTTGTTGATCAAACAAATTAAAAATCATGCTGATTTTGATAAAGATGTGTAGTATAAAATGGCAGTTTTACCTTTTTTTTTTTTTTTTTTTTTTTTGGCTGGAGGGGCTTTTGTCCTAACTTGATTTTTCATTTGGGGTGGGGCTTATGTTCTACATTCAGCTTCCATAGCAGAAATATTTCACACCTGATTGTGTAAGGTTAAAAGGAACAAAATTAAACCAATTAGAGATTTGTATTTTCAACAGCTGAAATTGGTTACTTCAAAATATCGCTGCCAAAGTATTTCAATGTCAGCAACTGGATCACTGTGTGTAGATCAGGATATGGTGCAGTAACTGATGCGAAGATGAAGAGCTATTTTTGTAACACGTTTTATATACTGATCAGAGACAAAATTGATGCTGTTCAGCTATCTCTTCACATTTCCCCTGAATTTGATAACCATGACACTGGAAAACATACAGTGATACATTCTCTTAACTCTTCATTCTTACTCCACTTTATTAAAAGCAAATGCAGTTAAAAAAAAAAAAAAAAAAAAAAAAATTGAATTCTGCAATCATTTTTTAATGAATTGAAAACAAACCACTTTTAAATACAATGATGTTTATTTGTTGAGATTATCTGAGATATTAAATTTTTTTTTTTTTAAATATCAATAATTAAAGGATTCAAAAACAATGTCAGAAATGTAATTCTGAATCTTGTTTTGACACATTACGCAGTTAAAGGACAAAATGAATAATCAATGTAAAAGAGTTTTTACAGCTATTGACTACAAAAATATATTTTTGAAAATGGTTTTAACATTCTATTTCACATATTTCATTTTCGATATATTATGTGTTGCTCAAAGTATCCAATAAAGAGTAACTTTATGAAAATGAAATACAATGGCAGCAACTTGATCATGTTGGTAATATGTTGTTCTTTATGTTTTTAATGATGCTAAGTAAAACTTTTAAAACTTTATTAAAATATTTACACTTGCCTTAATCTTACTTAATACTTATTTTTTTTATTATTATTTTTTTTTATATATTTGTAATTTGTAATTTTATTTACTTAAGAAGATGATATTCAAAAGTAATAAAAATCTATACCATGCCTCAAGATATTTTTGTTTTGTTTTTTCTAGTTGTTTTTTTTGTTTTTTTAAAGAAGAATAAACAAAGCAAAACAAAAGAATATAAATAATTTAGCTTCCATACATCAACAGCAATGTAATTTGGACAGTGAATTAAAAATGTTTCAAATGATGAGTGACAAATGATTAAATATTTTGCATGTAAACAGAAAACCTGGAAGCATGTTAAATTGATATACATACACATAATCTACTAAATATACAAACATTCAACACAACATGATGAATAAATAAATAACTAAACAAATATTGTAAAATAATGTGAAATATACTTTACTTTGAGTGAGATTCCATGATTTAAAAAAACAAAATGTTTTAACTACTTTGATTTTTCAACATGTTTCTCCTTGAACTTTTCTTAATACAGGAGAGAGACTGGTATACCATACTTATTTATATATTATTTTTATTATTCTGTGTTAAAGAAATCAACTGTAATTCTTATTATTTTAAACACATTTGTCAGAAATGATGTAAAAATTTAGGATTAGAAAATCTTTGTTTCCCTAGGAGAAAATTTCATTATTTTGAAAATGACCTGAAACATTTTCAAATGGAGTATAAATAAAAAAAGGAAAACCTAACACCCAAATTATACAACACAAAATAAAATGTTCCCTCACTCAAGTTTGACTAAATATAAAAATTACCCCACCCAGAAAGAGGGTTAGGTAGGTCAAATCTTATGCTGCCCTATCAAAACATTCATTCTTCACTGTAAACAACAAATGTACATCATCTTTTCAATGTACATACAGACCTGAAATTGTAGGTTTTACAGGCCTCTCCCTATAGGTTTTCCATACTGCAACCTAAAGGTTCTTTAGGCAGTTCAGATACACATCTGTTTATCAAACAATTCAGCCCACTTAAGTAACAACAGGTTTTCACTCCTGTTTGATGTCTGGTTCTGACACAGGTGTTGTTGTGGGCTGTGGTGTTTTTTTGTCCTGACCCGCCCATGGACTCTGCTGCAGGGCGGGGGAATTTTGATGTTCTTCCTCTGCCCCATTTGGTTCATACTGCTGGTTTTCCAGTCTGGTGATCAGTCGTTCATCCTCATCACCAAACTCTCCCCCCATCAGTGTGGGTTCACCCACTACCATCACATCCTGTTCAAACGAAAATAAATAAAGTAATATATGTACATATTAATTTGGTTTCTAATAATCTACCCATCCATTTCTGTTCATTATACTTGGAAAGAACTAAATACAAAATGCAATTAATATCAAAAATATTTTGAAATTACAATTTTATCTGGAAATGAATCATGTTAAAACTGTTTATATTTAAACACCATTTAAAAAAAAAAAAAAAAACTATATATATATATATATTTATGAAATGAAGATTTTTAAATAAACAGGATATTCAGTGAAAATTACATGTAGGAAATAATTCTTTAACAGAAATATTAATGTTATCTGTTAATATAAAATTAAAAGTTTCTAACTACAGTAATGGAAAGTTCGAAGGGAAATAATTCTGTCAGTGTTTACTAGAGAACAGTAAAAATCAAAACAATGAAATGCCAGTGAATTAAGAAAATACTTTGATTTCTTTTTTTCAGCTTTTATGGATTTCACACTTAAATGGATTTTTTTTTCTATTTTAAATATAAAATGTTAAATGTGCAGTGACCTATTTATCACATCTAAACCACATTTCAATGGAATTATTTTTAATACAACTATTAATGAACATGAGACATTCTTTCAAAACAACACGCAAATACTTCATCCTTACAAGTAAACAATAAAAACTACCTTATGAGATAAAATCATCCAAAACAGAAAATGAATTATGGATGGGCATTTACAATAAAACTAGTTCTTCTATACTGTGTCCTGTAAAACTAGTTATTATTTACAACTAAATATATCAAAGCTATTTTTTTCACTGTAGAAATCTAGAACTGTACACTCCATAAATGTTATATCAACAAAGTTTATATTAGGATACTGTAGTTATATTCAACAATAATCTTTATTATACTGATTCACAATAATCTGTTTTAAAGTAATTCCATGTATCTGTTTAGTGTTGTTATATACGGAATTAAGAAATAAAGTTCTCTGAATTAATACAAATACTAGTCAACTATGAAAGAGCTAGTTAATGAGAAATTTAATTCAAAATGAACTGCAGTATTTTGTTAATTAGAAAAGTTTTAGAGATTATATCTTGGTGTCAAGTGTTAGGAATGATGACAATGGGATAAAATGACCTCACCACCTACCCCAGGAACAGATGTGCCGATGTTGAAAGTTTGAGGACCTGGAGAACGATTTTTTTTCCCTCCCCGCCCCTCCTGACTATTCAGGGCATTGCTCCCAGCTGATGCCTTCCTCTTTCTTCTCTTGTTTGGAGGTCTTGTGGTCTCTGTAATCACATCGTGTCAACAACAGGTCATCAGAATATGTTATCAACACCAGTTCTCAATGTATAGATATATTATCAACATTGGCCATCAACATATATTACCAAAATTGGTCATCAATATACATAACAAGACTAGTAATCAGTATATATTATCAATACCAGTAATCAACATATCTATTTTGTCAACATTGGTCATCAATAAGAGAGTAGTTATCAATATATATCATCAATACATATCTGGTTATCAGTATCTGTTATTACTGTAACATATTATCATCATTACTGTAACATATCATAACTGTATGTATTATTATTAAAAATGCTAAATTATAAAGCCAAGTTAATTTATAATTAAATAAGCTAAATCTGAAGACTGTAGCCTGGATGATGACAGATAATGTTCAAATTGCTAAACAATTTAAATAAAATATAAAGAGCTGTTGTATTTTTGAAGTCTTAAAAATTTAAAGATAAAATATTCACTGCTTACAGTTTCTCTCAGTGAAACAGTCCAAGTATTACAACAAACCCGTGTTATGTGACTTGTGTTGCTAGGTAACAAGTACTCAAATATTGCTTGCCTTTACCTGGCGGCGCCACCATCCTCTGCCACTTCTGAAACAACGTGGTCTTGAGACAGTCGCGAGGGTTAAGACCATAGGCCTTGTGTCGAGACATGAGCTCCTGCATGGGCTCAAGAATCACACACAGCTGAAACAGAACAGATTTATCTCCAGTTATATTTGTTATTTATACAACAATCACTGTTAAGTCTGCATAAGAAAAATTCACGAGGAAGGAGATGTACCCTTTCTGTTTACAATTGCATCAAAAAGCAATGTAGCTGTACTGTTTATCCTGGATTTGTGTGCATTTAATAAAGACAAAATAAAGGCACCTACAAAGAAATAATGTCTACATCCTTGTATCCTGTAGAATTTATTTTGTTGTCATCCTTACTTATAAAAACTGGTCTTTAGATGTAACTAAAACAGCATTTTGTAAATATGCACAATGTATTTCAGCTATGTGTTCATAATTCAGTTACAAAGATTTTTGTATGATATACATTTGAGTTAACATAATTCAAACAACTGAACTGATTAAGAGATAAAAATATCTTGGCTATAATTTCATTTTCCATATTCTTTTACACTAATACAAATATGTATTATGTCAGCATTTTAACTAAATAAAACCTGAATATAAAGCCTGCTACTGAACTACCACACTGGAATTAATTAAAATAATAATAATAATAATTCTCCCTTTAATAAAAATTTCAAAGTTTTAGATGAATGAAATGTTTGATAAACATGTTTTAACAACAGCTAATAATCCTGCTGCTGTCTTTTAATTGGCTACAGAAGAGTAAAAGTAAGATATAAACTATAGAAATGTAAGTTGTTATCACTTACTCGTAAAAAGTTGAGTGTGTAGTTTGTCAGTCCTTGTCTTGTAATGTTTTTTGAAAGTTGTTCCACCATCGCTGGATCCTGCTGAATAATAATAAGAAAAAACCCCATTTAAATACTGTACAACAAACGAAATAAACAACACCAAGTTATTATTGATATATATGTTATTAATTGTAATTGGGTTTAAAATCATCCAGTCACTTAGAAACTGGAAAAATAGCTTCTATTTTAACACACATTCATTGACAATTGAGTTATTTCAAATTCACCATTGGAAAAGATATATAAATTTAGAAAAGTTGTAAATATACTATATGTCACGGAATTCAGATTGAGTAACGGAATTTGTTACTTCAAACAGAGATCCACTCCTTTTATGTTTAAGCAATGAAGTCACATTGCGTAACTTTAATTATTACTACAATTACATCTGCTCTTTTTATTGTTTCCACTAATTTTTCAATCCATGGCACTGTTATAAAAAGGCTAGCATTTTGGTAATTAAATTCTGCAACGGACACACCCGCTGACCTGTCAGAAAGCATGCTGTCGTAGACGTGCTTCACAACAGCTTGCTCTGATTAGCATGTTAATTTTTTCAAGGTAATTAAAAGAAAAGAGAACAGAGCAGAGAAAAGTAAGCAAGAGCGAAAGAAACAGTCAAAATGAGAATTCAGTCAGGCAGGGAAACCAAATGTTTTTGAATGACATTGTCTTTATGGATGAGTATGGTAAGCAATTGTCTATTCTTATTTTGATAGGGTGTAATGTGCAATTAACCAGTGTCAATATCATTTATAATAAGTTTTAATCTGTCTTCCGTGCAGATTCTTATTTTATCTTGGTTCCCCGTATGACCTTACTCACATGACCTTTCTCACATCATTAACCAAAATTACTTAAATGTATGTTTAATGATTGTTTAATGTATTATTATCAAGTCACATGTATATCATAATTAAATAATTAACGTTAACCTTAACTGGTGTTGTTTTTATTTCTCTAGTGGATAGACAGACATTGATTATATAGACTGCTGTCAATTTAGCGTTTATATTCCTTGTTAGGTGGCCATTAAAGCACCTTGTTACCCTAGATTGAGCCTTAATAAAACATACAGTGTTTAAAGGTGTGAGCCTGTGACACTACACAACAGTGACAGGTTACTGACCTGCATGGCGATGACACTGCGAGGGATGAGCTCTCTGTGCTGGCGGATAGCAAAATGCCAGGATCTTATCCTCATCAAGTCATCAAAGGTAAATTCCAGAATTAACCTGCCCTCTGTGATCACCTGTAATATTCACTAATCACTTGTTATATTTAATAATCAGTTGTAATATTTCATTTAATAGTCACTTGCAATATTATATTTAAATATCACGTTATATTTATGAATGACTTGCAGTATTATGTTCAATAAATATACTCTACATTTTTTTTAATAAATACTTACTATATTTTATTTAATAAATACATTCTATATTTTATTTAACGAATACATTCTATATTTTATTCAATAAATATACTCTACATTTTATGTAATAAATACATTCTATATTTTATTTAATAAATACATTTTACATTTTATTTAATATTTATTTTTTTATTTAACAATATAGTTTTATTTGTCACCTTTAATGCTATATTTTAGTATTTTATGTTTATTTTTTTTTAAACATGAATACAATTATTTAAATATTTTTAAATCATGAGTTTTTAGTATTTATATTGGTAAACATGAGTTTTTCAACATTTGTGTTTGTAAACATTTTTTTTCAGTGCTTACATTTTGTAAACATGGGTTTTCAGTAACTGAGTTTGTGAACATGGGTTTTCAGTAACTGAGTTTGTGAACATGGGTTTTTCAGCATTTATATCTGTGAATATGGGTTTTTCAGTACTTACATTTGTGAACATGGGTTTTCCATGCTGAGTGATCATCATGGCAAAGTCACAGTCCAGTGTGATTGTTGTGTTGTGGAATGATTCCTTCGGATGTTTGAGTACATAGTATAGGTCAGTGACTCCACCCTCAAATATACTGCGGAAATACCGTGGTATCAGAGTCCTGCCAATTGCTGAAAGCACAAGTCAGATTCAAACTGTGTGTCGATGTGTTTGAGAGTGAGGAAAAAAAAAGAGGAAAGAACTGAAAAAGTAGCTATTAATTATCACTGTGTGTGTGTGTGGGGGGGTGAGAGACAGAGAGAAGGAGAGAGGGAGAGAGTTTGTGTGTGCATGTTCAAGTTGATGTCTGTCATTAAGTAGTAATCATCTTTCACAAACATCTTTGCAAAAAAGAAACACAAACTACATTTGATGCTCATACAAGAGGCTTTACTTAGAACAAGAAATAGTATTAACTGAGGTATTTTTATCATGTAACCTACAGAACCAAGCTACAAGTCTACCAAGATAACACTATTCACAATTTTCAGTACAAATGTAAACCAGATAACACAATACTTACTGTATCTCTTGGGGCCATCTTCAAGGCAAAAGGTCAAGGTCAACTGAGCATCATCTTCAAAAAATTCTGTGGCAAAAGCATCCCACCAAAGATTGTCACTTTCCTGAAACATGAAAAATATTTTTTGGTATATTTTCATATTTAATAAAATACGGTCAATTCATACTGAGATTAAAGTAACTTGTACAGTAAATAAGAATTTGTTATTCTGATACAGCCTAGTGACAAGAAGGTATGTAATTTGTGTATCCTTCATCATAAAAATTAAATGTCACTATATTTTGTTGTTATATTGTGATTATGACAAATATTTGATTCACAGTAACACAATTAAAATTTCTATGTTTTAAAGAAAATCACTGTTTATCATAAATTTTAAATTAGAATTTATTCATGTTTGTTTTCATGGAGAGAATGTTTTTTTTAAATGACAAAACTCTAACATTATTCAAACAGGTTTACTAGACATGAACTTATTGATAATGAACCAAGATAGCTTACTTAAAAAAGGTTTGTTGTAGAGGTGAAAATCAAAACAAATTTTAAATGTATCACTCAACTCGATGTTTTAAAATCTTGTTTGTGCTGATTAGTTTTCAGATAAGAAGTAATTGGAAAACTACAAGTGTTCAACACAAACATTACAAATAACATCACAGATACATTTCAAACTTTTGTTTTTTGTAAATATCAATAATCTTACAAAAATCTTACAAATAATAAATAACTTCTTACAAATATCTCATTAAATTTTACATTAGAAATAACAACATAAAATGTGACAGAAATAAAACATGATGGGAAATGCAAACACAACAAAAACATTACATATTACATGAAGTAATAAATACATGGTGGAAAAAACAAAGAACAAAACCTATGTACAAGAAAACAAACGTTGTGACTTTGAGTAGTTGGACTATCTGCTATCTCTAATCTGACCCGATTTGCTTCGCTACACATTAATAATAAAGTTTTCTCTAAAATTGCTTACAGCTTTATCAGAATGGCTTGACAAAACTAGAAAATGTTTGATATTTAAACTGACTAAAATCAGACTTTCAGTTAAAATATATAACCTCTTCAGTAATTTGTCTCACAGAAATTATAACTTCACTTTTGAAATTTATTTAAAATCAATTGAACATTTTCTAAATAACTATGATTTTGTTCTTTTGAAGTAAACGGAGAGAATTATTATTTTATATCTGTATTAATTGATGAGTTTTGAAGAGTAATTTACGAGTGAGATAAGATAGGATTTAAGTCTGTGATTTTAGTCTATACTCATAGTGAGCAAGTTACTGCACTGTGAGTTATTTAAGTCTGACAGACAGGGAGTGGTGGTGTAACTGTCGAGGAGGCTGTGATGACGATGATGATGAGGAGATCAATAATGGTCAGTGTAGTTTATATTGATTGACAATCTACGTACGGTGACAACAGACGTTGTCTTGTACAGACTCCATATTGATTTTATCACTTCCAGCTCATACTGCAAATTCAAAACACAAATAACACACAATAAACTCACTCAAATTCTTATCACTGAACAAATCTGTCCAACCTCCAGCCCAATCTGAACAGTGCATATCAGTTAAAGATTTAAAAAAAAATTAAATTTGATCCCAAGGGTTTCCATGGAAACCCAATTCAATCTGACACTATTTAGCTGTGGGCCACAATCTGAAATCCTCAAAGGTCTGAGTTTAAAATGTCTAAAACAATTTTATATGTTAAAAACAAAATAAAACAATGTTACATGTTAAACTGGTCCTGTGGTTTCATAAAAGGCTAATGTTCTGATACTGTGGTTTAAAAAATTATAAAATGGACATTATGATGAAATTCTGTATGTTAACTCAGATAAAATTCACTCATGAAAATCATGGTGGATTTTGTTAACTGTGAATAAAGATGTTTTAAGAACCTATAACAAAAAACTGACAGCATAAAGTACAGTAATTTTAAGAAACTAAAAGGCTGACAAATGTTTTGAGATTTGCACCAGGATGTCTCACTGTTAACAACTAGCCATGAGGAAATGTTCTTGTTTTAAATCTTCTAATCTGTATTTCATATCTCATTTTCTTCCTAGCTATAATTCACACACTTTAACAACCAGAAATTACACTGTTTTATAAATGTGACTGCTTCAGCAAATAACACAAAAATATGCTTAAGTTTTGATATGTATTTATTTGTTCAAATCAACCAAAATATCAACACTTTTATGTAAATGAGAGAAAGTATATCAACACCTACCTATTGGCAACTTACAAAGAGAAGATTTCATTACAAATTTGATAACTGATTTGTATAGGAAGTGTCTGGTATAGGAAATACTCCAACATGAGCACTGAGATGGTTTGATCCTCTGACAAGAGTCCTGAGTTGTTCACAGAAATAAATAATTCAATCGATTGATCTGTGTGAAGCTTGTCTTAGTTTGTGAATATACAGTATTTGGTATTTACACTGAGATTTCTCTAGTCTGTACAGTGAGATTTCTCAACAGACTGTACACTGAGATTTCTCAAGTCTGTACAGTGAGATTTCTCTAGTCTGTACAGTGAGATTTCTCTACAGACTGTACAGTGAGATTTCTCAAGTCTGTACAGTGAGATTTCTCTAGTCTGTACAGTGAGAATTCTCTAATCTGTACAGTGAGATTTCTCTACAGACTGTACACTGAGATTTCTCAAGTCTGTACAGTGAGATTTCTCTAGTCTGTACAGTGAGATTTCTCTAATCTGTACAGTGAGATTTCTCTACAGTCTGTACACTGACATTTCTCTACAGTCTGTACAGTGAGATTTCTCTAATCTGTACAGTGAGATTTCTCTAGTCTGTACACTGACATTTCTCTACAGTCTGTACAGTGAGATTTCTCTACAGACTGTACACTGACATTTCTCTACAGTCTGTACAGTGAGATTTCTCTACAAACTGTACAGAGATATTTTTCTAGTCTGCACATATATTTCTCTAGTCTGTACAGTGAGATTTCTCTAGTCTGTATACTGAGATTTCTCTACATTCTGTACACTGAGATCTCTCTAGTCTGTACACTGAGATTTCTCTACAGATTGTTCACTGAGATTTCTCTAGTCTGTACACTGAGATTTCTCTATAGATTGTACACTGAGATTTCTCTATAGATTGTACACTGAAATTTTTCTACAGCCTGTATACTGAGATTTTTCTACAGCCTGTATACTGAGATTTCTCTAAAGTCTGTACACTGAGATTTCTCTACAGATTGTTCACTGAGATTTCTCTTGTCTGTACGCTGAGATTTCTCTATAGATTGTACACTGAGATTTATCTACAGTCTGTACACTGAGATTTCTCTATAGATTGTACACTGAGATTTATCTACAGTCTGTACCCTGAGATTTTTCTACAGCCTGTACAGTGAGATTTCTCTGCAGACTGTACAGTGAGATTTCTCTAGTCTGTACACTGACATTTCTCTACAGTCTGTACAGTGAGATTTCTCTAGTCTGTATACTGAGATTTCTCTACATTCTGTACACTGAGATCTCTCTAGTCTGTACACTGAGACTGCTCTACAGTCTGTACAGTGAGATTTTTCTACAGCCTGTACAGTGAGATTTTTCTACAGCCTGTATACTGAGATTTCTCTACAGTCTGTACACTGAGATTTCTCTACAGATTGTTCACTGAGATTTCTCTAGTCTGTACAGAGATTTCTCTATAGATTGTATACTGAGATTTATCTACAGTCTGTACACTGAGATTTCTCTATAGATTGTACACTGAGATTTATCTACAGTCTGTACCCTGAGATTTTTCTACAGTCTGTACACTGAGATTTCTCTATAGATTGTACACTGAGATTTCTCTACAGTCTGTACAGTGAATTTCTCTATTCTGTACACTGAGATTTCTCTAGATTGTACACTGAGATTTCTCTACAAACTGTACACTGAGATTTCTCTAGTCTGTACAGAGATTTCTCTACAGTCTTTATATAGATTTCTCTAGTCTGTACTCTGGGATTTCTATACAGACTGTATACTGAGATTTCTCTACAGATTGTACACAGATTTCTCTAGTCTGTACACTGAAATTTCTTTTCAGACTGTACACAGAGCTTTCACTACAGTCTGTACACAAATTTCTCCACAGACTATACACTGAGATTTCTCTACAAACTGTACATTGAGATTTCTCTACAGTCTCAATATAAATTTCTCTAGTATGTACTCTGGGATTTCTATACAGACTGTACTCTGGGATTTCTATACAGACTGTATATTGAGATTTCTCTACAGATTGTATACTGAGATTTCTGTACAGTCTGTACACTGATATTTCTCTACAGTCTGTACACAGATTTCTTTTAGTCTGTACACAGCTTTCTCTAGTCAGTACACTGAGATTTATTTACAGACTGTACACTGAGATTTCTCTACATTCTCTGTACACTAAGATTTCTCTATAGAATGTACACAGAATTTTCTCTACACATTGTACTTTTTGCAGTATTATTACACAAAATCCATAGTGAGGTATAATAATACAGAACAATATTATGTCATATCACCAATAATTTGTTAATATCACAATACGCTAAAATTACATTTAAAAAAAAAGGTTTTCTACATGTTCAGATACAACTGTTTAGAAAGAACAATATGGTTACATATGATGAGTCTTGTGTTTCAGATAGATGTGGTTCAACAACAGAAATTCACTTTTAATAAAATCCAATGTCTGTTTATAGCATACAGAAATAACTAATTAAATATTGATATACCCACATTTCACATTAAAACATACATTGCTTTTAACAGTAAAATGGGCAATGCCCCACAATTTGCCCTCTAAATAACTAAATTAAAATAACAACCAGAATCCATTTCAATATAATTTTATTTTTTTTTCTCTTGTTTTTTAAATAGTGATGCAATAGGTTTATTAGTAAACTGATATCTGTCTTAAACAGAACTTCAGAAGTTTCAATTCAGGACTTGAAAATAATAAACAAATTATTTTCTGTCACAAAACAAGTGTCAGTTTGCATTTACTTTCAGTGTCAGAAAGTTCATTCAGTTCTAATGTCACATGCTATACCAATACCTGTGTCATGTAAATAAAAGGGTTCAAAACAGATGTAAACTGAGTTGTCAGTGACTTGATCCAGCAAAAACATACAGCAAGAGATAAGTCAGAGAATTTGAAACTTTCCCAGATTCTCTCTCCTGTAACCTTTGCCCTCTTTATTTTTTACTGCCAGTTTTATCACACTTGTTGATTTCCTAACAACATCAGCCCAGTTCCATACAGTACACAGAGCACAAGCTTTTACATTAGATTTATCACTTACATAGTTTAACTAGTGAGTTTATTATTTATACAGTTTAGCTCAGCATTTCTCAACCTTTTTACCCTTGTGTAACTCTTGAAATAAATTAAGGATATACCATATCTTTCTCATATTTTTTTAATTGTAGTTCCTGTGGTAAACAAATATCATATATTTATTTTCTGAATAACTGATTTTAGGAAAAATGTGTACTTTTTTTTGTCAGATTCATTGGTTTTGGTAAATAAAATTCATATACTAATCAGTCACATAAAGTACACATCACATCCCCTGAGTGGGCTCTGACTAGTGAAGGTGCCATTCTGACATCACTAAAAATCTAATTATATTCCTAATGACATTTCTAATAACAATATGTTAGACAGGATGAAGTCTTTATTACAATAACAAAAGGTTTTCCCAAGAATATGCTGTGCATAATATTACAAATATGAAATTAAATAAAAATAACTCAAAAGTGCATTAACTTATTTTACTCTTTCTCTTGGAACTGATAGGGACCTATTGCGAAAACCAGGTTGAGAAATACTGGTTATATAGGGTGACTAGCTGGTTTAATTAGTGAATTTATCATTCATGAAGGTTTAATTGACGAGTTTATTTTATACATCTTTAACTACAGTGGTACCTTGACCTATGAGTTTAATTCATTCTCTGACCAAGCTCATAACTCAATTTGCTTGTATATCAAATCAGTTTTCCCAAATGAAATTAACTGAAATACCATTTATCTGTTCCAGCCCCTTAAAAACCATCCCATTGTTTTTGTAACATGTTTTTAAATAAGAAAAATATCTTTATAAATGACAAATATTGTATAAAAATAAAATAAAAGAGAATGTAAAGAAATAAACTGGTTTTGTAAAGTGTATTTATGTTGGAGATCAGACAAATTATTTTAATGCCTTTGGCTGGAGATACATCCTTTATCAACTCCTTCTGCGTCAGTATGGAACATAGTGTACAAGTACTAAGCTCATACTACCTAGCCAAGTCAACTATTCGCTCATGTTTTTCCACGATTTCATGCTTTATTCAATGGACATCATCTGCTTCTTCTTCTCAGCACTGTCCTTTGCACTCATTTTCTTAGGATTCATGGTAAGAAAAAAGAAATTTTGTAAAATACTGCACAAAACATGAACACACCACAACAGAGATGCTTCTGCAGCAAGGTAACCATGAGAAGTAAACGAGTGAGATGCTGGATTCTGTGGTGTGTTTGTTGCGCCAACTAGCGGTGGCATATTTGAAGCTTGCATGTAACTCGAAGCAAAATACTGAACAGCCAACTGCTCATAATTCAGAAAACTCGTAAGATGGTGCATTCGTAAGTCAAGGCAACACTGAAGTTAATGTTTTATTAACATAGCTGTAACTAATGATACTTTTTCTTAATGTAGATTTAAATAGTGAGGTTTTTTTTCATTTACATAGAAACATTACTTTCAAATATCATTTATAGTAAAACACAGTATAACTATAGGACTAAATATATATATATAAATACTTCAAACTTGCTTCCAAAACTGAATAAACTCAGAAACAATATATGTAACAAATGAACTGAATTTACAACACAAACATTTTAAATACAACCAAAAATAACATAGCTGATTAATAATGATAAAACAGATATAAGAACACAAGACATTACAAACAAAACAGGAAGATATTCAAATGATATTATAAAAAGTTAAGAGATGTCATTACACATAGCTTGGGTACAATACAAATAATGTGTTGACTTCACAAAAACATGAGATGACAATACAAATAACATAACATTACACATTATGTGTAATGATGTCAAAACTAATATAAAATGACAGAACTGAAAAGGCAATATTTAATTAAATAACTTACCTCTGTTCTCTGCTGTAGTCTCTTGTTCAGTTCGTATATGCGGTAGTCGGGCTGTCCCATGTATGGAGTGGGTCGCCTGTAGTAGGTAGAAAAGGGAGAGTTATAGAACGGATCTGCATTCATGTTCATTACTGTACCTTCCAGTTTCATAACAAACGCCTGTCAGCAAAACCACAACCACTACTGTCAACAAATAAAGTTAAATCATGTATATCAAACAGGTAAAGAGATTTTCTTTTCCGTATGTCCGTCTATCGAGGGAAAGTTAAAGTGTGGACAGACTGTGTTCTGCACGGTATCTGTCACCAATACAACAGCACCAGAGAAATATCTTTACATGATTACTACAACGACAATCTCCCTGTCGCTGTACCAACCCATGTGCTGTGTTTAGATGTGTACACAATGTGTATGTGTTTCCTGTGTGTATGACATTCTGTCATAACCAGGAGGCGGCCCAACGAAGCTTAGAGTGCCACAACAACCCATGTGCTAGCCGCAGTCACAACCTATTTATAGCTCAGCCCAAGTAATTCAACTGTGAAGGAGCAGGGTTGGTCCAATACATAACAGTGTGCGGGGGCCCGTCTCAGAGGTTACATTTTCGTGCATAATACAAACTGAACAATTACTGCACATAAAAACATCACTTCGTAAAATATTTCTGAATATACTGTTCAGTTTATTATGTATTAGAAAGTGCATAAATCAATTTTATTTGTTAATACAGTCACAAATATAAAATTATATGCGGGCGGATAGTCTTGATTTAGTTTGTTTCAGACTGATCTGTACCATGACAAACTCTATTTTGCAACACCAGTGAAATTAAAAATTAATAATAAGAAAAATTAAAAAGAATAAAAAGAAAAAAGAAAACCACCAGAATTGTACTGATTATTGTTTATCCAATCTTATGTCAGTTTGTAAATATTATTTCTGTAACACAGTACAATAAATGTTATACCAAAAAATTTGAGTTTTCTTTAACTTACAGAACTTTAGAATCTACATCTAACAGATACGGAATGACCTAAATATGTCACTTTTAAATTTCATACAATCAAAAAACAAAATCAGTGTTTTTCTATAGACTTACTAAAAATGTATTGTCAATTAACTTTTCCTTTTAGTTGTTTTATAAGTAGGTTATATGGTGTTTGGTGTATGCATCAGTAGGATAACAAGAGAATAGCAGCAAGGAATCTTTTACATACACGACCTTTAGTGTTCCTTCAGTATATACATGACCTTTAGTGTTCCCTTAGTACATACATGACCTTTACTGTTCCCTCAGTACATAACACAACCTTTATTATTTCCTCAGTACACACCACAACCTTTATTGATCCCTCAGTATATACATGACCTTTATTGTTCCCTCAGTACATACCATGACCTTTATTCTATCCATACATACATTACCTTTACTGTTCCCATGATTTTTATTCTTTTTGGTCCCTGTTACAGAATAACACAAACAAGAACATGTCAATAATGGAACATGAACACTGTCAATAACTTCTTAAAGCAAACAAGAAAATGTGTGAGAAAATAAAAATAACAGAATCACAAGAGACTATACTGATATTCTCTAAAGGTAAAAGTCATGATGACCTTCCCATTCTAGGTCTCAAGAGTTTATTTTTCAAAATCACTTTAATATTTATGATGCATTTTATTAAAATGCAAAGCATTAATTTAGTTAACATATTTCAAATGTTAGCAACAGCTTGTATCATACAGACAACTCATTTCCACTGTCAGCACAAACAACTCATTTCAACTGTTGGTGTCAGGTTGTATCATGCAGACAACTTATTTCCACTGTCAGCACAAACAACTCATTTCAACTGTCGGTGTCAGGTTGTATCATACAGACAACTCATTTCCACTGTCAGCACAAACAACTCATTTCAACGGTCGGTGTCAGGTTGTACTACACAGGCAACTCATTTTAACTGTCAGTATCAGGTTGTACCACAGACAATTCATTTCAAGATACAGACTAGTATCCTGTAACAACTGCATCATGTTTATTGTTATAATTCTTTATATTCACAGTATTCTTTCAGTTGAATTAAGATATAACATTTCTACAGGAATGGATACTTCTTTCTGCCACATTTAATTAAGTTTTATGTATATATTTATATATCTTGTTATTATTATTAATACTTTTAATTCTCTGTCTCTCTTTCGTTTCTTTTTTGTCTAATTAAACCAGACGGAGACAATGTAGATCTGAGTTGTTGTTGTTGTTGTTTTAGGATGTGAAGGAGAAACAAGTGAGATTTTCATTTTATTTTAACAAGTTTTTAAGGAATAATAAATAACAGCATGTTCAATGTTGGCATGACAACCAATTTACATAGCACTGATCAATTATTGTATACTAAACTCCAACTATCACAAAATCAATGAAACTTTCTCTGATGTAAAATCTACATTACCCAATCCAAAAATATGTTTAATGACATTATTTAAAACATTTTTTATATAATACAACTGTTAAACATTTTAAAATATTTTTTCTTTCTTGTTTTTTTAAAAGAATTTTTAAAATGATTATTATTATTAAAAAAGAGTATTTTATCAGAGTTTTGAGACGACCCCTAATGTTAGCTTACATTGCAGGCAGTAACAGGTCAGAGAGCTGAATAAGGCCCAGTCGCATAGACCAACAAGAGCGAATTAAACACTGTATCTTACATTGTCAAGGTCAAAAAACTACGTAAACAGTACGAAAACAAGCATTACATAAATAATTCTAAAACTGATAAATATACATCTATTAACTTGGGTATTTCTACAAAAATGCATATAAACGTATGTCTGTATTTCTATTTTTTATTATTTTTGGGGTTCTTTTTTTTTTTTTTTTTTTTTTTTTTTAAAAAAAAAAAAAAAAAAAAGGAAAAATAATTTAAAATATCTACTGTTACTTATTTCTTGAAAAATACAAAAAAAAAATAATAAAATAATTTGATATCTTAAAAAAAAAAAAAAAAAAAAAAAGTATTAATAAATTAAATGTAGTTATTTTTAAACAATTTTGAAGTAATGCTTTCTGTATGAAAAAAGAAAAAAGATAAAGACTATCAATGATGTTGTAAACAAAATTAATAATCACTGCACATTTCTAGCCTTTATTTCTTGAAACACTGTAAAAAGATCATATAGATCCATTTTAACAACATTTACAATGTATACAAAATATATTTGTCACAAAATCACAGCTTTTTATTTATAAAATCACAATTATTGTGTTAAAACATCAAAAAAAAAAAAAAAATGATAATTTATTTATTTATTTATTTATTTTTTTTTTTTTTTTTTTTTTTTTTTTTAAATTTGTTTACCGTAACAAGATCCAATTTAGTGCCACTTTAAAAATTTAATTCCAGAATTAAAAATAACTAGACAATTTAAAATCTGAATTCATATTCACAGCTTCATTATTTAAATATCTTTGTTTTATGTGGAACATTTGATAATTTTTAAAGCTTAATAAGAAACCTGCTTCAGCATTCCTGTAACATGTACTTCACCACAGTCAAGACAGCACCTATCATATAGATAGACACAGAGAACGTTAAGAGTGAGACATTGATTTTAGTGTAAGCAGTACATGTGAGTATTGATTTGAAAGGTGTTTTTCAGTGTACCTGCTCTATTTGATGTATCAGATTTATGCGACTGGGCCGGTAAACTTCACTGGCAAAGCCGAGTGAAACTAGGTTCGAAAAGAAAGAATTATTTATAAGTGAAATAGTTAAACTTTACAGATAAAACTACCAGTAAATATAATACAATGTGACTTAAATTGAACACAGAAATAAGTCAAACTGTTGTTGGATGATTGATAATAATTAGTTATTCATTATCATTATCATTATTAGTATTAGTTGTTTTTTGGGTGGTTTTTTTTTTTATTTTATTAAAAAAAATGTATCTTAAAAACAAATAATTTTTTACAAATCGTTTATAATAAATTCAAACAAAATATTTACATTTCTAACCTTGATAAAAAATTGTGTCTGTTGTTGGTAACATGTCATGTCTGCAATGACGTTTCAGTTTTATAAAATTAAATGTACCAGATTTAGAATATATCTGTCCTAAAGAGTAATCTGTTGTTAGCAGTAACCAGTGTTTTTTAATAATAAAGTGTGACAAGAGAAACGTTTGTGATATCACTTGATACAGAGAAACAAACATCTAAACATTATAAACTTACTGCATCTTCAAACTTAATTTTTTTTTTTTTTTTTTTTTTTAACATTTCTATTTTGTAAATAAGGGAAATATAAATAAACAAATATCAGTTTACATGGCTAAGTTATACTTTTGTTATTAAGTAATGTCTAGCTACTGGTACTTAGGAGTGATGTGTTTCAGGATCAGTTCTCCACAGAGGCTGATAGAAACAGTAATTGTTTTGTACAAAAACATATCTAACATCCAGTAATATTAAAATGTTAAATACAACCAGTGGAATACAGGCTATAGAAACAGACAAAACTAAAATTACTACTGTGTAACAAATATTAATTGTGAACAGCTGTGGGATTTAGCTGATCTCAAAAACTAGAAGAGAATTTTGTTACTATGGTTTTTGACTATATGATATAAAATATCTACAAAACTGTTAGTACAACTCATCTACACATAACATGATGGATTCTCCTTATTAAACAAAAAATTACTGTGTTAATTTTGTTGGCATCAGTACATTTGATAGCAATCTATCAGCTGTGTGCATTATCTTTTGAGTTAATATCTTTTCATATACCCAACCCTAGCTTACTTTTACTAATTTACTGTCACTATATTAAACCCTAGCTTACTTTTACTAATATACTATCACTATATTCAACCCTTGCTCACTTTTACTAATTTACTATCACTATATTCAATTCTAGCTCACTTTTACTAATTTACTATCACTATATTAAATCCTAGCTTACTTTTACTAATTTACTATCACTATATTAAACCCAAGCTCACTTTCACTAATTTACTATCACTGTATTAAACCCTAGCTCACTTTTACTAATTTACTATCACTATATTAAACCCAAGCTCACTTTCACTAATTTACTATCACTATATTCACCCCTAGCTCACTTTTACTAATTTACTATCACTATATTAAACCCTAGCTCACTTTTACTAATTTACTATCACATCACTATATTAAACACTAGCTCATTTTTACTAATTTACTATCACTATATTAAACCAATGCTCACTTTCACTAATTTACTATCACTATATTCAATCCTAGCTCACTTTTACTAATTTACTATCACTATATTAAACTGTAGCTCACTTTTTCTAAGTTTCTGTCACTAACTAATTACCAGATATTATAAAAAACATCAGAGTAGATAAGTCAACATTTTAACATAATAATTAATTATATATTGTACTCAAAATAACTGCACTGACATGAAAACAGAAATTTCATTTTAAAATTAGAATAATGGTTTCTCATACATTGTAATTTGGGAGTAAGCTGTCATCGTTATTTGTAAATGTGTATTTGTAGACGCTGCAGCTCACAAGACCCATTAAATACACACCATAATTATTTTAACAGTGAATTAATGTTCTTGTTATAATTTCAAAGAAATAAGTCAAATATACCTTTCAACTTTTTTTTATCTTTTTTTTATACAAAACCACAAAATAAATAAGCCGAACATGCCACTCTCCAAATTGAATATCTATCTACCTTTCTATATATTAATGAACTGTAAATTCACTTTACTTATTAATTTCAAACTGCTTCACAACAATGACTGTATTTTATATAACATAATAAATGTCCATGCTTTTTACATTTGACAATGTTTTTGAAAGTCTGTAATCCTTATTTACATAACTGTTTGTGTACCTCTAGTAACCACTATACATTAGTTACAACTGATGTCAAATTATGTCATTAACTCCATAATTAAAATGTTTGTAATGATAATAATAATAAATAAATAAATAAAAAAATGAAATGTTATAAAAAATGTTTAATACCAATTTTAACATGAGAAATGTGTATTTTCAAAGCTAAGTTTCTATAAAACACAGTTAAACCGAAATATTAGAAACTCAGTCTTTTAATATATTTTGTGACTGCAGATTCATTACTTACAGCACATGGTGACAAAACCAAGAATTTGGTTGGATGTCTGCTATATCTGTGGCTAAGTAAATGCTAGGTAAACAAAGGTGAATTTGACCTAACTATATATAATTTAATCTTCAGTGTTATACAGTTTTCATATCAAATAAAAAATACATTACAAAAAATAATAATAATAATAATAATTAATCTATTGCCTTGTTTTTATTTTAAACTTGCTAAATATTTTAAAGATGCTAATCATGTATAAACACATAAGTAAGGACTACGCAGATAAGATAGAAAACCAAACACAATCAGAACATAGGCTAATCTTTGTTTTACTTAGCAGCTAGAGATCTTTCAACTGACAGGAACACAGGAAGGAAGCCTGTCATTTCAAACAATACTGGTGAAAATGCACCAAGCACAGAGCAAGAAGAGTGAAAACTTTAAGTAAAGCTATCTAGTTTATAGCATTTTTTTAATTAAAGTAAAAATTTAAAATGATATACATTATAATTACTATTTCCATTATTTTTCTTCTTTAATTACAATTACAAATTTTGTTTCATCATTACAATAAAAATGTATTTCAACAGGCAAAAAGCTTAACATTTAACAAAAAACAAAATTAATGTATTTATCTTACATTATTTACACAGATCTAAGACATATACAAAAAATCTAGTAGCAACTTTCTATAAACAAATACAATTAAAAAAGTTGTTAAATTAAATTTAAAATTAATTTTACAACAAACAAAAATTGGCAGGTCAAATATTTTGCATTCCTACATATATGACAAAATCAATGTTCTTTGTTCACCAAAATTATGTTTTAAATCATCATTAAACTTAAACTACTTACTACAGAACCACCACAGAGTAAAATCACAAAAAGTTGCAAACATTTACAAGTGCAGCAGATGGAATGACAAGGAAATGTGGAAGACAAAAATATATTTTATCTACAGATTCATTTGACTGTCCACTTAACCATCTTTTGTTAACTCTGCTAGGTCATGTGACAGTTGCCATGGTAGCCAGTGCTGCTTTTATCAGTTGCACAGCCCCTCACTAAGAGACTGTATAGATAGATATCTGAGAAGTGTGTGTGTTTATGAATCCCAATTAGCAAGACAGGACCAGACTAGAAACAGGTTCTAGTGAGTGACAGTTGTTTGACATCATGGCAGACAATCAGATGACAATGGCTAACATGTTCATCAAATAAACAGCACTGTGTGTGCACTCACACTGATATTTAAAAATAAATCAATATGACTAACTTGTATAAAATACACTGACTGTATTACAACCAGTTTTTCAACAGACTGTCAAAAAATGGTAAGTTTTACACATGTTAAAACAACATCTCTGTAAGCTGGTAGTTAGTCCTAGGAATGCAGCAAATTTTCTTTATATTATATATAGTGACAATGTATGTATATAAATTATATATATTTATACAGACAGATAGATAGTTACACTATACCAAACAATACTACTCATATGAAATTTAAATACATGTATATACATAGACAAACAGACAACAGATTACACCAAACTATATTACTCATCTGAAATTTAAATATTATGAAGCTACAACGTTAACATTAAGTTAATTATTCAGTGTGATAAAAATAATGGTTACAGAATCAATCCTTGTTCCATTGTCACTATATGGCTATTTGTGTATAGGAAAAAATTGCAGAAGAAAAAATGGCACCTGGAAGTAATGGCACAGTACAGATATTTCTGTATAGCTGCATAAAAAAACAACCTTAAAAGTACTTCTGAAAATAAAGTGTATTCATGCAATATTGTTACATACATCTATATTAATATATAGCATCACTCAGTTTAATATTACACATATACATACATATACACACTAATATATATATATATATATATATACACACACACATAAAAACATATGCACACACATACATATATATATATATATATATATATATATGCAGACACACACAAAAAACACATGTATGCTTTCACACGTACATAAATGAATGAATATGTTCATACAGATGTACCTAATGTAATAACCATACCATTTAAAATATGTTACAGAATGATAGCATTCAGTCAGTTCAAACATAGCATAAGATATGTGTGTGTGTGTGTGTGTATATATATATATATATACATAATATGTATGTGTGTGTGTATATATATGTATGTATATTTGTGTAATATTAAACTCAGATATAATATTGTACTTTGTTAAGCAAAACCAAGTGGCTGAGTGATGCTATATATTAATATACATGTATGTAACAATATTGTATGAATAAAGTACTTTTAAGTGTTTTTTAAAGCAACTAAACAGAAAAAATAAATAAGGTGTCATTTTTTCCAATACTCCACAGTGCCATTTTTTCCATACCCCTCCAGAAACTACAGGAATATGCAACAGTGGATGTCCTTTCTCATATCATCATTATTGTACAAATAAATAAATAAATAAATAACAAAGGTTGACATTAGCAACTGTTTGTTAAAAAATATGTTGCTAATATTTTTATCTATTATAATTTACTAACTATTGGGATCCTATGTTGTAACCTGGAAACAGGGATTTTATCCTGGTTCTTCTATATAACTATTTTTGTAAACATATTAATGTGGCAAGGATATAATAATAATAATAATAATAATAATAATAATAATAATAAATATAATAGTAATATTAAAATTATACATGATCAGAATATATATGGTCTAGAATATTAAATCTTTCCTTCCTAATTTATACAAATTCAAGTTTGATAATTAATAAATAAGTGGGAAATCTGGAGTTATCTTGTGAATGTAAACCTTGAAAGATTCATCTATTTAATCAAATGTTATGACAATCTGTTGTACAAAATATTCTCTTTTATTTCCTAAGAGGTTTTTTCAAAAGAGCAGTTCTTTTTAATTTTTTATTTACACATCTCAAATGAATTCAAAGAGATGAGTGAACTTAGCCAGTATTCACTTTCACATTTGATATTTTAGTGCTGGTTAATAATTCACAAAATCATAGTGACACACTAAACTGAATAAACTTGAAAAGGAATAAAGATTTTCACATAATACTCACTGTGTCATAATAAACTTAAACACTGTTTTTTAATTTCAGAATCAAATTTCATTGTCTTTGTTTGCAAGGTTCATCTCTGATTTGATCATACAAATGCTGAATTTACTAAGTTTTTTTCTGTTTCTTTTATAATATATATGTGAAAGTTGTGTCTTGCAAAACATACAACTACAACAATAATAAATCCTGTATGTAAAGCCTATTAGTTATATCAGTTTTACACAGCTTTAAATAATGATAAATGTATTTTAATGCTGTATAAAATAGTGCAACATATTGCTCTGTTAATACTTGTGGTTGTAACAGATGTCATAAAACTGTAATATGTCATATCCACTTGTTAGATATATAGATATATACGACTGAATGAGGAGGGGGGTAAAAAGGAATATTTTAAAGATGCACTCAACAAATTTTCAGAAGGATCATGCAGTTAATGAACAAAAACCCACTGAAAGAGATTTTTTTTTAAGTATTAAAAATTGTAAAATGAATCTTTGATAAACCAGTCAGTGAGGAGTGGCTGGATTGGGAAATAGCTAAACAAAAATTAAAACTCACATAAACAAACATTACTTGTGACCACAGATTAATCTTATTCACATCATATTCCTCACAACAAATCATAGACTGGACCAATCAATCCACAACAAAAGTAACCAGTCAAGAGTTATATCCCTTCCTGTCATGTCAACAGATCAATTTAAACTTTGAAAGAGATTTTCAACATGCCAAGTATTGAGAACACACATTTAATTTTAAAAAGTTCAAGAGCTGTATCTTTCAACATACAGCTTGAAGACAAATTCATTTTAATACTTATAAGACAGAGTTTTAGCTGGAACAAATGTCACTGGTGCAGACAAAATGACAATGGACAAACTGTCACTGGACATTATAGTAGGGTCATTCCGTGTCAAATCACCCAATGGGTTAAACCCGACCATCTCAGATTTTTTATGAAACTTGGTACACTTGTTGACTGGGATCCCACAGCACCAAATCTGAAATCTTAGGCCAATCGGACCAGTGGTGTGGGAGATATGCCCCCCCCCCCAAATTTTGAGATTTTTGGCAAAAATGGGCATGACCACCAACATTTGAATCCTCATATCTCAGGAACTACTGGAACAATCTTTGTAAAATTGGTATTGTTGAAAAGGCAATATGACAAGGATTCCAAATCTGCCATTATTGTTCAGTTTGGAAAATTTGGGGGTCAATGACCTTTAGACCTTTGTTATAACCTTGAAATTGACACTGTGGACCATGTGACCTTGAGATGACCTTTACTGAAATTTAATCTCCCACATTTTAACTAAAACATAAAAAAAGTTTCCTGGGTGTAACAAAATGTCACTGGACATTATATAACATCAGTGGACAAAATGTGAGCCATTAAAATCCCAGAGACCTGAATAATAATGAAAAACAAAACACTAATGTGATGTAATGTAAAGTTGTTATTGAATTTTATGTTGAATATGAGATATGTACCTGTGTGACTGTGTGTGTGTGTGTTCATACACTTCTGTATGTAGTTTTGTCTAAATAACTTGGTATGTAACTGATAGGTCAAAGAGAAACAAAGTATACTGAATCTGCTGTTAATTATTTTGAGAAATAGAGACTGAAATTTGACATTTTTGGCTAGGTGCCTCTTCAATAGTTGACATGTTAACCTCAGACATTTTCACCATGTAATTCTGTCATACAGCTGTATCAAACAAAATGTTTCTCTTTCACTGCCATTCATGTCTGAACATAGGAATAATTTTCATGACAAACTCTAAAATTAAGTTAAACACTAGTTTCTGTACTGTGTTCTTTCATCTTGTCATATCAGTTGTATCCAATGTTTTTATCATTAAAGCTTTATTCAAACCCCTAGAACTTATTATAGAATAAAAAAAAAATCCAGTGATTTAGATTTTATTATATTTATGCATGTATATGTGTTTGTATGTAGTAATAATGTTAATTTACTAACATTAATTTTTCTTTTCACTTAACTCTTTGTTGTGTTGCTAGTAAATCATTACATTAAGAAATTAACATTATTAATGTGAGAAATTTTTGAATGTTTTCCCAAACCTACCCCATTCCATGCGGTTCCCGATCCATTGGTCCCATTGGACCGGGCATGGGAGCCTGAATTGGCATTCTGGGACCAAGATTTGGCGGTAGCCCTTCCAGAGTGATTGGTGATGGGCTGTTGACTTTCTGATGCATCAAACTATACTACACATCTGAAATAAATAAATAAATATAATATATCAAAATATATTCCACATCTGAAATAAACATATAGATATATATATACATAATTATAATATATCAAACTATACTATACATCTGAAATAAAGATAATTATAATACATCAGCATATACTACACATCTGAAATATGTATATAATTATAATATATCAAATGTATACTTCACATCTAAAATAAATAAATATATATATATATATATATATATATATAATTACAATATATCAAACTATACTACACATGTGAATTAAATATATACATAATTATATATATCAAATTATACTACACACCTGAAAGAAATATATATATAATTATAATAAATCAAACTATAGATTAAACTGAAATTTAACAATATTTAACATTACACACATATAAACAATACTACAAATTCAAATTTAAATACATATAAATATTTTTTAAATAAATGTCCCTTCAGTTACAATTTGTCTCTCTCTGTATGTGCATGAGTGTTGGTGTCTTTGTGTGTTGGTATGTTTATGTTTATGAGTGTCTGTGTGTGTGAGAGAGAGACAGACAGCATCTTTTTTATTTGTGACTAATGTGATTCAGTTTACAATGGTGTTGGATTTATCTTATTTTTAATAAAATGCTGTGTTGGTTGGTCATATAATGCTGACCTACCAACACATCATTTTATTGTACTGGTGTTTTATTCATTAAATTTTTAAAATATAAATTTAAGTGGAATACTATGTTTAATAAATAGCAATTCAAATAATAAAATACTATTTCCATTAAATAATGGGGGGGAATCAACAACTGATTGATTAAAATAATTAATGTTTTCTTTTTTTATTTGTTTTCTTCTTTATTTAAAATTATTATTATTACTATTATTATTATTATTATTATTAATTTTTTTATTATTATTATTTTTTTTTAATAATATTCATTGAACTTAATATCCTATTCCTAGTATTATGTATATTAACGTTTGATCTGCGCTCATTTTCTTCTAAGTAAGATTTTTAATAGATTATTTTGGAACTAAATTATTATTCGTATACATTGCACCTCCTTTTGACTGCATATTAATAATATTTATTATTATTATGGAATCTAAGGGAGGTACGGGTGGGATAATATATGTTTTGTTTCTGTTTCGTTGGAATCCATTCATGTTTTTCGGGAGGCAGATTAGGCCGATGGTTGATTTCTAGCAGAAAAAAATACAATTTCTATGATTTGGACAGTTGTGAGAGACTACAAAATAGCCTTTACGACAGAAAACAGACTTTGGCAGATAAAAAAAAATAGCATACTTACAGAATAAATAAGATTTTCTTGGTTTCCACACCTAAATATCAAGGAGTAACCAGCAATGTTGAAAATATATGAACCTACTGAACTATAAATAGATTTTGAAAGAACAGACATTAAGGCGCAGTGCACGATGGGACAGGTACGCTATTGGAGCTATAAATAGAATTTTTCGACAAAGACGATGATAAAAATGTAGAAAGATGACGATGATGATTATTATTATTAAATATTGGATCTAATAACTAAAATATGTTGAAAATATCATAAATAATTAAAAATAATAATAATTAAAAGTTGAAAGGAGCATAGGGGTAGAGTTTGTTAGTAAAATACATTTATAATATTCAAGTCTGAAGTCGTTTATCAGCAGAAGAGATTTTCACACAGACATCTTTATCCAAACTGTTTCGTACCTGTGAAATATTTATCATAATTTGTGTAAATGAATATTATAAAGTAATAAATAATGCGCTCTGTTATAAATCCGTTTACTGATTAAATCCATTTAAAGTAAAAAAAATAAATTCAGTCTCGGAGTAGGTTTGGTTTATCTCCTAAATATCATACAATTCTTGCTTTCTTCTTTTATTTTCACACTTCTAATGCATAACCAGAAGGGGATAATATCTAAATAAAGAATAATCATCATTAACATAATAAAATAAAATAATTTGATTAAAATAACATAATAAAATAAAATGATTAAAATGAATATGCAGAAATCATAAGACTTTTATTTCTATTTTTTACTCGATGTACTGCACTGTAAAAATACATCGTCAGCTTAAATTCAGTTAGCAATAATAAAATGAATTTTGAAGTAAATGATGTTTTGTAGCAGTGGTGAAGTAGAAAATGTAATTTTTAACGTATTTTGTGTACAAAAATAACAACAGCGTTTTATATCAAATTGTACGAGAGTTCAGTGACAACGAAGAATATCAGTGGTTGTGCTTTAAACAAACAAAATGTTTACAAAATATTTAGACCTAAATTTGAAATAAAATTTACATAAGTTTTCAGTAATTCTAGAATCAGAAAACATAGATATTACATTAATGTTACAACAGTCGTTGCTGATTTCATTTAATTTTTTATTTCTTGTTGATGTTTTATTTATTTATTTATTTATTTATTTATTTACTGTGATATTCATACAAATCTTACATTCAGATTCTTGGTAAGAAATTAATTTTCCAATTTGGCTTTCAGCATACTTTTATCATATTTGGTATAAAAATTTCATAAAATATGTCAAGTTATTCTTGTTTTGGCACCTATCACGAAGTTGCATCCACTCTCCTTCAACCAGATAACACTTATCAGTCTACACTGAGTTACATCCACTCTTTCATCCAGACATAACACTTATCAGTCTACACTGAGTTACATCCACTCTTTCAACCAGATATAACACTTATCAGTCTACACTGAGTTACATCCACTCTTTCATCCAGATATAACACTTTTCAGTCTACACTGAGTTACATCCACTCTTTCAACCAGATATAACACTTATCAGTCTACACTGAGTTACATCCACTCTTTCATCCAGATATAACACTTTTCAGTCTACACCGAGTTGCATCCACTCTTTCAACCAGACATAACACTTATCAGTCTAGACCTAGTTGCATCCACTCTTTCAACCAGACATAACACTGATCAGTCTACACCTAGTTGCATCCACTCTCCTTCAGACATAACACTTATCAGTCTACACTGATTTGCATCCACTCTCCTTGAACCAGACATAACACTTGTCAGTCTACACTGAGTTGCATCCACTCTCCTCGAACCAGACATAACACTTATCAGTCTACACTGAGTTGCATCCACTCTCCTTCAACCAGACATAAATTATACTCTATTTACAAAAATAACCTTCTTTGCTTTTAAGCATCTCCTTTGTAAACCTGTTTTTATATTTGAAAATAGATATATCTAACAGAATAGCTCTAACAGTACAGCTCAGACAATTTTAAAAACCATTTTCTTTTTAATTTATTAAGTAATACTAAAATAAACTTCTTTTTTTTTTTTTAATCTTGCTTTATTTTTAATGAAACATTTTCTCTTATTTTATAATGACAGCGAATACTATTGAAATGAAAAATGTGTGCTTAAAAAGTTTTAAATTTATTGTTACATATACCACAGAATGTTGAATCATAATTATTGTAATTTTAATAGTATAATGATGAACTGAATGCACTTAGAAATGTAGTGTTTTATACATCAAAGTATACAAGATTTTAGATTTACCAAAACATGTTAAATAAAAAAATGATTTGTGATAAGCATAAAATACACAAAATTAATAACCAAACTAAAGGTTTCAAATTTCGGTTTTTATTTCTTTTCAAAATAATATGTTTAAATGAATAAAATATTTTTCATCTGGAATCTGCTGTTGTGTTAAATCATTTGTTGGCCATGTTCTAGGTAATAAACTGAAACAAATCTGATGTTTATATACAATGTTTAAACAAAACAAAAGAAAATATAAAAGTATTTTTCATATTGAAGCATGCAGTTAAAAAGTTTGGACAATATTTATTTGAGTTCTGTTTTGTTCAAGTATACCTGTATAGACCATTAAGATATATCTCATATGTGTAAGTTATTATAAAAGCCTGAAATAACCTATATCAGTGTAAATTGTATCAGGAATGTTCTTATCTCTGTAAAACCATCTCACTGCTTAGTTATGTAAAGTGTATTTTGTTTTATATCTCTTCAAGGACTATCTGACTATTTTATGTAAAATTTATTTTGTTTTGTATCTCTACTGTGTCTATATTGTCTAGTAAGGACAATATCTTGATCAGAGTTGTCTGTTCTAGATGCACAATGTTTTCTACATTCTACATGACAGATCCTGCCCCACAATGAATCCTCCTGCTTGTAACAGGCACCATCAGACACATCACTGCTGACCATGTGTACAGTATTGAAGGCAGTTTGTAAATCATTATATATGTAGTCTCTGTCCACTTTAAACTCAAATCTCAGACTTCTCATTTCACTGAAAGTTTGGTCATCACAACCAAGTGGTTCAGCACCGCAGGCATGTGTGACAGAAGAATACTGGTTATAACTCTGTGAGCCAGTGTGTCCCAGTGAACACTGTCATTCATGCGATGGGAAAGATACTGTCGTAAGTAGTAAAGATCCAGTACATCACAGCCAGACTCTACTGCTGCTTGGGAGTACTGTTTATGAAGGCTATCTCTGGAATAAGGAATCCACATTCTTTGATATGGGCAAAGTTGTGTTCCAAATCACAATACACTGCTCTGGAAGACTCTTTCTACCTCCTTCAATCACTTCATCAGTCTCAAAACAAAACTCACCATAAAACAAAAAATAAAATAAAATAATAAATGAATATAATCTCCCAAAATCAGCCATTCTCTAATTACAGTTTAATGTGTTGATATTATAGAGATAATTCAGTTGTAAAAGAATGAAAAAAAAAACAAAACAATAAAAACCTGTGGATGAAATTAAGGAGATCTGGACACCAGTTGATTTATTTTTCAGCTTGTCTGGCTACTCACTATTTTGTGTTTTACAAATAATTAATTTATTCTCCCTTTTCAGTCAGTTCCAGACTTATAAATCCCAGTTAAAAATTGTTATGTATGATTATATTTAAGGATTATTATTGTCTATGTATTGTTAAGTATGATCATTATTAAGAAAAGTTATATATGATTATCAGTAGGGATTGATATACATGTATGATTGTTATTTGGGATTGCTATATATGATTATAATTAGGGAATATTACATGTGATTATTATTAAAGATTGTTATACATTATCATTTTTTAGGAATAGCTTTGTGATATCTACAGTTATTTATTATTACATGTTATTATTAGGGATTATTGTAACTTATTATTGTCAGGGACTGTTATACATGGTCATTATTAGGCATTGTTATACATGACCATTATTAGATAACAATCTGCAGAATTAAAACAAGATCTTTGTAAATACCTGTTTAAACTATAAAACAAAAACAAAATGTTTTAAAATATCTTTAAATATATCATAATTTCATTAATGCTTGTCTGTAAATACCATTAACGACTCAGTCTGAATGCACATTTTTTAAAATTGTGTAAAACAAATTTATCTGTTATCAATACAAAATCATTAAAGTTTAAGCAAAATTAGAATAGGAAAAAATATTGCTACTGTAGTTTGGTTCTCTGCTATCCCATCTCCAGTGTTAAAATATGTAAAGATAAAATAAATGTAATTAAAATGCAATTTTATATAAATATTAAATTATGTTATTTTTTATTCTCAAGATGCAGCAAAGAAAATAAATTATTTGAAATTCTAATAATATATATTTTAAGTTCTTATCTGAATCTCCTGTAATGACAACAAACTTGTTACAAAGTAGTTCAGTCACTTTTTTGCAGAGAACCATATTTTTACCTTTACATAAAAAAGTTAACATTTGAGTTGATGTTTAAAACAGAATGTGAAAAATAAAACGAGTCATATAGTGATATCATCAGGTGACTTCTCACTTAACACAAACTCTTCACTGAGGTGGTACTGATTTGTTAACTGTATATGGAATGACAACCTCGATAAGCTATACCTATTTTTTTTTTAAACTGAATTATAATCAAAGCGTAATGAATTTTCTAATATTTCTGATAAATTATTCAAATTATTAAAAAGGTGCATAAAATTTTTAACTTAAATTATAACCAATAACATTAAAAAATAATAATAATAAATAAAATAATAAACCATCAACACATTAATAATAATAATAATAATAATAAATAAATAAATAAATACTTCTAGTATTTTCTTATAACATCGAGTTACATTTTTGTTTCATTCCGCACAGAGTGGGCATTAAAAATATCGAATATGTAGATAAATATAAAATAATGTTTGAAAATACTATTAACTGATCCGTTTGCGATAAATACATAAATAAATTAATGAACGTGTTTTAATTTTTAATTTACCAGTTAATAAAAATAAGCTTTGTTTTCTTACCGATACATTTGTCGAATCAAAAGCATTGCTTGTGAATCTCACAGTGAAGCTTAACTGCCGACTTTCGCAATCTGCTTCGTCCCGAAACATACGTCAACCATTAATAGATGTATTTGAAAATAAATGAATAAATAAATAAATAAATAAAACCTTTGATATTGTTTGCAAAAACCTATAATGCAATATTTTTTGTGTTCATTTATTTTATTATATAATTTTTATCTGACTATAGATGCGATTTGATTTAAAACGCATCCACCCCCACCGAACAGAAGATAGAATTAACCAGGACGACACCACTGAACGTAAAACATGGCCGTAATCTAAGTACACGCCTTAAAATCAGTTATAAAATAAAACTAAATAACAAAATAACAGTTAATAAATTAGTTTTGTTGGCAAATAAATATTTTAACAAATAGATTATATTATAATAATAGATTATTAATTCTAAGGATAATTTGGCTTGTTTTCAAATATGCATTTATTTATTCTGGTGGGGGGAGATATTTTATTATAATCTGACAAATATTAGCAATAAAAATCTTCTTTTAATCTATCCATTTTCGACGAACGTTACAAAATAACAAACTAAATAATTATTTAAAATGTATTTTCTAAAAATTTTATCATAATTTATTAAGTGAGAAAAATACTTTCAGATGAAACGAGTACTAAGTAACCTATTTAACAGATGTGTCGGTTAGAGACTTCAACTTTATGGCTTGCGTCATTTCGTTTGACCTCTAAGTACAGGCGGTCACTGACGTTTGATTGTTAAACAAGGGACAAATGTTATTTTTGTCTTCGCGATCACTCGCTTATTGCTTCGAGAAGAATTTTCAAAAATTGTCAGTAACAGATTCCCTAAAAAAAATTCTAAAAAAAATATATATTGATATAATAAGTATAATATAATATAATTAAATATTAATATAAAAAAGTAATAACAATAATTATTATTATAATAAAATAGTATATCGAGTATAAACGATTCACGTATTATTAAAACTTTACTTTATACAAACATATAATTAGGTTTAATTTAGTTCTAAAAGTGTCAGTTAACAGGTTCTATCCGCCAAAATGCAAATTCACAGCACTTTTTTTTTTTCCATGATGTATTTGTTATAATATCTTGCTCCTAAGTTTTAATTATAATGTGTTTAAGAAATGTTATTTAGTTATGGAATAGTGTTTAAAAATAATATTAAAATCCAGTAATAAACCTTTTTTTTTTAAAATTTATTGAGTTGTTTTAAAGTTATTATTATTATTAATTTTATATTATTATTTTTTTTATTATTATTATTATGATTTTTTTTTTTTTTTTTTTTAATTCGTCCAGAAATATGTTTACATCATTTTGGAATTATGAAATATCACATCGTATTTTTTAAATCCGAGGTAAATGTAATCATCGAAAAAAAAAAAAAAAAAAAAAAAAAAAAAAGAAGAAGAAATAAGAAAGAGCATTTAATAAAAGAAATATAATACATTAAAAATTAGAAATGGTAATAATATAAAATATCGAGTATAACATTAACGCATTCTTTAAACAAATCAAAAATTAGGTTTAATTTAGTTTTAAAAAGTGTCAGTTACGGATTCTCTTCTCCAAAAGGCAAATTCAAAGTATTTTTATCTTCGTTTTATTTTTATTTGTGAAGTGGTTTTATGTAATTATATCATATTTTGCTCTTAAGTTTTGATTATTACGTAAGGAAAGTTATTTAGTTACGGTTTTTGTAAATGATCGTCAAGTTTTTATTATTATTTTCTTGTTCTTTAATTATTTTGGCAAATTCGTCAAAAATATGTTTAAATCATTATGAAATTATCGTATTTTCTAAATCCGAGAATTTTTTTAAAAAAAGGTAATAATGATAATAATAATAAATACGATATCGAGTATAAACGATTAACATAATTAATAAAAACAAATAATTAGGTTTAATCTAAAAATATATATATATATATTATTTTATTATCATCATTTTTTTAATTCCCACGCATATAATCACCTACAATAAGGTATTGGAATATTTAGTAGACTAACAAGATTTCTGTACTTCATGCTGTAAAATAAAGTAGTAAAGTTCATTGTTAATTTTTAGTGACTGCTTTACAGACTGGACGATCTGAAGATGTAAATAATTAACATTGTACAGTGAAAGTGGCAATGTTCGTTATTTATCTCTAGTTTTACTGATGGATGATCCGGGAACCGAGAGGAAATAACATTGATGGAACACAGATAATGTCCGACATCACAAATGAATTACACTGAAATAATCGTCCAGTGTTTGTTTTCATTTCTTCTCAACAACAAAACATCTGACCGTGCAACTGGGGGCTTTTTCATAAACATGCCAAGAGTGAGTGACCTCTTGATTTAAACAAACTGAAATAAGAATTAATTAAGAAAATATTTGAAAACCAATAACACATTTTAATATTAACTTAAAACGAAATGCCAATAAACAGAAATCGAAAGCAAGTGTTTTTGTAATTTTTATTAATTAATTAATCACACGCGCACACATATACAGAGGAGTCGATTTCACAGAAATTTTAATAATAAATAAATAAGTAGAAATAATAATAACTATCAAAAAATAATCTTGCTACAGTAAGTTAGAAGCTTGAATTTATTTAAATTTTATCTTTGCATTCACCATTCCCCCAAAAACCCTGTCTGCACTGTCGTTACACTGCTATCTTGCCTGACACACGTGGAAATCGGCTGTTACAACATTTATCACAGTGTTTGTTTATAAAAATCACGGACACCTGGCAAATCCTACTTGGCCGCATACGCAGCAAGCAACTAACAACTTACGCACGGTCCTAACTACTAAAGCGAACAACAAACAGTTGGTACGAATAAACGGGGATTCAGTATAAACGTGTTCTACAGAAAATGGGACATGCAAATACACTAATCATTTGAAAAGAAGAAAGAAGATGAATGCACTGTATGAAGAACGCGCGACTGAATATATTTTCTAACAGAATTTCTATTTCTATTAAATTAAAGTAATAAAATTACAATAAAATAAAATAATAACACGACGAAATCAATAAGACACTTGATATCGTCTGTAAGTGTTTTAAATAACTGTTCTTTAACAAAAACTATCTTTAAAAATATAAAAATGTTAAAAATATCAAAACTTATGTTGTAACTTGCTGGACTCTAGTTCTTGCATAGCAAAACAAATCATTCACCTGGCTACCGATAGGCGATTTAGATAATACAATTTTGAAAACGTTTTATATTTATAAATAAATATTTGTGGTATAACAATTATTTTGGTTATCTTCTTAGGAAAGAACGAAATGTATACGCAGTTAGAGAAAAAGAAAATACTGTATCATTAAGGATAGCAGGATAAAAGAAATATCATTAACTGCTGTCTTAAGATATCTTAATTATTTACTATATATGTTTCTGTGTTTTGAATATCAAATACTGATGTCATGGCCATCTCGTTTACGAACACATTATCTTTATTACATTTTATCCTCGATTATTACCAGTCCTTGCATCATCTAAAAGACTGCTTTTAATCAGAACTTGCTAGTAACAAAATACAAAATAGGACTGCTAACAAAATAAAGAAATTTAAGTAAATGCATTTGGTAAATAGTTTTCATGATAATCGGTCAGTTACGTCAAAGCGTCTTTGCACAAGTTGGGCGAGGTCGTGCGTCTCTGGCTACAGCTTTAAAACTCGTCAGTTTCTCGATTTCTGTAACTAGTACTCATGACTTGCTGCTTTCTTTCGGTTATTCTGATCCGTGACGAATTTATTATCAATATGCATAACTCAAGCCTACCTTTTAGCTGAAGACCCGAGAGGCAGTTGAAAGGTTAAAATAAAAAATAAATAAATACATTAAAAAAGAAAAATAAAATATTTTTTTTTGCTCGCAGCATTCCATCATCAACACTGGCATCTATCCACTTTCCATTTAATTGTAAACGTTGGTACAAAAGAGATAAACTAGCTGTTTACTCCAAACATTTTTACTTCATGAAATATTCTGCACATTACCTTTCCCGAATTGAAATTATATTTTAAAAACTATAAAATAATAAAACTGTAAGGACTAAAAATTGATGTTACAATACAGTACAATAAATAGTGTAAATTTTGCACTATATGATTCATATTTACAAATGCATGTTAAACGCACCAGCGAAGATCTATTAAAATCCGATGTTTAAAATTTTAAATAAAATTTAGTTCTATTCGGGAGGAAAATGGCCACTGATTTCAGACTCGTTATTAGACAAAAAAAAAAAAAAAAAAAAAAAAAAAATTAAATAAAAGAAAAAGAAAGAGAAAAATATAAATAAATAAAAAATATATAATAATAATAATAATAATAATAATAATAATAATAATAATAATTTAGCATTACAAGTCAAACGTTATTTTTAAGCAGTTCATCAAACAAGTCTCTTCAGATTCAAAGTTAACATTTGAAAACTTTCCTTTTTTTGCCTGTCGCCTGTCTTGCAGTTTTGAGCAATATGGCGGTAGTGAAATCGCCGTCGTTCAGCGGGCAATACTTGATGGTATGTGCGTAATCGCCTGACACGCCGCACACCGGGCAGGTGTATCTGCGCAGAATTGGGCACGTTACTTTTCCGTCATCGTCTTTGAGGACGTGAGTGGA